>OY811973.1:2439652-2484066 GCA_963681505.1 Eunapius fragilis | reverse complement strand
AACCATTTTGTGTCAGCTACTCAGAGGTAAGTCAGCTAAGTCATTTTAATGATTAGCTAACCATGGTATAAGTTTGGTCAGAATCTGTAATATTTGTACTGTTGACTATGTCTAGTCTCTCTGTCCTTCTCTGTCTGTCATTGTGCATGCTCTATAGATGACGTCATAGTTGCCAGTCAGTCTGTCCATCTGTGATTTCCTATATAAGTGTATTGCTTGTGTGAGTACAGAGTTCTTGAATATAGCCTGCTGCCCGTGATTGGGCTGCACCATCCAGTCTACTGACAATACGCGTGTAACGTGTACATTGGCGACACTACAGAATCGTACTTAATATTTTTGGATGTCATACTTCATTACATTATCATGACTCCATTCATGGTACGTGCAAAGAAGCTATTTAAATGAATCATTTTTTAGTTCTACTCTGTATTGACAATGTTTGAGTACAAAGGAATGTCATAGGGCTAAAGATATTCTAAACCAAAATGAGTGAGGTCACAAAGAAAGTGAAAAAGTTAATTCCTCGCGATTAAAAAAACCTGTACACTATACAGTATACCAAGCAATTTCGCATGTTTCCACGGGGAGAGCACATAGGGAAAGTATCATGGCCAAACTAGACTATGATGCGAAAAGGGTGGCAAACATATATATATATAGAATTACCCATCTGCCATCATTTAAAATTTAGTGACCTCATACAAATTCAGCTCTAACCAGTCATACACCATTTCCTCCATCACTGACTACCACAATGTGACTTTTGCAAAATAATGCAACAAATTATATCTTAAGATTGGAGTGGAAAGTTTTTTTGGCAATAAAGAAAGAATGCTTATTCATGGTCATGGTACAAAGGATTAACCAACTGCCCATCTCTAAGGTTTTTTATTATGTAAGGGTACATAAACAGCCCCTGTGTTTGCTTAAGGCCTTAGCATCTAGTTTTTTACTGGTGACTAAACAAAGTGCATATTAGTATTATGGTCATGCGATCCATGTTTGACATAGAGGGAGATAGAAATAGGGCTGGGGAAGAGGAAATGGTGCCCAGTACCATTTCGGTCAGAAGCCATCAACACTTCACTTCAAGGGACTGAAGACCTCAGTACTTAAGGTAAAGATTCAATCAAACTGGATGGATATGAAAATGTAAAATAAATACACAAACATGCGCATATCACATCAATGGCATATCAGGAACTACGATAGTAGTTCCTATATAGAAATTGACACGGGTCGTGAATATCATTAAAAAACGCGACCGGCGTATAACTCGCGTACCGAGAAACGGATAGTGTTGCTCTTTGTTGCTATTGAACCAGAAGGCAAAGACGGTCATTTTAATGCTTTATTCTTGTCTTCAAACTGTTTGCTTTAAGAGAACAAAAAAGTACGTGTTTTACCTCGTTCCCAGGCCAAATCTTCTCCGTCGTCGTCGTCGTCTTCTTCTCGGGTGAGTACAACTCGGGATAGGAATGGTTTTAAAGAGCGCCAATTATACCAATCGCTTTAGAATCTCTTGGAAGGACATCTTCAGGTATCATATATATGAATAAAACATGAAACGGACATACGTAATCTTTACGTAATGCCTAGTGTTAGATTGCAGCTGATGGTTGCTGGGGTGGCCACTTTGAAAAAACGTTTTTTGACGTCAGAGTCCTAAACCCACTTGCTCCATCTAACACCACACCCACACCCAGTGCTTGCTACCGCAGACATAAAAAAGAAAAACAAAGAGCATATGAGCAACGCATCAGGGAAATAGAGCATGCCTCTTTCACCCCCATTGTACTCTCCACTACTAGTGGAATGGGTCCAATTGCAACCACTTTCTATAAACGCCTGGCAGACTGGCTAGCTTCCAAATGGAACTCATCATACAACCAAACCATTGGATGGTTGCGATGCCGTCTGTCCTTTTCTCTCCGCTGCTCATCCATCCTATGCATCAGAGGAGCTCGTTCTTCAAAGGGGCGTGTACCCTGCAGTGTCCCTCTACCTGTAGACCTAGTGCACAGTGAATCTATATCATTTAACTTCATTATTTAACTCGTATCTAACACTGTGTACATGTACATGTAAAAATAATCCTTTTTCCTTCAGTGTTAGATAGAAGCATTCCCATGGCGACATTTACGTATATTTAGAATTGTGCAAACAAAAGAGAAGAGCAGACGACGAGTTAGAATTCTCCCGCGTTTCTTACAGTGATCTCAAACAAAAGCAAGCATCTGCTCGTGACGGTAATTGAAGCAAGGGGGGGGGGGGGGGGGGGGGGGGGGAGGGAAGGGCACTTGCCAGTATTAATAATCGATAAGAAAATGATAATGAAAAAAATAGAGGAAACAAGTACAGAAAAACATTCTCTAACGAGAAAGTTGGTGGGATATAGGAATTGGAGGCAAAGGTGGTGTAACAAGGAGGGGAACAAGGTTTTGAGAAAAGAGTAAATGAGACAAAAATCCTATATTTAGCACTTCTTTTCTGTTGCATTTACACGTGCTAAATATAGGATTTTTGTCTCATTTACCCTTTTCTCAAAACCTTGTTCCCCTCCTTTTTACACCACCTTTGCCTCCAATTCCTATATCCCACCTACTTTCTCGTTAGTGAATGTTTTTCTGTACTTGTAAACTCCTATGCTGCTGATCATAATCCATACGCAGTGTTTGTATCCATCACTATGATATTGTCCTTACTCTTCATATTATTGCCCACCTCTTCATATATAGTGGCAGGATCATCATGTGAGGGCTTGTATGATGTCCTTCTTAAAATGTAGCAGAGGAGAGAAGCCACCAACACTCCGAGAGAGAAGGCCACCACGAAAGTGACAGGTACTCCAACTGCTGTACCAATGGCTGAACATGTATCAGCTAGCAGCATAGATGGATCTGAAGTTGTGTACAGAATGTTATTATAGATGAACCTAAAAATTTTAACCTCCCGGAATTCACATGTAATAAAAGGTTTGTGTTGAGGTCAACACAACAATACAACTCCAGAGAGCCACCAGGTTTATGAGCAAAGCTGTAGCTATTTTGCTAATCACATGTAGAAGGACACCAACAGAAGGTAAAACACATGCTTGCATTTCAATGAATGTATGCTGGGATTAATAAACGTGATTTTATCCTACACAATTTGAAACAGAAACAGTTTCCAAAAAATGGTACTTCAACGTACAAGTTAAAAAATTATGTCTTGGTCCTAAATGTGCATTCACAAACATGTAGCAAGGCTGGAACTCATCTCCGTTATTTTTAAGCACCTAATGGTACAGGTTAGTAAGTGAACTGCTTTCTTGGGTTTGCTTTAGCAAAGTAGTATCCATTATGGTCATAAAAGACCCCTGAGTTTTCCCCCACTATGTCATTAAAGCCACCTAAGGGCACCCACAATATTATTTAGTACTTTATTATGATCACACTTAGATATTGGAACCTACACGAGTAGGCTCCATATAGGAATTCTGCAGTATCATAATGTCATCAAAACAATCATTCACGTCTAGCGGGACAGCCAAGAATCGGGTCACCTTGTCCTTTGTGGCAATCGATATAAAAAAAGAGAACAGTTCTGCGTTGTATCTGTGTCATAAGACGGTGTACTTTAGGAGAACAAACATACTCGTCCCCATCGTCCGTACCCAGTCCCACCTAAAATTTCTCCTCCCTCGGACCCTGTCCAGACAGACTGGACTAACTTGGATGATTCCAGCGATTTATTAAAAGGGGGCTTGCTTGCTGTGCCATAGCTGTACCGTTGTGTAAGCCAGTTCAAGTACCAATGAATTGCAAAATGATTGTGAGAAAGGATTTATGTAATCATTTTATTTTAAAAGCCGCATTAATTATGATATAAAAAATTCAAATGCACAGAGTGCTCCACAATATGACACTGTGTGCGGGTAGCAGGATCGTCCCACTTTTGTTAACTCCAGAAGCACTGGAGCGAAGTGACCCGATTCTTGGCTGTACTGCTAGACGTGAGTGACGTTTATTGATACTGCAGGATTTCTTATATGGAACCTACTCACATAGGTTCCGATAGGAGAATCCCATGCCTTTTGATGGTACATGTAAGAGGCAGGACCGACAGGAGGTACTGTAGTTGGTGGGAAACCTCAGACCATGAGAGAGGTGCTTCACATCAACACACGGGAGAGAGGGTTTTACTAGGTGAGGTGGATGGATGAATTGAACAAGAGAAGAGCAAGCCGCAGCTGAAGCTAAAAAGGCAGAAGGAACAAGCTGCACTACGCTTCTGATGCCCAAACCTCCAAACTTCATAGGAAGAGTGGCCTGTACCCATGTGCTGGGTGACCCTCAGAGAGTGGCAAATTTAAAACACTGCACATGATAGTTCGCCATCTTAAAAATTAATTCCAATAAAATTTATACATATTAACTTTTAAATAATTGTGTTAAGGTGGAGGAGGCAGAAAGCAACCTCACCCTTGACCATAGCCAATCCTGCCCAACAGACAAGCTATAACCATGCTTACATGTATGTACCTCACCCAGCCCAACAGATGGGACAAATAAACACAGCCATTTGACACTTGAAGGGACCAATCAACTAGTGCTATTGGACACTAGAAGGGAGGAGAGAAGGAGGAAGGAGAGTAGGGGGAAGGGAAGAGGAGGGAGGAAGGCAGGCCCGTAGGCTGGTTGTAAACTGGGGGGTTCCTCATTCATTAAACCTGGAACTATTATTATACATAATACGACCTGAATCACTGAATCCCGAGGACAAACCCTCCCCCCACTCTCGCACATAGGACACACCAGAGGTGGATGCACTTTGTTTACGCAGCCGATACTGATACGAAGGAAGAGATTATGTGCAATTATTGTATCTCTAGTCGGAAGACCCATGCAGAACCACGATCTAGCTTATAGACACATGCAATATAAAAATTGCAATTCAGTCATAAAAGATGAAGCAATCGTATGTATTTTTCTTTCGTATGCATTTTATGGGCAGAGCTCGACAATGTTTTGATCTCCCATTCAGCTTGCTTCAGACTGACAATCGTTTTCTGGCTCCAAATCGATGGACCAAAAAGTGACGCATGGGACAGTTCTCTCCTGATAGTAGTTGCCCTATAGCTTGTGTGACTTCACTGGGAGATAAATGGTCATTTATGAGCCTTCGAATATCATTTGCAGTGCTTTGAAGTAAGTGCGACTCCGTTTGGAAATATCTATTTTGAAGGCGTTCACTATCTACATCTACATCCACTATTGAATGTTTGAGTGACATTCTGTGTCCCTTGATCAACATTCTTTGCAAACTACTATTGGAGTCAGTAGCTTCGCCTTCTGGCAAAGTGAAAGTCACTGCACTGTTGCTACAGTTTTCAGCCATTTTCCATTTCTTGGAAAGGAAAAAGCTGTCAAGAGACTTGATATGCGCAATTTTGCGTTCTCTTTCCCTCTGTTCTGGCCATCCAATATAAAAAACAACGGAGTAAGCAGCAGTGAGCAGTGCTAGTTAAGCAAAGTGGCAATAGAGGCAAATGCGCGTATATCACAGGGGAAAAAATCGTGTTCCGGACCGTTTATCTTATCGACCTTGGGATCTATTCCATCAAATGTATTCATTGTTGACTTAGGCACTTTGGATACATGTACGTTTGATGGAACAGATCCCAAGGTGGATAGGAGAAAACACAAATTCCGGGACTCGATTTTTTCCCCTGTGTATATTTTGGCGAAACAGTTCAACGGACAATATCGAAATCTAATTAGAAGAACAACAAATACATTAGTTTAATACCCCTAGGGGTTAAATTAGTGATAAAAATTAATCTTGGTGTCAGGTGGCCGGAACTAATCTGTGACATGTGGTGGGGGGGGGGGGGGGGGGGGGGGGGGGGGGGGGGCTCCCGGGAACCCAGGGAACACCCCCAGCCTACGGGCCTGGAAGGAAGGAGGAAGGAGGGGAGGAGGGAACGGGAGAGAGGAAATACAATGTTTAGCAGTATGCAGGCACAATAGCACAATTCAGGTACTATTCAGGTTTATATTTATAGTTCAGCTAATGGAAGAGTGCTGTTGCCATGGTTTGCATGTTTACCTTTGGCACACAGGTGTAGGGGGTGGGAGTGGTTACTTATACCAGGTTCACACTATCACAGTAGAACAGTTCCAGAACCATTGTTTAGTATATCACTGAACAGTTCTCATTCTATTGCTATAATGGTTAATACTGGTTCTAGAAAGGTCTGTTCTATAGAGTGAGGTATACACATGTAGCACACTCCATATTAATATCTTAGGACATATGTTGGAACGAAGGGACCACCTCAGGTGACTAACAGACCATCTGGGGTGACCCGAGGTGACTAACAGGTACTAACAGACCATCTGAGATGACTAACAGACCATCTGGGGTGGCTAGCAGACTATCTGGGGTGACATGAGGTAACTAACAGATACTAACAGACCATCTGAGGTGATTAACAGACCATCTGAGGTGACTAACAGATCACCCGAGGTGACTAATAAACCATCTGAGGTGACTTACAGACCATCTGAGGTGACTAACAGATCATCAGGGGTGACTAACTGATCATCTGAGGTGACTCGACAGATCATCTGAGGTGACTAACTAGCCAAACACCCCCCATCAATGCTCCACCCCTATCAATGCCTAACCCCCCCCCCCCCCCCCAACCAATGACCCCCTCAAACAAATCATCTGAGGTGACTAACAGGCCACCTGAGGTAACTAACAGACCATCTGGAGTAACTGACCTATCATGTGGAGGTGGGGAGAGTGAGGGGGGAGATAGAGGTGAGGATATAAGAGGATTGAGAGTAGAAGAGATGGTGGAATTATATTGTGGAAGGTGGGATACTGATGGTAGACTACCTATTTCCCATCCCTACTCCAAGGGTAAATTACAAGGCTATCATATGATCATTCAAATGAGCAGAGTGAACACTTTCTCACAATGCTTATAAGGCAATCACTGGGAGACATGTTCCCATGCACCCAGGTGGGAGGTCCAGTGCAGGTGCACAACTGTACACCCAGTAACACTTACCACAGCTGCATGTATTGGTGTTGAGGGATTTATCAGTAGAACATGTACGGATGCAAGTGGAGCAAAGTGTTTCTGAGTACTCAGGTGGACAGGTGCATGTGTTCCCACTACAAGTGCCTCCATTTTGACACCGACATGCTGATGGAATAGAGGATGAATGGTAACCATGATAGATATACAGTAGGAGATGACCTTTGCATCATATAGCTACCTGTACAGCTGGTCCCTCCATACACCACACTAACAGTGCAGTCACATGCACAGGCATCACTTCTTAGTACACCACCATTCTGATTACTAAGAGAACATGGGACTAACAGAAAAAACAGTCAGCTGGATAAGGGGCAATGTGAAAGTGTCAGAAGTACCAAATACTTAAACTTACCAGAATTGCAGTTGTTAAGGTAATGACCAGTTTGACAGCTGGTAGCACATGAAGTCTCACACAATGTTCCCGTGTACCCAGGTGGACAGGTGCACACTGATCCACTGCAAGTGCCGCTATTTTGACACAGACATGCTACATGAAATGGCAATAATTTGCAAACCTCAAAACGTTCACCATTAAATCAGTGTTTCTTGTAACTGAGCATAACTAAACACACACACACCACACAATCACATATGCACACACACACACATACATACATAACGCTTACCACTGCTGCAGGTGCTGTTGTTAAGGATATAACCAGTAGGACATGTAAGGGTGCAAGTGGAGCAAAGTGTTCCTGAGTACCCAGGTGGACAGGTGCATGTGTTCCCACTACAAGTGCCTCCATTTTGACACTGACATGCTGATGGAATAGAGGATTGAATGGTAACCATGATAGATATACTGTAGGAGATGACCTTTGCATCCTATAGCTTACCTGTACAGCTGGTCCCTCCATACACCACACTACCAGTGCAGTCACATGCACAGGCATCACTTCTTAGTACACCACCATTCTGACAGCTCAGAGGACATGGAACTGGAGGCAGTGGAGTAAGAAGTGACTACATATGGAGAAGGATTTTGGAGTCACTCCTGTTCTTACCACATGTTCAGTTCACATCAGGATATGATGATGGTGGACATGCATTGATACATGTGATGCCATCAGACTTATAGTAATTGCAACAAGCTGTGCTGTAAGTATCCCCCTCCAGTAGGGTAAGTGTTATCCGTTATATAGCACAGTGAACATCCAGTGCAGTCTGAAGAAGAAGATACAAACTTATATATGTGTGCATGGTCCCCCCGCAATGGTAACAGGTTGACCGCATCAGTGCTACGAGGTGGAGAACTGAAGGTGGGGTTCAGGCAGTAGCCACAGTCTGTTATATTATTGGCACTGACTGCGGCAGAGGTAGTTGTCAGAGTCTTTCTGTCGAACGAAGTAGTCTCCAAGAAGGTTGACGTGGCGCTCCACACAGAGTTGACACACTCGAACTCGAACTGGCCGTACACCGGTCCTACTCCATTATTGGTGTAGTACGCCACTATAGAGACGAAGCGATACTGGTTGCGTACACCAGAGCTCGACGCACACACGAGGCGGTACGTGAACCCCTGAGCCTCGGGTGCCGTCTGAAGCACAATGACGATAGACGATGAGCCCTGTCCACTTCCGAAGAAACATTCGGTGATCAGATTAACCACTTGCGTGCTGTTAGGAAGATTACATCCCGCCTGCTGGGCAACTGTTAGCGATTTAAGACAACCCAGAGCCGACAACACACTCTCCATCTCAGATCTTCATCGTTGGTAAAATATATTCAACCGGATATGTTTCATTTTAATGTATTGTTCTTGTACTGTACTGAAGCTTTTGCTTTTTTTGTTTCTTGGTAGCCAGATCACCCCCAGGTATGCCAGGACATTGTTAGGTGTTGAAGATGATTCAGAATGTTGCATTTCAATTGCCACAACACTTTGCTGATGATGATCAGTGCAGCACCACTCAAATGAGTTGTTTCCAGTTGCCACAACACTTGTCTCTGACACGTCGTTAACACTTGGGTGGCATCTTTAGTGGCAGAGAAGAAGTACCAGCTGCATGTTGGTGACCATGCAGCTGCTGAGCTGATCATACTGTGCTGGTATCAACATTTCTTTTTTTAAATATTTTTTAAATTATTTACTTACACTACACAAACTTAGTTACTGAATACATACAATATACAAGATAAACCTTAATTTATGTAATTATATATTAATTACAAGATATAATACACATCAAACACACACAGGTACGGTTCTACACTCTTCGGAGAATGGCTCTAGCATTCGCTCTAATTAAGCAAATGCTTTATTTTTTATTTTTATTTTTTATGAAATACGTGTGTAAAAATTTGGATGAGGAAGGTTTCATAGAAGGGGAGGGGGGGAAGGAAGAGGAGGATGAGAGAGGAATGGGGATTAAGAAAAAAAGTAAGGGAGTAACAGGGAGGGAGAGGTAGTGGATAAGAAGGGAGGAACAGGAGGGTACTAAAGTGTACCACATTGTATCCGAACAGAATGAATATGTCTGCTTAGTTTTTACGTTGCACTGACATACACAGTTTAAGGTATAAACCAATGAGTTGGATTGGTGGGGAAATGCTCACATGTACATGTGCTTACTAAGGTTTTTCAGCCTATACACATTCATGTAGCAGGCACGTGTCATAGTTGACAGCCGTTTTCACTCCATTACCCATGACCATGGTGATGCAGCAATCTAGGCTGGGGGTGTTCTAGGGGAGGTGCCTTCACACCACACCCCCAAATGCTTAGCCTCACTGGGGACTCCACCCAGGACACACCCACAATGCAGAAGGTTAAACTTGTGTGGTGGTAAATTCATCTCAATCCTCTTACAGCACTCACTTTTGTGTGCTACTCAATCACTCTAATAGCATACATTTGCAAGCACACACAGTTCTAAGACATGCAATATCCTCTTTTTCCCTATGGTGTTCACAATGTCTTGGGCTTCCTTCAATCCTCTCAAGGTAAGGTTGTGGCACTGTGAGTATGGACGGGGTCCATTTCATTGGCCGTTTTATCTACACACAATTCAACAATGTGACTCCTCCCCATCCCTAATATGAGGTTCTATTGTTCATAAGGTATGCAGCAATCAGAGCTCCCATGTTAGCAATGGTATATCTATGGTTCTAGTTGTGATAACTTCTGAACTGATATAAAGGGCGCGGCTCTACCATCCTAATTCTGCAAAGAATGGTGGCTCAAGGTGGCAAATGTGAACATCGCACGACAGCAAAACGGTTCGAAACTCAAAATAAAATCGCCCTTCAAAAAGCCCATCCTCTTCAAGACTAATGGTTATCACAAGTAAATAAAAACATTCTCTCTGAGAAAGTTGGTGCGATTATATTTAGCACACTTCGACTAAGGCATATGCGGTTTCTGTGCTAAATTATTACATTTTTCTTTCTGATAAAACTTGTTTCCTTGCTTTTTCTACCAGTATACGATTATTTGTCTGCAAAACCTATATCCCACCAACTGTCTCAGAAAGAATGTTTTTATTTTTTTCTAATTTTTTTAACACCCAAATAGGTACTTTTGCTTAATTAGACTTGATAAGACCGTATATAGGCTTTTAGGCTTTTGTGTATCAAAGCCTAAAAGCGAGTCCTCCAGCAAATTAAATTCTAAAGCTATTGGTGCAATTTTCAGTGCTTAAAAGTGTTCCTGTCCCGAGTTATGAGTTCCTAAGAAGCATGAGAAGCAGAAGAAGCAAACGCAGACGACCCGTCCATTATTTTTGGAGGGGGAACGAGGGCAGCAGTATTTTTAGTTCTCGACAACCACGCGGTACTACGACGTGAAACAAAAAAGCAGGGGCGGATCCAGGATTTTGGGAAAGGGGGGGTCTGATAAATATATTCACAACTGGTGGGGGGGAGGGGGGCATGCCCCCTCCCGTGGCAGTACGGGGGTCTGGGGGGAGCGCGGATAGCCCCACCAGTGGGGTCTGGGGCTTTGCCCCAGCCGCTTTTTTTGCTTTTGCGTTGATTTAGCATGGATATCCAATACATATACATCACGCGATATCCAGATTACTAGAGCCTGCAATGATGGCGACGAGAAAACTCTTCATTCTTCACAATGCTATGGTTCCTACTGTTCAGCAGCTGCAATTAAATTTGTGACGGAAAGCTATTGTGAATTTGTGACCGAAGAGTGCACGTGACCATACACCAGCTATACATGTCGGTACTATGAACGTTAACGACTCATGTATGTAGTTTGTTTAGCAATAGCTACCTGTTAGGAAAAGAATCGATCCATCCCGCTCACGTCTTTTGATCGCTTACCTCAATTGCTGCTCACGCGCACCGATCGCGCGATTAAATACTAATTAACTACATGCACACATGCCGTTATGTAGGAGGATTTAATTAGATCGATATAGACCCCGCTTGGCTAGAACGATTTGCAAGCTTGCAAATCCAAGACGCAGAACGCTGCATAGATTACGGTATGCATTACGTCATTCTTCATATAGGAAAGGGGGGGTCCGGACCCCCTGGACCCCCCCCTCCTAAATCCGCCCCTGAAAAGAAACTACTCAGTTTGACTTCTAGATCGATTACCGCAACAAGTTAGACGATCCGATCGTCGGGAGCGAAACTACAGTGGGGGCGCGGGATTTTAATTAAATTCATAGTCGGGGCCAAAACTTATATGGAAGTCTCTAGTAGCGACACTTCCGATAGATAGTAGAGGATAGTAGAGTATACTATCTATGTGATTATGCGTCCTTGCATTGATTGGTCGTTAAATTTGGCGAGTCATCAATGTGTATTTTTGGAATAACATTTGTTGTGATTTAGCCCCGCCGTGACAGCTTCTTTATCAAGCATTAAAGAGTCGTTTGGTAGTTGCCAAGTCTAACTCTTTCAATTAGCAGTTTACGATATCGCGATATGGCTACAAGTGCTTATGACGACGAAGATGACGATGACTGTGTACGAAGTACCTACGAAAGCAAAGTCGCCAGCTACCTATCCTTCAGGGAGCAGAAAATGAAGCAGCTGAAGAAGGCTCTGAATACAGCAGCTTGTCAAGCAGAGAATGAGGAAGTGTTTCGCGAGTATCTTGTCAGCATTTCGAACGAGAAGATAGGCGAATTCATATTCAGTCCTGAAGGAGAATGTTATGAGAAGTGGGAAGCTACACGTAACCAGGAGTTTGTGGTACTATCCATTTTAGCGAAAAAGCATGGATGCACACACATCGTTGAGGAGCACTTTCAGTCACAGTTAGACGTGATGCATCCAGGCTCAGGGCTCCGGATGCAACCACTGGATGAAATCATGTGTGCCAATTGCACTCCGAATATGGGGTCGCTACACAGGAACGGTGTCGCTAAGTGTGAGAAGCGAGGGACGATGGACTGTTCTGAAGGGTGTGGCCTAGTGAAATATTGCTCCAAGAGATGTCAGAAGGAGCATTGGCCAGCACATAAGGTTGACTGCAAGTCAAGGTATGCTGAGATGGACTGGCTTAGGGGCAGTGAGTACGATACGACTGCAGAGGATGCCATTGTGGAGCCCCAGATTGTGGATCGAAGATTTCATTCAAAGGCGATCCGGTTTCCTACCAGTGCCGCGAGCCTACGAACACCATGTAGTGCATGCCTGGCCGAGAGTGGGGACCTGAGTGACATGGTGCATACGATCCTGAGTGTTCCGGATGGATACGAGGGCGAGATCACCCTGCATCTCAACCATGCATCACCTAACATAGCTTTCTGCAATCTGCTGTCACTGCTAGCCATGGGCACCCTCGGAGAGTTGAGTTGCGACATGCTGATACAATTGTGGTATTCAGTCGCGATGACTGACAAACAATTGGCGAGCATAACTGAAATACTCGGAAAACTAGTGCGGGACTCAGAGGGAGAGGTAACGAAAGGTCCATACTGTGCACCTTTGCCAAAACTGCCACATGTCATGCTCACAGTTGACCTCGAGCCAAACCACTGGTTTGAGACGTTTGAGAATAAAGTGCTGCAATCATCACGACACATAGGAAAGTGCATGGAAGATCGTAAAAAGCACTTGCTCAGCCCTCAATGCAAACGATATGCTGTTGAGATGCTCTCCACACTGTCCCCTCACCAGAGAGTTTCGTGGGACAACTTTGTGCAGCTGGGCATGCTGCTCCCTCTAGGAGCATTCAATGCTCACCACAATGTGCAGAACCCATTCCTGTTCGATGTAGATAATCGCTGGAGGCCAGAAAGTCAGCTTGATCCACTACAGTGCTGGCAGAGGGCTGAGATAATTGCAGCAGGGAAGAAGTGTCGCGTACCCAGCAATGACATCTACGGTGCATTGTTCTTCCTTGTTTGTCAGAAGCTCTCTGAGTGCATCAGGAAGCTAAGCAAGCACAGGTTTCACATTGTAGTCACCTGCAGTGAGCCGAGTGCCTTTGTGCATAGACTCCAACAATCCAAGATAGCGATGCACCATATCTCAGGGGTGGACGCTACGCAGTTGCAGTATGCACGTTCAGATGATCCGGAGCTCTTGGCCCTAAGTGTTAGGGCTCTGAAGGAGATCATTCATGGTGCGGGCCTATCATCAGAAGGATGCCTGGAGAAAAGTGATCTCGTGGATCGTGCTGCCTTGATTCTTGGACGTGCTGCACCATCCGATGATAAGTATTCTGCTGCAGCAGATGCCACATTGCCACCCACACAACAACAACCCAACGAGGCAAGCAAGCGGAGAAATTTCATAGAGCCTCGAGCAAGCCTTGATCCTCCCGATATCCTTGCTATCTGCTATCTTGCCCAGCATGGCGATAGAACATGGATGGAGAAAGGTGTGGAGAAGTCGATTCCTGATTGCCTTGCCCTCTATGGCTGGCATCAACTGTGCTGGTTTACACCTGACGATGCACTAAGTGCCTTATCATATCTGCAGCGAGCGAAAGACATGAAGAATGCTAAAGGGCTCCTATTCTGGGGTTTGGTCATGGATAGTGCATTCAGAGACACTGCTGATGTTAGCTCAGTAGCATGGACCTGCTACCATGAGTCTGCTAGCCTTGAAAATCATTTTGGCATGTTTAATGTTGCACATGTCTTGGCAGATCGTGGAGATCACAAACAAGCAGTCGGGTGGTGGAAAAAAGCGAAGCAGCATGGGCCTTCGTTGTTCGAGCTGTATCGCTGTTACCATCACGGGCATGGCTGCACACAAGATGATCTGGAAGCGAGGAAGTACTTGCAGCAGGCTGCTGATCAAGGCTATGGCCCTGCATGTGCTACCTTGAGTGAGTGGTATGGTTCTGGCTGGGAGAATGTGCTCCGTAAGAACCCAGAGAAACAAGCACATTGGAGCAAGCAGGCCGCCATCTCATCAGAGAAGCATCCGCTGCATATCGTTACACACCCCTTGCGGAGCTTACTTGGGACAAACACCACTCCAGCCTGGTGGAAGTCCCTAAGAACAGTGGTGGAGGAGTTGATGGAAACAAGTGGTGGAGGAACCAAGTGTGAGGGTGCAATGAGTGCTGAAGTAGATAACACGTTTGACACACTGAAGTTCGCTTTTGAAGGAGTGGAGAAATTTATGATGGAAATGAATCTGACACCGTCCAATGGAGATGGCATGGGTGACTTCAGTTCAACTCCACAACATCATTCATTTCTTCTGAGAGCAGAGAGCTTGGCCCTAACATCGGCTGAACGGCTGCAGCTGCAGGGCATTGTGCAGGAAATAACAGACATTCTGACCCGCAGCAGAGTGATCTCCTCAGTGGAAGTATGTGGTTCGTATGGGAAAGGCACTGCTGTAAGTGGCTGTGCTGACCTCGACATGGTGGCGATAACTGCAAAATGCTTTGAGAGCGATATGTACCTGTCCCTTCAACGTCATGTAGCCACTCTACTCGAAGACCTTAAGGTGGATATAAAGCACAAGCCACTGGCTGTATCCTTCACATATAAGAATGTGGAGATCGATGTGGTGCTGGCTAGCCCTAACATTGAGCCCCTTTCGCAGTGCTACCTTCCACCACGTCCACGCTTCTTTCGTAGGCCCTCGTTATCTATTAAAGAGTGTGCCTTCCTCCGTACACAGCCTGCTCTGTTTGGAGCTGTTGTGCGACTATTGAAGAAGTGGAGAGCTAGTGCAGAGCACTGGCCTCGTCGCAGCAGGCCGCGTTCCTATTTACTGGAGCTCATTGCATTAGCAGCAGTTCAGAAAGTCAATGTCTCGCAGTTCACTGAAGAAACTGTCCGCGGTGGTTTTGTCGCTTCACTTGAGCTGCTGCTGCAAGTAATCAGTGGCAACCTAAAGCTGTACTGGGTTGACAACTACCCTGAATATAGCATCCAGTTTGAGAACCATGATGGGCCGGTCGTAATGGATCCCTTCGATCCCACAAACAACTTGGCTGGGCTTCTTCAGATCCAGGATTGGCATCCCCTGGGCCAGCTGGCTGAGCAGACCCTCATTGCCATAAGAGATCACAACCTCGTGCAGAGAGTCATCCATATAACACCAACTGCTGAGCAAAGTGTGTCTGCTATCTCTCCTCAATATAGGTTTTCATGCTTAGTTCTCAGGGCAGAGCAGTGTATAAGAGCTGGCAATCTGGAGGAAGCACTAGGTGCCCTGGCAGATGCATCACAGATTGACAGCTCGAACATAAAACTGCAGTGCATGTGGCGTGAGTGCATCACACAGCTGTGTGCCGAAGAATGTGGGGCAAAGCAATCACCATCGACAGAAGCTGAGTTGCTTTTGAGGTTGAAGGATGCTGTTGTGGACTCCGAACGAGTGTCGCGATTTGGGAAGGAATGGAAGGAAGTGTTTGACCGACCGGCGAAAGCACCCGATTTCGCCTCCAAGGACATGAATGCATGTGAAGAGATGGACATCCCATTCTCGACTTACATGCGTTCACGTGATGAGGCTGATAGCGACTCCTCAGAAGAAGAAGACATCCCGCGGATGGCAAAGCTGTTCCCTGAGCCCAGTGAAGATGAGCTCTACACTCCGCGTATCACCAGTGTAGCCTGGAAATCAGAATTTAAGGATGGAAAGTACCATGCATGGTTGGTGTTGAGGCAACTAACTGACAAGATGCCTTCGAAAGAGCAGCGAGATATGTACACGAGGGCTAGTCTGCAGTATGTGTTGGCATATGATGCACTTTGTGTGGGTAAGGATGTTATTGGCCTTGACCGCATGACAGCTTCCATCCTGGCAACAGCTGAAATTGTACTGCAGCCTAAGTTACCTGCCCTCGCCCTCGCTGCTGCTAAACGAGTGTTGAGAGAAGATTCTTCAGAGATGCAGGTCTTACCTCACTGTGGCCTCAGTCTACAAGTGGCAGCCAGCATTGTCCACGTGCAGATGCATGTGTTGGATAGTGCATGGGTCAAGGCTAGGGAAGCTCTGAAGCCTCTGTTGAAACGAGATGACTTGTGGAATCGAGCTGATGTTTGTTATCATATTGGGAGTAGCTTGATGTGGACAGGTGATTACGATGCCGCTGTGCTGTGGCACGAACGGGGGATTGCAGCTGACCCCGCCTTCCGTATAAATCTATACGCACTTGGGTATGCAATGATTCACTCAAAGTCAACTGATGACGCCGACCCAGAGCGAAAGTCACTCACCATGAAAGCTGCTGAGAAGCACTTGTGGCAGTACATCAAGCAAGGGGTGCCAGAAGATAAAAAGCGTTGTGATACGATGTACGTGCTGGTCTACTTGGCTATGCTTTCATTGAATTTTCAGGAGGCTCACCACAGATTGGAGATGGCCATTGAGGCAGATATAATGCGCACTCAGATCTACAACCAACCCGGCAGCAATGGGGCTAAGCAGCTTCTGCTGATGATTGCAACCCACATGGAGCACTTCCGGAAGGGGACTGGAGCTATGCAAAAGGATGATCCTGAGATTCTATTTCTAGACACTCTGCGAACAAAGCTGTGTGGAAACCTACTCCTGATTACTGTTGATGTTGCGACGAAACTGAAGAATGTGTCGAGTGTAGTCCTTGATACCCTGAGGGATTATGAGTCTCAGAGAATGTCCACATCGTTTTGGAGTGGCGACAAATTGAAGTTTGAATTTGCTGCTAAGATTCTAAAGAATCTGACCCAAAGTAAAGACAGTGATGACAATGTAGGCAGGGAGGATGATGTGAATGAAGAGCAGGGACAGAAGCAGAAGGGTATGCGGCATATTGTGGTGGACTGTGAAGGGTCTGGTGACTTCCTTTCATTGGGGGAAGCACTCAAGAGTGGTTGCATTGCCACCGGCACAGTGATTACAATGAAAGGAGGCACATATAAGGAGACCAAAGGCCTTTGCATTGAGCATGAACACCTCACCATAAGAGCAGAGAGCAGTAAAGAGAAGGTCGTTATCAAGTCATATGCTGGGATCCAAGTGAAGGCCAATCACGTCAACGTGTCTGGTTTAACGGTGGACCTTTTGAGTCCCAAGGGTCACGACGGTGTAGAAGAACTGTGTGGTCATGCCATCCATGTACAAGCAGGCACAGCTGTGGTGCTGGAAAACTGCACTGCTATTAGTGCGATAGGTGCGGCAATCAGTGTAGGGAATAGTGCACACTCTGGTGAGATCGAGGTCACAATGTTGTTGTGCGACGCAAGATCAAGTGTCGGCAATGCAATTATTTGTGTGGGCTCCCGCACCAAGGTGCAGCTACAACGGTGCATTGCCACTCACTCCAAAAACGGGCTTGAGGTGCGAATGGGTGCCAGAGCTCATGTGAGAAGCTCACACTTTTCTTGCAACGAGAATTCTGGCGTGCTTATATGGCAGCATGCAAGTGCAGAGACAGTTGTAGGACCAGATAACGTCATCCAGTACAATCAAGGCTCAGGAGCCTATTTGTCATCACGGGGCATCCTCTTTCACCATAACAAGGTCACTAGGAATAAGCTTTTTGGGGTCACTGTTGAGGCTGATCCCGCCCCCGGTTTCAAAGATGTTGATGTCAAGGTAGAAGACTGCGAACTCTTTCAGAACGGCTGTGGTGGAGTGCAATTTTGCATGGGAACGTGTTGTGTCATCTCTGGCTGCCTCATAAAGAAGAACAATCAATGTGGCATCATGGTGGGCATGGGTGTGGAGAAGTTGACCATTGTAGGAAACCGAATCCAAGACAATTACTCCCTGCAAGAAACTGGCATTGTTATGCTGGGCAGGGCAAAAGTGGCAGACGATAACACATTCATCAACAATAGGATGACACCTGAAAAGGCTAAAGAATTCATCAAGTTGACTGAACAATACCCAAGAACACATGCAGGTAAGAGGCAATGTGATATTTTAACATTCAAACAGATGGCTCCTCACCTGTTTGAGCGACTTCAGTGTGCCAAGTGTGGTGCTAAAGGCGGGCCTCGCAAGAGGATGGTGCCCTGTGTCAAATGCAACAAAGTGGTGTACTGCTCCACGCAATGCCTCAAAGCAGATGCAAATCGGTATCACGAGTCGTGTGTTACAGTGCCGTTCTATGAGACTCTTGATGGAAAGGAGATCACCTTTGATACAGAACACCTTCAGTGCATGCAAGCAGAGCGAGAGAGTGCAGGCATGTTGTGTGCCAATTGCAACGCCATCGCAAACAAAGAGCCTTTCAAGAAGTGTGCCAAATGCAGACGTGCTGCCTACTGTTCGAAAGAATGTCAGAAAGAGCATTGGCCTGTCCACAAAACTGTGTGCAAGAGTGCACCCAAGGAACTATGTAGTCAGAAGACAGCGGCGGTGGTATCGCTGTCTTCCTCTTTTGTCACTGTGAAAGCCACCACTCAGCATCCCATGGGAGTCACAGAGCTGTGCATTGATAGATATATGGATCCTGATGGCAGTGTGGTAATCAGGCCAGTAGGCGTGTTTCAGTTGTCAAGTGATGCAGTGCCAATGGTCATCAAGATACAAGGGAGCGAGGATGACCTCATCAAGAAAACTACCTTCCTCCAGTTTTATAACGAGAATCGGAGTGTGAGTGGGTGGATTCAGGCTGCAATGAACACCACAAGGGAGTTTAAAGATGCTTACACACTGATATGTGATACAATCATGCAGTTTGGGGATGCAGGTCGGTTTCGTGGCAAGAAGGGTTATTTCCATGCAGTGGTTCAGAGGGACATGGAAGTGAAGGTGAATTGCGGGAATCTGGTTGCTGAGAATATTGAGTGGTGAGAGCTCAGGTGAGAGTGTGCTATAAGCACGGGTGTGTTGTTAGCAAGCTGGCCCCTAAGGTCAAACAGCAGATGTGTGCTATTGCACATTGTTAAGGTCATGCATGTCCAGAAATGACCAGTGCATGTATCTTGCTCACGAGACACATGTTAAAGCCAGTATGTAACAAGACCAGTATAGAAGGAACACAGCATTGCTATTCTAGCACACACCCTTCCACATTTGCCTCCCTAGTGGCAAATGTTAACTAAAAGGTGGAAGGGTGTGGGACCCCCCTGCTGAAGCTTTGGGTACAGTAACAATTTAAACACAAAATCAGCGGTTTCAAGGCAAGAATCAATTCTGTACTTCCAATGAACTACTTATAAAGGCCAACAAACTGCACCCTATGGCACTGCAAAATACTGAACTAGTAGCCCATTTAGCAGAAATATTAATGTTTTTGGATGCACAGGATGGGGGGGAGTCCAAATGCACACCCATACTTGTAATTAGCATGTGTGTTTATTATGCAACTTCAGCAACAGTTGGAATTATTGGTAGAATGGGCAACTTTGGGTCCAATAGTTCCCCTCCAGATGTACCAGAGTCCCCATATCCAATCACTAAGGAGCATCGGCTACCACTCAAGGGGGAGGAGAATACAGTCTATAAAATGCATGAACATGATGCGCACTCTGCATCCTGTTATATGTACTTACATGTATTGTATTTACACTATACTTGTATGTACCAGTGAACATATTAGTGAGGTGTCCAGCAATTCTTTTTTTTTAAATTAGTGACACAGTTATTTGAAATAGATACTTCTCTTCCTCCCTTTCTTTACCTTTCGCACATGCTGTACAACAGTGATGGTAATGACCTCCATAGCAAAACTTCGAAGGTCCTCTGGTTTAAAGGACATTAGCTAGTAGTGATGTGTGTAATAATAGTTTTAATTAACATGTATTGTATGGAACAATTTATTACTTTGGAATTGACTAGGTTGGTACACACGCACACACACACACAGTTTACAGTTAGCCTCTGAATGCATTTAAAAAAATGATTTGCGTGTATGTATGCATGTGTATGTTTGGTACACATGAGTGTATCAACTCGAAGCACACACACATTGGTATGTGCAAGGATAGGTGTTAATTTGGTCTGGAACAACTGTATGTTACATTTCTGTGTGCATGTGTAGTTGTGTGCATGTGTGTGTGCGTGTGTGTGTGGCTATGACAATTTAAGTAATGGTAATGCCTGTGGTTATCTTATCACTGGAGGTACTGCTGTCCTTTCTCATACCTTGACAATTCGAAATTTGTGTGTGACAAGTTCTTCTCTGCTCTTCCTTTGCCTTTCTCCACCATCCATCACTCTACCACTCTTTCTCAATGCTCACCATGCTGTCTCCTTTACCCCTACATGTATCTCTGTGCAATGAGCACAATTAATGGCTTGTATTCCGGAGGTATTAACAGAGGATGCACATGAATGTACTGAGGCATTGCAGAAATATGCATGGCAATCACTGTATAATGTTTAGCCCAGTGTCATGCACTGACATGCACTGTGGAGTTGAACCTGCTGTGAACACTTGCCTGTTATCTAATTTATTAAGCAGGATGCATTGACCATTGGTCAGTACAGAGAACTCTCAATCCCCTGCTTTACTCAAGAATGATACGCAAAGGGTGCAAGATCAGCAAAGTATCTTCTCCACATCAATACGATTATAACATTGGAGACTACCCTCAAGAGCCCAATGTTGCCTGTCCTCCGGTGGCCACCATAGATTGCCTTCTCACTGGGTATCTTGACAATGTGATCCTTGAGTGGGGATAGATCAACTCAGTGTGCTAATTTTGAGCTTTGCACCTCATTGAGGAGCAGGGTCTACACAAATTGAGACACTACATCAACTTTCACATAACTTCCTCCCTAATTCGGACATTCTTGGGGTCCCAATGAGAGGGTTAGGGTTAGGGCTAGGGTTGATGCATTGTTCTTGCAGTGGCGTAGGAAAAGGGGGGCAGGGGGGGGGGGGGCAACTACCCCACTTTTAAAATGGGGGGGCATGGCCCCCCCACTTTTGCACCAGCAATACTACAGATAAATGTAATGAATTGCACTGATTCTAATGTAGTTTTGTAACGTCGTTAGTTGCAAATAGCGTTGGCTTCTGGGGCACAGCCCCAGACCCCAATGCGAAAGCTTACAGCACTCCCCTAGCTGGCTGGGGGAGGGGCACCGCTCTCCCGCCATGATGACCATTGAACTTTGACCCCCCACTTTTACATTCCTTCCTACGCCGCTGTCTTGTTTCATGCAACAGAGAAAAGGAGTCTTCTGAGGCCTTGCCAAAAACTCTTTTGCAGTTGACCTTCACATGTGCATCATGACCATTTCACTTCACCACCTGGATGGAAGTTACTGACGACTAGAGTCAGAGCCACACGCCATAGCCAATGCACAGTCTGTCTTAAAAGAACTTTGATGTAGAAGTGAGGCTTTGTTGTACCTCCCGCGTGTGAGATAATGTTCCTGAATACAAGTGCCAGCTCACAACTAGTCCACGTGTTAGTGAACTAGGCCTTCATTTCCTTTGCTCCTCACTCCTATCTCCTCCAGATCTTTGCAGCCGACATTCACATTCTTATTTGACCAAGAAATTATGACTTGACTTACATTCAAACCCTTTACATAAACAGGTCCAATTGACATGCACATTGACATGAATTAATGAGCTTGTTTTCCATCAGAGGGCTATATTACGAAGGAATGTTCGCCCTCACATTCATTTTCTTGTAACTATCTCAAGCTTCGTGTTGTAACTTCATCGTATGCATGCATATATACTTCCTGAATTCAATGTCCGCTTCCCGAACAATACCTTGAGTTCTTTTTGAAACAGCCATCCATGCCTTTTCTTCGCTAATTTGTTGCCTCCTATAACTTTGTCACACCACGTGAACATTCATGTCTGTATGTTAGTACAATAAGAATGTAAACACCTTGGCATTCAATTTCGTGTGCATAAGCCATAGGACTCGTAAAAATTCTATAAACGTTCTACTGTTCAAAGCTTTGTGACTTAAGTCACATGCAATTTGTTGCAAGCTTGCTAATCAAAAGTCTCCAATTTTGTACAAACAAGCCACTACAAAGTCTTGTTAATAAAGACAAGGTGTGCAACATCAGTTACTACAAGGGTAGCTCAATTAGAGCTCAGTAAAGGTAGACATTTTTTGATTTTGCAGACATAAGTCTATTGTGGGTAAAGTGACCCATGGTAAGGACCGCCCTAATCTACACGATTATCCATGGAAAGGACCGCCCAATCTACACGATTATCCATGGGAAGGACCGCCCCATCTATACACGAGGATTGGTCCCATATCTACTTGATTAAAATCGCTGCAATAACTAGATATGAATTCTAGAACACGTGAGGAGCATTAGCTTCTTTAAAATTAGACCAATACGAAGGGGAGTGAAAGGAGCCCCAATCTGATACGCATGCGAGATCGCAACAATAAGTTGTGCGCATGCGAAACAACATTGTCATTGACAAGCAGGTCATATATATATATCGGAAGTTTCGTTAGAAACTTCCATATAGGATTTGACCCCGACTATGAATGTCATTAAAAAAACGCGACCCGTCTGTAACAACACTCCCGACGATCGGATCGTGTAGCTTGTTTTAGCAATCGATCTAGAAGTCAAAAATGAGTAGTTTCGTTTTTATTTCATGTCGCTGAACCGCGTGGTTGTTGAAAACAAGAGTGTACTGCCCGTCCTCGTACCCAGTCTCGGAACAAGGGGCGGGTCGTCTTCTTCATCTTCTCCTTCTTCTTGGCAACGCATAACTCAGGACAGGAACATTTCTAAGCGATGAAAATTTCACCAATAGCTTCAGAATCGGCTGGAGGACTCGCTTTTATATAATATATGAAAAAAAAATTAAGAAAACAAGTAAATAAAAACATTCTCTACGAGAAAGTTGGTGGGATATAGGATTTGATTATGACATTGGTGGTGTAAAAAGCAAGGAAACAAGGTCTTATCAGAAGGGAAAATGTCATAGTCCTATATTTAGCACATTTCTAGGGCATGTGTTGTTTGTGTGCTAAATATAGGACTATGACATTTTCCCTTCTGATAAGACCTTGTTTCCTTGCTTTTTACACCACCAATGACATAATCAAATCCTATATCCCACCAACTTTCTCGTAGAGAATGTTTTTATTTACTTGTATATATATATATATATATATATATATATATATAATATATATATAGACCGAGCTATACAATACAAGTGTCATTTTAGGTTCCGAAGAGAAGTGCAAGTAAGTCACAACCCCTGACCCTACCCGAGCGGAAAATGATCCATAAGGACCATAGTACATACCCATAGTGATATGTATATACCCTCAAATAATTACCCATGCATTGTGGTAATAAATAGAGGTTGAAATTAAGCTATTATTAAGCTTACTAGCGATAACGAGCGCTTGGCCTGTATAGGCGGGTGCTGTTAAAACGCATAATAATTAATATGCAAACGAATGCAAAACCCCTGATGAGTAGCAAGGCCCATAGCCCCACGAAACGCGTAGGGTTCAATGTCATGCTATTAAGTCAGAGCATTTACAAATTTGCGTTTGTCCACATCAATTAAAGTTGATGGAGTCTCAATAAAGCTGGACTGACGTCACGTCAAACAATGAAGAAGGCAAAGGGCTATCAAGCTCTTGTCAGATAACTGATTGTCCCATCTCTATATCCATAGATGACATGCATGGCTCAAGCTAAAAAGTGGAAAGGGAACTGACAAGAAGCCTCTCCCCCACTCCAGGTCAAACACCCAAGAAGGTGAAGAAACTACAATCGGTAGGAGACCGCGGGCCCTCTATTGCCCCGAGTAATTTTACTCGGTTGAGCCGCTTCCCCTATTCCCATTTCCTGGGTGCTGTTCAAGAGCTATTTTCCTCCTTAATGGAGGAAACCAGTAAAACAGTCCGTTTGGGATTGGTAGGGAAAACGTCTTGCAACTCCTGTAAGAGGTATCCCCGAGCAGTTCTAACTTCTAACGCTATATTTTGAAATCAGATATATCTACTATCATAATACGTATTTTAAAAGTAAAACTCTCGGTTTGTTGATAGCAGATTATAAGTTTTACTACTTTAAAAGTATGATGCGTTAGTTACCTGTTTTATGTGAGGTCATGCACAAAGAATACAAAGCATTGAAAAAGTTATGCATAACCAATTGTTTATACCAACAACACACATGCATCCAGTGTGAGAGGGAAGTTTCATAATCACAGTTTGTTATTTAAAGTTTGCCGTATTTCTTCATTGAAATGTATTATGAACTATAAGTCACAATAGATCATTTTATGATTAATAAGCTGATCCTCTAAATGAATCAATGGCAGTTTAAGCTGTTCTGGCTTCCCCTCCTCAGCACAACGATCTGTTGGACAATTATATTTTCCTATGCCCTTTCAACCCTGGTGCATAAGGCTTGAAAATATGCCCTCACCCTCTTCTGTACTGTCTATTCGCATCTGTATGTATACACCTGTACACATATTGGGTAATTTGTGTACAGAGGCGCACAAATTACTTACCCCACCTTATCTTTGTAAGTAATCACACTATTGTTTAAAATTCACATCAGTAAGTACATAACAGATATTTCAACGATAATCAAGGATGGTACAGATTATTTGATTGTTATCTGGCAAATAAACCTCTTTTGAACAGGGAAAATTTTGTCTGACAGTGCATGTGTCTGCAGTGACTTAGCTTTTGATTATGGAGGAAGAGAAAACTTCGGGTAAGAACGTGTACATGGAGGAAGAGGTTGTGTGAACAGTGGAGGTGCCAGCTCGAATTGCAGTGGTGACAGCCTGCTGGCAATGTTCCTGGTAAATGGAATAAAATAGATGACTAACTAACGCAAACCCACCTGTAGTCCTCAAGTGAGACATAATGCAGTAGGTGTATGAGTGCGCCAGGAACCTATACACCAGCTGCACATTTCTGCAGGGATGGCTAGACTGCTCTCTCCCGTGCATTTGGCATTCAAGGCAAGCAAAGTGCTCTGCACACTGTACAATCAGTAAGTTGAAGGTGGAGGTCCTTTGAGCATTGCAATTGTTGACCAGGTGCCTGTCAACATCCCGTATAGGAGGAGCAGTTATTATGGTGATGATGTCAACGCCTGCAGCAAATACTGTCTGAGTTAGAAGCTGTATGTAGGAGCTGACCAACCATAAGGTTAACTGTGTTTGTGACAATTGATGCCACCTTGAACAGCGCAAGGACCCAACAGAATCAAGCAGGAACTCCACCTTATCAGCAGTGGAACTGGTTAACTGCTCCCTTTCCACCAAGTGCGCGATGTGTACCGCACTAGCCTCTTGAAGACATGGTGTGTATGCAGCTGCACAACACAACAAACCATGCCAACTCTCCCCTTGCAGACATACTTTTTCAAGTTTAGGACAGAGGTAAGCTGGCTGACTTTTATATCACAGGCACCTCTCCCCTTATCCCAGCCACCCAAGCACTGAAGGAGGCAAACCTATCTGTGTGGTTTTCAGCCTACACACTTGAGTTAGGAAACACCCAATGAAGATGTTATAACTTAAACCATGTATGGTCACCTCAACATGTTATTTGTGAAGTCACTGGCAAGAAAGCGATTTGGTCCATGCTTAGATTTAAATTTTGAACGTTTGTGTGTGCTGTAATCATGCAACAGCTACTGGTTGATTACATCCCACTATTTGGTATTAAATATAAAAACGCTGTTACACACCTCAAGCAAATCTTTTGCATTCACATGCACCATATCACACAGGATTATATGTACAGCTAAAAAGAGTTCATGTGACTATGCACATGTGTTTAAGTGTTGCACCTGCCATTGTTTACAACTTTGCAACCTCACATGAATTCGTTCCTGAACCAGTTCCTCCTTCGTCAAATGTCACTGTCACCACTTCTACCATGTGACGTTTGTGACGTGTGAACCCTGCAGTGGGTCCTAGCACTTTTATTATGTCAGTGAAGGCAGTTTCATCTAATTCAACTTTTCGTAAAGTCGTTTCATGAGCCTGTGATGATAAAGAGCATTTCTTGTGGCCAGATATCAGAATCAGAAGTTGAAACCACTCGAGTCGAATGTCCTTGTTCATGGCACAGAAGAAGATGAATATCAAGAAACCTTGGAGCGAGTTGATCAATGTAAATATAATCTGAAAAGTCTGGTCAGCTTTCATGACTGTCAGTGCCCCAAAGATCCAGGTAAGGCCAAACAGGACAAAAATGCTAGTGATGTTTATCATCAGTTGAATGGAATCACAATTTTTGTTGTAGCTGCTTGATTGTTTCAGCATGTGCTTAATTAGCACCCCAATCACGATAACAAATATAACTGCATTAAAGGCAAGAACAAGAAAAATTGGTCCCAAGAATGCGGCAAAGAATACTGTAATATTACTAATGAAGCAACTATAAGGAATATAAGAGATATAACTGGAATAAGACGTGCGTGCACAAGCATGCAGTTGGCTTACTATCCATAAGGTGTGTCATATTTAACAAGCAGATTTCGATCCATGGCCAGTGGAATAGTTACTGGAACTAACGGTGTTACTGAAGGAGTATAAATAATACATAGTAGAAGATACACCATGCAAAGCATACCCCAACAGATGAGAGACAGAACGACATTATATTGTGTGGTGGTATGGAAAAACACAAGGACAAGCTTCTGGAATATCAGCAAGGCCTCTGCCCCCATCCACATCATGGCCACCAGGGTGAAGTAGTGGATCAACACAGACACAGTCACACAACCTCCGTAGTTCTCTGTCCTGTCAATTCCAATCACAAACACCAACAGCATACCAATGAGGGCACAGCACAGCTGAATGTGGTACTTGGATACATCCTTCTCCCTCTGTTTCCTGAGCATTTTTGCACGGTGTCTCAAGCAACTTTTAATTAACCAGCTGTATTAATTAACCTACTTTATTAGTGCTAGGCTCAAAATTGTTATAACCAGTCCAAGAAGAGACAGCGACACCCCAATGAAGGTGATGGCTTCCAATGCTCGTTGAGCAGGCTTACTTGGAGGTACAGGTCTGATTCTGCTTGATATGTCCTGCAATGATCAAAGTAAGTACTGTGTACGACTGCACAGCCCTCACCACTAGGATGGCAAAGTTTGTCAGGTGAGAGCATTGGCACTGTATTTGTATTTGGCTACTTGAAGTGTTGCTCACGTTGGTGATGCATCCATCAGTAGTCCAGTTACCTCTTCCTCCTGATGGTAAATGTAGTATGTGGAGTCTTAAGACAGCTGAATTTCTTTTTAAAATAAAATTCTAATTACAAATGATAGTCCATACCCATTGAACTAATTTTTTGTCAGTAACTACAACCAACCATGCACCTAGTCACCACCTCTCTCCCATCTCTCACAGTACCTGCTGCACTAAAGTTCCAGCTGACGCAGTCATATCTTGAATAATTCTGCATACAATGATAATAACTGCTTCCACACATTTTTACAATGACCTTACATTGCTAGGAATGGTGAACAAAAACTGAATTGGAATTGAAAGGTTTGCGAATGAGGCCACAATTGTAACTCCAAGAACAAGAGATGCTATCTTGCTGCTGTTTGATGAATTAGCTAGTGGGAAAAATGATGCTGTGCGATAAATGGAGAAAAATATCCCAACATTAGTGCTATTTAAAGATTTGAATAATGACGATGGTAAGAAAACAGATGCAGCATATGCTGGAGCAGTATTGATGCTGGAAGTGCTTCCTGTTTTTGGGCTGCAATTTCCAACATCTTGTGTTGAATAGCTAAATCCAATTCCTGCAGTGGTAAGGTTGGCTAGAGGAATCTGGTAGGCAGAGTTACTTCATCACTACCATATGTGAACACACTTGATCAGAGGCAAACCTTTTGAGCAACAAATGTTGTCTGGTTTTCAGTAGATACAAAGGACGTGAAATTTTCCTGCTCAACAATGCTTGAAGCAATGTTTTCAAATGACTTAACAATTCTGGGAATAGACTTCAGTTAAAAATGGCAAGACGTTCTAAGATATGCTATTACATTGAACCACTTCTTTCGAGTACCATTGGTGGCCAATATTGTATGCTGCTTAGGATGTCAACAACATTGATGATGGTCTGATGAGACATAAAATGTGAATTAACAAAACAATGGCTCCTTCATATCTTGCACCTCCTTCTGCACAGGTGCAGCTGTTGGCAATGATATGTTGGCAATTTGTATGATCACAGTTGTCACAACGGCAAGGTTTGAAGCACTTTGGTCCCCCACCCCTGTAGCTTGAGACACAACAGCCTGTAACTGTGATGTCACGTATACCACATTTTGTGCACTGATGGATTGCTGATGGAGGTTTAAATTGTAAGTAAAACACATGACTTTGAAAACCCTCACATTTTTTATGAACAAGCTGAGCTCCTTGAACTTCTCGGTCACCACAGTAGGGCATATTGAAGCACCCTCTGTCCAGATCTGTCCATTACAGTACGAGCTATTGTCTGTAGATGAATATGCATATTAAAATTCATGTCTAAGGCTAGTGCTTTTTGCAGTGCTAGCTACTCATACCTACTGAAAAAAGAACTAGCTACTCATACCGACTGAAAAAAGAACTAAATACACCCTGTCCCATTAATTACAATTGGATGGCCACATGTACTTCAACAGAATTACTCCAAGTACAATTCAGCCATGCAGCTATGGGTTGGGACATTTACATGTGAAGAATTCAAGCTGCAGCTAAAATGTATGTGTCATTAAGCCCACATCATTTTACTTCCTTATATAGATTTTCTTCTTTTGCTTCTCAAGGAGTGTGAAATGTTTGCATTTCACATTTCAGCAGCTAGTAATTACCTGAACAGCAAAGTGTTCATTTCGAAGTAACTATTTCTGTCTAAATGTATGTGTGTATGTGTACATTGCACTTCAATTTATAAAGAAATCATGTCATGTGTTACCAAGCAAGGCAAAAGTGCTCACATGGCATCTCCTCCCAACCCATTTGGAGTTGGGGGCATTTTACCCTCTGCACCCCCCTCCCCCCCACCTCATGCATCACTGCCAATGGTTATAAATTAGAGATGTTACAGTAGCAGCGTGACATCATGTCACAAGAACGTGAACTATTACTGGTAGAAAGTGGTACCACGAAAACAGCATAGGGCTATATATGCTGGTATCCTATGAGGCCTACCAATGGCTGAACAACACGTATCATTTAGCAGCATAGATGGATATGCATGCATGGAGTTTTGTACAGAATGTTACTATAAACGAACCTTAAAGTTTTAACCTCCAGCATACACAAGTAGAAAGTGGTATCACAAAAACATTATAGAGTTTTATATGCACGTGTCCTACGAGGCCGGGGGGGGGGGGGGGGGGGGGGGGGGGGGGGATAAACTTTTATGTTTTAATGCTGCTAAGGCAGATTATGTATCCCTCATCCGTCCTGCCCATGCATCCAGGGGGTACAGGGGAGCATTGCAAGCCCTCCCCCCCCACTCCGCCCCCCCACCCCCATCGTGGTCTAGGGCCCATCCCAAGATACATTTCCCCTTGGAAAGTAGGAGGTTGACAGTCCTAAGCAATCGCAATTGAATGTAGGTGTGTCGTCCCATACATTGGGGAATTGCAACAGCAGTTTATGGCTCAGGGAATTGATGTTTCATTTCAAACCTTATGTACCTAATAGGGTAGTCCATACTACTAACTTTGTACTTTGCTAGATGTACCATACGTATATCTGACTCCGAGGATTCAATGTATTGACAATAGTGATCAAGAAGAAACATGGGACTATGAACGAGAGGACATTTTATGACATGGAACCAATGTATAACTGTTAACCTAGCTAGCAAGATTCCATTTAACAAGTAAAGTAAAACTGAATGAACAGGACAAATTAATAGATGATGTAATTTCAATTTGCTCTCTTATGTAAGCTTAGCAGTACTCAGGCATGTTAAGGCAGGTTACATCTCAATAAAGCCACTGAAGAGCGTAGAAAAAAATGCATACTTTAGTATCTTATTTTACAATTAATTCTCTCTGGCCAAAGTTTTTATACTTCTGAGTTATTTCATCAGTTGCAGATCAACTTTGTTCATCATTACCATCTAAACAAAATTGCGCGGTGCACAGCGCAGCGTACTCTCCTTAATATTGTCTTTTTTTTACATTCGATTGAAAATCCGGATCGTAGTGTTGTTGATACTTCTTGTGTTTAAGATGTCCTCATCGCGTAATATTGAATCAGTCAAATAGTAATAATAATACATCGTAATATATGTTAAGTCATTTAACTATTGTATACAATAAATTGAAATCCTGCGGTCGGGAAAAGTGTTATTAAAGTTTTGGTCATACCAGTGTCAATTCATACGGCCGTATATTACCTCATTTTATCCCATCCAATGGTAATATCGCGCGGGACAACGACAGAAGCTTCTGTCCTTTGTTACCCTTTGAATAGACGATCGTGCATCAGTGGTAAGTATACTCTATCATCATAGGCGGATCCAGGATTTTCGGCTGGGTGGTGCACATGAATATTAATGAAGGGTGGGTCATGGTAAATTATAAGAGCAATAGCCGTACCGCTCATACGGGAACGTGTATACAGACAATTGGCTGAGTGGCGTAAGAATGTATGAAAGATTGGGGGCCAACTTCATAATAAAATATCGGTTAATTAGCTATATAGCCGGCGGAAGGTTGCAGACGTGTCAACAAGAGGAAGGGTGCAGAAGAGTTTGAAAAAGTATGGTAGTTGGCTTCACGGTTGCACATAGTTGTTAAAAATAGTGCATATTAAGGTAAATTACACTGACGTTATACGCTTCGGGAAAGTCAGGTGTCCTGAAAGAACATTTTCCGATCAAGAGGGCAACAAGGTTAACGCTATCAAACCGGCGCGTGGATTTATATTTTAACACTTACACTACGTTTACACGACACAATCTTTCCATGCCAGCATGGTTAAAATTCGACGCTTCAACTCTGCAAAACCATATACAGTCGCTCGATTGTGGTTGATTGCGATATGATAGCAAGCGAGCATGCGCAATAGTACCTTGTTTCCATAGTATTAATATGGCGTGGTGATTGATTTCAGGCATAAATTGTAGCTAGCTATTTATGGTCGCCACACAATCCCAAATAATCAGTAGTCGTACCGTGCCATACGTAGCTGTTCCGTACCATGTCGTACCAAAGATATGTGAATTAACGTAGAATTTTATTAGGATTAGGAGGGCCTTGCCCCCCCCCCCCCCCCCCCCCCCCCAATCCCCGGTTCGTCCGCCACTGACTTAAAATGGTACTTTGACGTTTCATAACACGCGCCACCGAGGACTAGGACATAGAAATGAGCTTTAATAAAGTACATAGTTAGTGAATTAATTATTGACTGGACCTTGGAGGGGGGTGCCCGGGCACCATAGGCACCACCCCTGGATCCGCCTATGATCATGGCTTGATGTAAGGCTACTCCGATAGTGTACGTACGTACGGTAGCGTGTCGCGTATAATAGGATGGTTTTCTTAGCCAACCCTATCGATCCACACATAGATTTACGGTATGCTAAGAACCTTCGTTTACTTATATGAATATCAGCCATTTAGATATTCATTACTGCAGGAGCCATGCATGCCATCTGCGTATACAGGGCTTAGTGTAATGCACATTTAAACAGATGGCAGAATAAATCACGCAAGTGCAATTTTAATAGCGATAGAGCCATTGCTCCAACTCTATATTTACAAAAAGGGCATGTGAAAACACTTCCTCCAAGACAATGGCACAACACGTAAGCACTGCGCACGCGTGCTTTTATGTCAGTTTTGTGCATATACACGTACGCCTACGCGTGTGTTCGTATACCATTTTGTGCAAGACTGTGCCTGTTTCCCCGTGTTGTTTTTGTGTGTGTTGAACTCTCCTGAGAGCTGTGTGTACGTGCTGTGCCATTGTCTTGGAGGAAGTGTTTTCACACGTACATAATTTTGTGACTTCTAGCATATGCGCACACACACACACTCACACACACGCACAAACACATACATACATACATACATAATAAAGAAGGAATAAACAGAATAGACCCGTACCATGGTACAACCTCAACGAATTTTGCAATGCGTTATTTACGCGTGCGCCTCCCCCCCACCCCCGTAATCAGAATGTTGTTAGGCGCCCTACGTTGAATTGTTGAAACACCCCTGAGTAATAGCCTTTAAGGGAGACAAATGAAATTGTGTAGCATATTATTGTGCAAGGCTTCATCCTGCATTTCACAGATATTGCACAGCAGCTGATTATAAAAGGACACACCCCTTTCTACTGGACATAGGTGTGTATGAAAAGTCCTTCTGGAGACTAAGAGCATATCTGGAAATAGTCCAGACATCGTGCAACATGCATGCATGACCTGATAACCATGACTGCATGCAGATAGCAACATATATATAGGCTCTCCTAGCATTGGCAAGCTGATGGAGTAGCCACCAAAGCAGAGGCCAACAACAGCCAGTACAGTGTGAGTACCTGATAGGACATGCCTTCCAACTAATGATCTAGGACCACATTTCGTTACAACTTATCATCACTTGACCTAACCATCCATAAATGATATGCACACCATGAAAAATTCAGTATGTAAATGATAGTACTCACATGAAACTTGTTGTAATGCTATGCCCTTTGCAGATCAGTGTACAATGAAACCAGTATATTTTGGGTCATATATTTTTGTATTTCCATAAGGCACTATTGCAGTTATGGATCCAGAGCCCCTACATGCCCTCTTAACCAATTAACATTGGAATATTTTTGTCCCTTTCACAAGGCACACGCACACACATATTATACAGATACACTGATATACTCTCTCAGACATATATGGCATCAATGGCCTCTGCACTCAGGCATGACAATAAAGGGACCATATTTTTCCCCTCACAAGGCAAGACTATCATAGTATGATCTCACCAGTACTTACAAATTCCTTATCACACCCACACCCACACACACACACATATATACACTCTGACATGCTGAAGGAATAGAGGATGAATGGTAACCATGATAGATATACAGTAGGAGATGACTTTTGCATCCTATAGCTTACCTGTACAGTTGCAGTTATAATGGTAATAACCAGTTGGATAGCTGGTGGGACATGGAGTCTCACACATTGTTCCAGTGTACCCAGGTGGACAGGTGCACACTGATCCACTGCAGGTGCCTCCATTCTGACACTGACATGCTACATGAAATGGTAATAATTTGCAAACCTTAAAATATTCACCCTTACATCAGTGTTTCTTGTAACTGAGCCCACAGCGAAAACTCACACACACACACACACACACACACACACACACACACACACACTCACACTGATCCCCACAGCTGCAGGTGCTGTTGTTGCGGATATAACCAGTAGGGCATGTAAGGGTGCAAGTGGAGCAAAGTGTTCCTGAGTACCCAGGTGGACAGATGCATGTGTTCCCACTACAAGGGCCTCCATTTTGACACTGACATGCTGATGGAATGGAGGATGAATGGTAACCATGATAGATATACAGTAGGAGATGAACTTTGCATTAATAGCTTACCTGCACAGTTTGTCCCACCATACACCACACTACCAGTACAGTCACATGCACAGGAACCAGTTTGATATGCACCACCATTTTGACAGCTCTGAGCACATGGGACTAACAGAGAAAACAGTCAGGTGGATAAGGGGCAATGTGAAACTGTCAGAAGTAACAAATACTTGAACTTACTGCAGTTGCAGTTAAAAAGGTAATAACCAGTTGGACAGCTGGTGGGACATGAAGTCTCACACAGTGTTCCCATGTACCCAGGTGGACAGGTGCACACTGATCCACTGCAGGTGCCGTCATTTTGACACTGGCATGCTACATGAAATAGCAATATAGTCCACAACTAAATTAGTGCTTCTTGTAACCAGGCATAACTAAACACTCACACACAAACACACACACACACTCTCATACACACATACACATACAACCACACATACATATTTACCACAGCTGCAGGTACTGTTGTTGAGGATATAACCAGTAGGGCATGTAAGAGTACAAGTAGAGCAAAGTGTTCCTGAGTACCCAGGTAGACAGGTGCATGTGTTACCACTACACGTACCTCCATTTTGACACTGACATGCTGATGGAATACAGGATGAATGGTAACCATGATAGATATACAGTAGGAGATGACCTTTGCATCCTATAGCTTACCTGTACAGTTGGTCCCTCCATACACCACACTACCAGTGCAATCACATGCACAGGCATCACTTCTTAGTACACCACCATTCTGACAGCTCAGAGAGCATGGGACTGGAGGCAATGGAGTAAGAAGTGACTACGTATGGAGAGGGATTTTGGAGTCATTCCTGTTCTTACCACATGTTCTGTTCTCATCAGGATATGATGATGGTGGACATGCATTGATACATGTGCCATCAGACTGGTAGTAATTGCAACAAGCTGTGCTGTAGTAATTCCCCGTAGTAGGGGTAGTGGTATCCGTCATATAGCACAGTGGTTGAGAACATCCGGTGCAGCCTGAAGAAGAAGATACAAACTTATATATGTGTGCATGGTCCCCCATTATTGTAACTAACTGTTGCAATGGTTGACCGCATCAGTGCTCCGAGGTGGAGAACTGAAGGTAGGGTTCAGGCAGTAGCCACAGTCTGTTCTATTATTGGCACTGACTGCGGCAGAGATAGATGTCAGAGTCGTGTTTCTGTCGAACACGGTATTCTCCAAGAAGTCTGACGTGGCACTCCACACAGAGTTGACACACTCGAACTCGAACTGGCCGTACACCGATCCTACTCCATTATTGGTGTAGTACGCCACTATAGAGACGAAGCGATACTGGTTGCGTATGCCAGAGCTCGACGCACACACGACGCGGTACGTGAACCCCTCGGGTGCCGTTTGAAGCACAATGACGATAGACGATGAGCCCTGTCCTGTTCCCGCGAAATTTGCTGAGATCAGATTTTCCACTTGGGTGCCGTTGGGAAGACTATTACATCCCGCCTGCTGGGCAACTGTTAGCGATGCAAGACAACCCAGAGCCAACAACACTCTCTCCATCTTCATCGTTATGCCATTTTTGTTAGGTAAATTTGAGCAATATAAAAATTGCGCTGCGCAATTTGTGATTTCACAATTTTCGCAGCAATTTATAATTGTTGCGTAAACTGTGAATCGTACTATGCACGGTACCGGTCCGTTTATAAATTGCGAAATGAAAGTTAAAGTTGCGCAATTTGTGAACTGCGAATAAATCCTATTCTTGATAAATGGTATGATGTTTACAGTGAACACATGCAAAACACCACATGAATTGTACACGTATGTGTATCCCGGGCGATTCAGTTGATCCTTTGACACATATAGCGCATTTCCAGTCACAATTTGGATAACTAAATACTGCATCAGGAATATGTTCACAGCACTTGTGATACCACTCCTTGCATATGGTGCGTGTATATCAGCTTCAGCTGGCATACGACACGTGCAGAATATGTATACGTGCTCTGATTTGGGCTTCCCTGGCTTTATTGACTTCGATATTAATGGTACGTGGCAATTGTTTAGACAAGAAAATGTCGTAACTTTGTCTGTTCATATTCACGACTAACAGGGTTGTTGCCATAAGCCAAATCAGTAGCAAATGCGATAGCGTATGCACCACAGCCAGAAGCTCCTTTTTGAAATTGCACCTTTTGGATTTTCAATGTTATTTGTTGACTACCAGTGCGAAGCAAGGAAGCTATTTGCAATTTTGTGCCAGCAGCAGTAGGTACTTACCTGTGCACAACACTGTCATACACAATCAAATGATAAGTGTTCGATTGCAATCAAGCAACATGAAGTATTTGAATGAATGCTTCATTAGTTAAAACAGTTGTGCATGCAATCCTGCCAAAGATGGGAGCTGTCTCTGAATCATTTTTCTAGCTTCACTTATGTGAGTATCTCCAAACCATTTACCTTATTTCACAGCTTCATCTAGGTTTTCATCAGCTGTAGCTGTAGCTTTCTTTGCAAGAATCGTTTCAATTTTTGATTGAGCTTGGTAGGCCTTTGTAGTGGTAGGTGCCACAGTTATTGTACAGTTTGATTCCATTTGATTGGCGCTGCATGATTTGGATTTCGGGTATCAATGAATTAAATCCAGCAGCTCTACAAGCACAATGTTTATCCTTACAACCTTTATTGCAGATACATTTCAGCTTGTCTCTCCTGTCTGAGCAGCTTCTCTCAGTGTTATGGTAGGCAGTTTGCATGGAATGGTTCTTATAGTATGGAAATGGTACAGACCCCTAGCTTAAATGGCATTAGCTCGCCACATGGATACCAGTTAGATAGGATGCTACTTCACTCCTGAAAATAAATGCATCACTAAATTTAATATCTCTGCAGTGAAAAATTTAGTACCCTACCCCATATATATGCACTCCAAATTTGTAACTCAAGGCAGTAATTTTTTAAACATCTAGACACAACCATGTCCAGAGAGTTTCAAATAACTACCTTTACATACAAGTTTCACTGTAGCTGATAAAGATCATGTCTAACATCATTAACATAGCACGGCAGACGTGACATGTTGGTTGATGACCGCTCATTTTTGGGTACTCGTACTGCAACAGTATCTGCACAGTATGTATTGCATGCATTGATGTTGTTCCTCTTGGCATATTGGGTCTTCATTCGTTCAAAATTTTTGAGATACTCTTTATCAGCTGCCTGATGTAAGTTTACATGGCCTGTGCTGGTAGTAAGTGTTGAAAGTGAAGGTTCACTGAGGGGGAGGGTTATGTACAATAAGTATGCATGGATACATGTGTATTACAAAACTAGCCTTATGTCTGATGAGGCTCTTATTGCAAGTGGAGGTTTAACGGGAGATGGTATATCATCCTGATGAGAGTTATAAGTTTGTGCAGGACACATGAGTAGCAATGATTGTTCATTTGAAACTGATGATTTAGGAAGAAATTTTTGAGGGTGGCAAAATTAATGTAGGACTATCAGGATTTGAAGTACTTATTGGTGAATTTCTAACAAGCAAAGTTGTTGAAGGACTGTGAGATGCGGACCGAACTGGAGATATTGATGAACGAGTGAAAGTTGATGACTTAACTTAACATGAGAGGTGACTGAAGGACTGTGAGATGCTTGCCAATCAGGAGACACTGATGAAGGAATAAAACTTGATGACTTAACGTGCAGGAGAGGTGATTCAAGATGCTTGCCGAACAGGAGCACTGATGAGCGAATAAATCTTGATGGCTTAACAGGAAGGGAACAAAAGCAAAACCCTTATTAAACAATAGTCACATACATGTACATGCACACAGGTAAGATCAATGCACATTGTGCTTACCATCCATCGAATCAGCCATGCACTTCTTCCTCTATGACACGTGGTCCCTTTCCTTTTAGGAAGTTCTGCTAATGGTGTTGCTCTGGGAGGTTGACCATAAACCACTTCATATGGACTTTCTTCAAGGTGTGACACACTTGTACGTTAAGGTTATCTGCATAAGTCAATGGTTAAAATCGGAAGTTTCGCTAGAAACTTCCATATAGGGTGTGACCCCGACTATGAACTCATTAAAAATACGCGACCCTTCTCTAACAAAACTCCCGACGGTTAATGGAGATACCATATATATATATGAGTTTGGTCCGGGGGAGAAATTGGTAAAGACCGAAAATGACGCCAAAATTTGTCCGGTAATCCAAAATTGGTCCGGACACATACATGTAAATACCTCGAACACGTGGAGATTAGTCTTATTCTATGTGAAAATGCCAAAAATGGGAACCTAGTAGAAGGAGCATATGAGTACTTGTGTACGCTGTGGGTACTACAAGCGTATAACGACGGAAGGCTCAAACATTTGTTGTGAGAGGTGGAGAAATGTACTTTTAGAAGAAGAAGAAGGGCAAGGTTTGTTCATTTTAATTTGGCTAATGTACACAATTGTGTCGTCTGCACGTCATGGATAGCGATTTATTATAGACAATAGAAATAAGCACAGCAAAAAAAGACCGCGAATCAAGCATTGATTCATCAATTGATTTGTTATTCGGAATCACGCGCGAAATCAATGACTGATTTAACAGCTAAATCAATTGAAAATCTATTGAAAAATCACGTAGAAATCACGCAGTGTATTTATCAATTGATTTTCTTACGAATCAATTGTAGTATCCATTGTAAAATCCACAAAAAATCAATAAGTGATTTTGCACACGATTTTAGTACAGTGAATCCCGTGTAGAATCAAGCGCACGATTTCATAAGTGATTTCTCAAATGATTATTATATGATCACAAGTTAAACACTAGAATGAGACAAAGAGAAAGATGGGTCAGTCCGCATCAGAGCTAAGGTTGCTTGAAGGATGAGCAGGTTCTGGTGAGTGGTGAGGAATCTCATGGCTTGTCCCTCCAACTCCACAAGACGATCATGCCCTTTTAATACTCAGCAGCCGTTTCGTATATTGTCCGGATCCATTCTTCTTGCGCATGTTCATGCATGGCCTTCACTTGATTCATCCAAGCCGGCGCCCAAAGAGCTCGAGGTCTCTGGTAGTGGTAGTGGCACTGTTGGTACTGAAGCACGGAGCTTTTGAATGGACTCAACATCAACATCCTCTAGGTAGCTGGCACAAAATGACTTACCTCTGGGTAGCTGACACACAATAGCTTACCTCTGGGTAACTGACATACACTCTGGCTTGCTGACACAATGGCTTACCTCTGGGTAGCTGACACACAATGGCTTACCTCTGGCTTGCTGACACAATGGCTTACCTCTGGGTAGCTGACACACAATGGCTTACCTCTGGGTAGCTGACACACAATGGCTTACCTCTGGCTTGCTGACACAATGGCTTACCTCTGGGTAGCTGACACACAATGGCTTACCTCTGGGTAGCTGACACAATGGCGTACCTCTGGGTAGCTGACACACAATGGCTTACCTCTGGTTAGCTGACACACAATGGCTTACCTCTGGCTTGCGGACACAAAATGGCTTACGTCTGGCTTGCTGACACACAATGGCTTACCTCCAGGTAGCTGACACAAAAAGGCTTACCTCTAGCAGACAAAAATGGCCTACCTTTACCCAGCAAAAAGTTCTTGTCCAAGTGTCTTGGGCAAGATGTTCAAGATCTTGCCCATAAGGCCACGATCTTGCTGGGAGGACAAGATCTTGCCCAGGAGCCCAAGATCTTGGCAAATTTTGCCCGTGCAAGATCTTCTCTAAGTGTCTTGGCCAGGAAGTTGAACCTTTTGCTGGGTTTTGGTTGAGGACAGATTGGTTTAGCTATGGGTATAACAGACATGCAATCATGCACCACACGCGCGCGTGCACACACCCATACACACTTACACCTACACTCACACACACAGATACATGCGACTTACAAGGTGCGGTTGCAAAATTTGATCAGCCACGTTTGGTGTGCATCAATAGGAATAAAATTGCAGCGCTATGCTTGCCAGCAATACAATTAAGTCCAATTGCTTACACGTACACTACAATACATATGAAATGCCTTTTGCGAATATGATCCTTCTTTCTTCGGGTGCTTAAATTTGCTACCTCAGCGCCAATGGAACACAATGCCAAATTAAATTAAATATTAATAACTTTGACTGACTAAATATAAGGGGCGCCATTTTTGGTTCTTGCCCCCTATCCCCCCGGTAAAAGACAGCCAGGACGCCACTAAGTTTGAAATGTATGGGTGGATTCGCTCGCGCTCAAACCTCGGCTCGTATAACCGTAAAACCGCCCGTAATGCCGCCTACATGTACATTACTGCGGCCATTTTGTGTACCACCCACCCACAGACTTTAGTTTAGGATACAGTAAATGTAGTATGTGGAGTCTTAAGACAGCTTCATTTCTTTTTAAAATGAAATTCCAATTACAATGATACTACATACCCAGTGAACTAATTTATTGTCAGAACCTACCTCCAACCATGCACCTAGTCACCACCTCTCTCCCATCTCTCACAGTACCTGCTGCACTAAAGTTCCAGCTGACGCAGTCATATGTTGAATAATTCTGCATACAATGATAATTACTGCTTCCACACATTTTTACAATGACCTTACATTGCTAGGAATGGTGAACAAAAACCGAATTGGAATTGAAAGGTTTGCGAATGGGGCCACAATTGTAATCATCACACTGATCATCACAGCTGCAGGTGCTGTTGTTGAGGATATAACCAGTAGGGCATGTAAGGATGCAAGTGGAACAAATAGTTCCTGAGTACCCAGGTGGACAGGTGCATGTGTTCCCACTACAAGTGCCTCCATTTTGACACTGACATGCTGAAGGAATAAAGGATGAATGGTAACCATGATAGATATACAGTAGGAGATGACCTTTGCATTAGTAGCTTACCTGTACAGCTGGTCCCTCCATACACCACACTACCAGTACAGTCACATGCACAGGAACCAGTTTGATATGCACCACCATTTTGACAGCTCTGAGCACATGGGACTAACAGAGAAAACAGTCAGGTGGATAAGGGGCAATGTGAAACTGTCAGAAGTAACAAATACTTGAACTTACTGCAGTTGCAGTTATAAAGGTAATAACCAGTTGGACAGCTGGTGGGACATGAAGTATCACACAGTGTTCCCGTGTACCCAGGTGGACAGGTGCCACTGATCCAATGCAGGTGCTTCCATTTTGGCACTGGCATGCTACATGAAATGGCAATAATTTCCACAACTAAAGTAGTGTTTCTTGTAACCAGGCATAACTAAACACACACACAAACACACATACACACACACACACACACACACACACACACACACACACACACACACACTCCCATACACACAATCACATACAACCACACACACGTACTTACCACAGCTGCAGGTACTGTTGTTGAGGATATAACCAGTAGGGCATGTAAGAGTGCAAGTAAAGCAAAGTGTTCCTGAGTACCAAGTATACAGGTGCATGTGTTACCACTACAAGTGCCTCCATTTTGGCACTGACATGCTGATGGAATAGAGGATGAATGGTAACCATGATAGATATACAGTAGGAGATGATCTTTGCATCCTATAGCTTACCTGTACAGCTGGTCCCTCCATACACCACACTACCAGAGCAGTCACATGCACAGGCATCACTTCTTAGTACACCACCATTCTGACAGCTCAGGGGACATGGGACTGGAGGCAATGGAGTAAGAAGTGACTACATATGGAGAAGGATTTTGGAGTCACTCCTGTTCTTACCACGTGTTCTGTTCTCATCAGGATATGATGATGGTGGACATGCATTGATACATGTGATGCCATCAGACTGGTAATAATTGCAACAAGCTGTGCTGTAGTTATTCCCAGTAGTAGGGTAAGTGATATCCGTTATATAGCACAGTGGTTGAGAACATCCAGTGCAACCTGAAGAAGAAGATACAGACAGATATATTTGTGCACGGTCCCCCATTATTGTAACTAACTGTTGCAATGGTTGACCGCATCAGTGCTCCGAGGTGGAGAACTGAAGGTGGGGTTCAGACAGTAGCCACAGTCCGTTCTATCATTGGCACTGACTGCGGCAGAGATAGATGTCAGAGTCGTTCTGTCGAACACAGTATTCTCCAAGAAGGTTGAAGTGGCGCTCCACACAGAGTTGACACACTCGAACTCGAACTGGCCGTACACCGGTCCTACACCATTATTGGTGTAGTACGCCACTATAGAGACGAAGCGATACTGGTTGCGTATGCCAGAGCTCGACGCACACACAAAGCGGTACGTGAACCCCTCGGGTGCCATCTGAAGCACAATGATGTAAGACGATGAGCCCTGTCCACTACCGAAGAAACTTGCGGAGATCAGATTTTCCACTTGGACGCTGTTGAGAAGACTATTACATCCCGCAAGCTGGGCCACTGTTAGCGATGCAAGACAACCCAGAGCCAACAACACTCTCTCCATCTTCATCGTTGCATTGGGTATCAAAATCTTCAACCGGATATGTTTCATTATGCCATTTGTATTATGTTATTGTTAGGTGAATTTGCGCAATATAAAAATTGCGCTGCGCAATTTGTGATTTCACAATTTTCCCAGCAATTCAGTTATAAATTATTGCGCAAACTCTGAATCGTACTATGCACGGTACCGGCCCGTTTATAAATTGCGAAACGAAAGTTAAGTTGCGCAATTTGTGAACTCCTATTCTTGATAAATGTTATGAAGTTTACAGTGAACACAGTCATGCAAAACACCACATGAATTGTACACGTATGTGTATCCCGGGCGATTCAGTTGATCCTTTGACAAATATAGCGCATTTCCAGTCACAATTTGGATCTCTAAATACTGCATCAGGAATATGTTCACAGGACTTGTGATACCACTCCTTGCATATGGTGCGTGTGTATCAGCTTCAGCTGGCATACGACACGTGCAGAATATGTATACGTGCTCTGATTTGGGCTTCCCTGGCTTTATTGGCTTCGATATTAATGGTACGTGGCAATTGTTTAGACAAGAAAATGCCGTAACTTTGTCTGTTCATATTCACGACTAGCTGGGTTGTTGCCATAAGCCAAATCAGTAGCAAATGCTACAGCGTATGCACCACAGCCAGAAGCTCCTTTTTGAAATTGCACCTTTTGGATTTTCAATGTTATTCTTTGACTACCAGTGCGAAGCAAGGAAGCTATTTGCAATTTTGTGTCAGCAGCAGTAGGTACTTAAGTGTGCACAACACTGTCATACGCAATCAGATGATAAGGGTTCGATTGCAATCCAGTAACATGAAGTATTTGAATGAATGCTTCATTAGTTAAAACAGTTGTGCATGCAATCCTGCCAAAGATGGGAGCTGTCTCTGAATCATTTTTCTAGGTTCACTTATGTGGGTATCTCCAAACCATTTACCTTATTTCACAGCTTCATCTAGGTTTTCATCAGCTGTAGCTGTAGCTTTCTTTGTAAGAGTCGCTCCAATTTTTGATTGAGCTTGGTAGGCCTTTGTAGTGGTAGATGCCAGTTATTGTACAGTTTGACTCCATTTGATTGGCGCTGCATGATTTGGATTTCGGGTTTCAATGAATTAAATCCAGTAGCTCTACAAGCACAATGTTTATCCTTACAACCTTTATTGCAGATACATTTCAGCTTGTCTCTTCCTGTCTGAGCAGCTTCTCTCAGTGTTATGGTAGGCAGTTTGCATGGAATCATTGGAATGGTTCTTATAGTATGGAAATGGTACAGACCCCTAGCTTAAATGGCATTAGCTCGCCACTTGGATCGGAACCTACGCGAGTAGGTTCCATATAGGAATCCTGCAGTATCATGAATGTCATTATAAAAACGTCAGTCACGTCTAGCGGGACATTTAAGAATCGGGTCACTTTGCTCTTAGTGGCAATCGAGCGATATCAAATAGGAGGACATTTCTCCGCTGTATCTGTGTCATAAGACGGTGTACTTTTAGAGAAAAAAAATACTCGTCCCCATCGTCCGTACCCAGTCCCACCTAAAATTTCTCCTCCGTCGTCTTCTTCTTCTTCTTCATCTTCTTCTTCTTCTTCTTCTTCTTCTTCTTCTTCTTCTTCTTCTTCTTCTTCTTCTTCTTCTTCTTCTTCTTCTTCTTCTTCTTCTTCTTCTTCTTCTTCTTCTTCTTCTTCTTCTTCTTCTTCTTCTTCTTCTTCTTCTTCTTCTTCTTCTTCTTCTTCTTCTTCTTCTTCTTCTTCTTCTTCTTCTTCTTCTTCTTCTTCTTCTTCTTCTTCTTCTTCTTCTTCTTCTTCTTCTTCTTCTTCTTCTTCTTCTTCTTCTTCTTCTTCTTCTTCTTCTTCTTCTTCTTCTTCTTCTTCTTCTTCTTCTTCTTCTCTTCTTCTTCTTCTTCTTCTTCTTCTTCTTCTTCTTCTTCTTCTTCTTCTTCTTCTTCTTCTTC
>OY811973.1:2337152-2437152 GCA_963681505.1 Eunapius fragilis | reverse complement strand
GCCAAAAACTACCATGCACGTAAGTACCCGACACTATCGCATATAATTGTGTTGACCGAATTGATTTCTATGCTATATATAGCATAACTTTCGAATTCTGTCGGTGGAACTACACACGCGATCAGATACTACGGTATACAGTCTACAGCAGATATTGATATATGTGAAGCAAGAGGCTCCAATTAGAATGTGTCTCTCCCACCACCGCCCTTACAGAAAAAAAAAACCCGGCAACAACTTGCCACTCGTACACCTACAGATATGCCAAACGAGTGCAATACAAGAAATGACAAGGTGTCAAGAACGCTACTGAAAGGACCAACAAAGCGACCACCCGAAGGTGCGTTACACCATGAATGTTGGATCTGGACATAAATTATAGCATGTATAGTGTATCGCTAAAATGGAAGGAATATTTTATGCAACAATTACAGCGGTAGACATTGCGTCTCACTCCACTTTTAGTGCTGTTTGAAATGTGTGCACGCGCGCTGTTCGCTGACAATTTCGTAATAATGTGTATTGTGGTGCATAGTTTATATCTGATAATAGTGTCAAAGTTGCTGTGACAATGTATTGTGCATGGCATGGTTTATCTGATAATAGCGTGAGATCAGTGGGTACATGTAATCTTTGTCTGATGTATTATATGGCTTCACTTGCCAGTGGAGGATTTGAATATTATGTTTTAACTTTAACTAACGGTTGTTTAAATCATCTGTTCCAGGTTCAGGAGTCGCCCTACCTGCTCCACATCCAGGTCCAGGAGTCGTTCCATTCCAGCTGCAGAATTAGCTCCACCTGCTCTACCTGCTGTGTATCCTGGATACAGAAGTATATCCTGGTCCAAAATATACAGCAGTATATATCCTGATCCAGGATATACAAGATGCATGACACGCTCCTGGATTTTATTAGCTATATAAGTGGTATTTATTGTAATACTGTGTGTTTTAATGGTACACCCACACATCAAAAAATTGCATGGCCACGAGATTCTAAAATAAAACTGTCATTTGACATTGTTGCTAAGTTTCTAGAACTAAATACAATACTACATGTAAATCCACAAAAAAAAATGTAGGAAACAAGTGATAAAAACATTCTCTATGCGAGAAGGTTGGTGGTATATAGGAATCAAAAGTGGTGGTGGTGTAAAAAGCAAGGGAACAAGGCTTGTGATTGAAAAGGAAAAATGAAATAGACCTATATTAGCGCGCACAGTTAAACATGACATGCTGCTAATATAGGTCTATTTCATTTTTCCTTTTCAATCACAAGCCTTGTTCCCTTGCTTTTTAAACCACCACCACTTTTGATTCCTATATACCACCAACCTTCTCGCATAGAGAATGTTTTTATCACTTGTACCAGTTAGATAGGATGCTAGTTCACTCCTGAAAATAAATGCATCACTAAATTTAATATCTCTGCAGTGAAAAATTTAGTGCCTCACCCCATATATATGCATGCACTCCACATTTGTAAATCAAAGCAGTAATTTTTTAAACATCTAGACACAACCATGTTCAGAGAGTTTCAAATAACTACCTTTACATACAAATTTCACTGTAGCTGGTAAAGATCATGTCTAACATCATTAACATAGCACGGCAGACGTGGCATGTTGGTTGATGACCGCTAATTTTTGGGTACCCATGCTGCAACAGTAGGTATTGCATTGATGTTGTTTCCTCTTGCCATGTTGGGTCTTCATTCTTTCAATGCTCTTTATCAGCTGCCTGATGTAAGTTTACATGGCCTGTGCTGGTAGAAAGTGTTGACAGTGAAGGTTCACTGAGGTGAGGAAGGTTATGTATAATAAGTATGGATACATGTGTATTACAAAACTAACCTTATGTCTGATGAGGATCTTCTTGCAAGTGGAGGTTTAACGGGAGATGTTGTATCATCCTGATGAGAGTTACTAGTTTGTGCATGACACATGAGTAGAAATGATTGTTCATTTGAAAATGATGATTTAGGAAGAATTTTGAGGGTGGCAAAATTAATGTAGGACTATCAGGATTTGAAGTATTTATAGGTGAATTTCTAACAAGCGAAGTGGTTGAAGGACTGTGAGATGCGGACCGAACTGGAGTTATTGATGAACGAGTAAAAGTTGATGACTTAACATGTAAGAGGTGACTGATAGACTGGATATGCTTGCCAATCAGGAGACACTGATGAACGAATAAAACATGATGACTTAACAGGAGAGGTGATTCAAGATGCTTGCCGAACAGGAGACACTTTTGAATGATTATATAAAACTTGATGGCTTAACAGGAAGGGAACAAAAGCAAAACCCCTATTAAACAATAGTCACATACATGCACACAGATAAGATCAATGCACACCGAAAATGACGCCAAAATTTGTCCGCCGGGTTAATCAGTCCAAAATTGGCCCGGACACATAAATACCTCGAACACGTGGAGATTAGTCTTATTCTATTAGAAAATGGATTATTCAAGTGATGAGGCAGATGCCAAAAATGGGAACCTAGTAGAAGAAGCATATGAGTACTTGGAAGAAATGTGTACCCTGTGGGTACAAGCGTATAGCACGCATGCAAGCGATTCATATACGAGGGAAGGCTCAAAAATTTGTTGTGAGAGGTGGAGAAATGTACTTTAAGAAGAAGAAGAAGGGCAAGGTTTGTTCATTTTGATTTGGCTAATGTACAGAATTGTGTCGTCTGCACGTCATGGATAGTGATTTATTATAGACAATGGAAATAAGATTTGTTGGAGATAAGAAAGGGCAGCGTCGTATTTTGTCATGTGGATCCGACGTCCGGGCACATGGGAGTGAAGCGAACTTTGAGCAGGATCAGTGAAAAGTTTATCTGGCCTGGAATGGTCAAAGATGTGAATGATACGGTGAGACATGCAACATACAATTTTCTGTCGTTTGAGGAACGAATTAGACAGAATATAAATGCTACCAGCAGAATATGGAGGCGTAGCCTACATGCATGGATTGTGCACGCAGCGTACATGTAAGCATGTAGATCGATAAAGATGGTAAGGGGTGTATATGAATGTGCAGCTGTAGATGTCAAGTGAGGGAGAGCACATGTTCTGTTCTATTAGTCGTCAGCTGTTTTTTTCTTGTTGGGGGCATGCATAACGGACGCTGCACAGAACGGGAATATATGCATGGCGGAGCATATGGCGTTGGGAGTTAGATTTTTTTGCCACAGAATATATTAAGACTACCTCGCAAGAGGATGATGCGCTGTGCGCATCACGAGTCGTGTGTTACAGTGCCGTTCTATGAGACTCTTAATGGAAATGCAGTGGCGGATACAGGGGGGGGGGGGGGGGAACTGGGTTTTGCCCCCCCCCCCGCCAAGTTAGAAAGTTAGAAATTAAATATTCATAGCTACAAGGGGCGGTGTCTTACGTCGCCCTGATGATACAAATACAACGAAAACGCGCCGAAGTAACATGATAACAGTAAAAAGCGGCTGGGGCGAAGCCCCAGACCCCGGGTACATCTTCCTCTCTAACGCGCAATATTTCGTAGCCACGCCCAAACCATGATTATTAACGCCCCTCCCCTTTGCCCCCCCTCGCAAAAAAATTCTGGATCCGCCACTGAAATGAGATCACCTTTGATACTGAACACCTTCAGTGCATGCAAGCAGAGCGAGAGAGTGCAGGCATGATATGGTGTGTGCCAACTGCGACGCCATCCCAAACAAAGAACCTTTCAAAAAGTGTGCGAAATGCAGACATGCTGCCTACTGTTCGAAAGAATGTCAGAAAAAGCATTGGCCTGTCCACAAAACTGTGTGCAAGAGTGCACCCAAGGAACTATGTAGCCAGAAGACGGCGGCGGTGGTATCGCTGTCTTCCTCTTTTGTCACCGTGAAAGCCACCACTCAGCATCCCATGGGAGGCACAGAGCTGTGCATTAATCCATATATGGATCCTGATGGCAGTGTGGTGGTCAGGCCAGTAGGCATGTTTCAGTTGTCGAGTGATGCAGTGCCAATGGTCATCAAGATACAAGGGAGCGAGGATGACCTCATCAAGAAAAATACCTTCCTCCAGTTTTATAACGAGAATAGGAGTGTGAGTGGGTGGATTCAGGCTGCAATGAACACCACAAGGGAGTTTAAAGATGCTTACACACTGATATGTGATACAATCATGCAGTTTGGGGATGCAGGTCGGTTTGGTGGCAGGAAGGGCTATTTTGAGGTGGTGGTTCAGAGGAACATGGAGGTGAAGGCGAATTGCGGGAATCTGGTTGCTGAGAATATTGAGTGGTGAGAGTGCTATAAGCATGGGTGTGTTGTTAGCAAGCCGGCCCCTAAGGTCAAACAGCAGATGTGGGCTATTTACAACTTGTGCGCATTGTTAAGGTCATGCATGTCCAAAAATGACCAGTGCATGTATTTTGCCTTTTATTCAAATTGAATTTTAAGTGGTGCAAAAAATCGATGTGATTATTTCTAATCATGCAAGTCAATATTAAACTAAATCTTCCAATTTTTACCATGCATAATTAATTCAAATTAATTCCAATGTCATTGCTATAATTATTTAAACTATAGGTCATCTGCTCACAAGACACATGTTAAAGCCGGTATGTAACAAGACCAGTACTGATAGAGGGAGCACAGCATTGCTATTCTAGCACACACCCTTCCACATTTGCATCCCTGGTGGCAAATGTTAACTAAAAGGTGGAAGGGTATGAGACCCTCCTGCTGAAGCTTTGGGTACCGTAACAATTTAAACACAAAATCAGCGGTTTCAAGCAAGAATCAATTCTGTACTTCCAAAGAACTACTTATAAAGGCTAACAAACTGCACCCTATGGCACTGCAAAATACTGAACTAGTAGCCCATTTAGTAGAAATATTAGTTTTTTTTGGATACACAGGGAGGGTGGTGGAGCACAAATGCACACCCATACTTGTACTTAGCATGTGTGTTTATTATGCAACTTCAGCAACAGTTGGAATTATTGGTAGAATGGGCAACTTTGGATCCAATAGTTCCCCTCCAGATATACCGGAGTCCCCATATCCAATCACTGAGGAGCATTGGCTACCACTCAATGGGGAGGAGAATACAGTCTATAAAATGCATGTACATGATGCGCACTCTCTGCATCCTATAGTATGCACTTACATGTATTGTATGTACACTATACTTGTATGTACCAGTGAACATATTAGTGAGGTGTCCAGCTATTCTTTTTTGTGTGGTAAATTAATGATACAGTTATTTGAAATAGATACTTAATTCTCTTCCTCCCTTCCTTTACCTTTCTCACATGCTGTACAACAGTGATGGTAATGACCTCCATTGCAAAACTTCGAAGGTCCTCTGGTTTAAAGGACATCAGCTAGTAGTGATGAGTGCAATAATTGTTATAATTAACATGTATTGTATGGAACAATTTATTACTTTGGAATTGACTAGGTTAGTACGCACACGCACACACACACACACACACACACACAGTTTACGGTTAGCCTCTGAATGCATTTAAAAAAAATGATTTGCGTGTATGTATGTGTATGTTTGGTGTCTCAACTAGAAGCACACACACATTGGTATGTGTTAGGATAGGTGTTAATTTGGTCTGGAACAACTGTATGTTACATTTTTGTGTGCATGTGTAGTTGTGTGCATGTGTGTGTGTGCGTGTGTGTGTGGCTATGACAATTGAAGTAATGGTAATGCCTGTGTTATCTTATCACTGGAGGTACTGCTGTCCTTTCTCATCCCTTGACCATTTGAAATTTGTGTGTGACAAGTTCTTCTCTCTCTTCCTTTGCCTCTTTCCACTATCCATCACTCTACCACTCTTTCTCAATGCTCCCCATGCTGTCTCCTTTACCCCTATCTCTGTGCAGTTAGCATATTTAAGGGCTTGTATTCCAGAGGCATTAACAGAGGATGCACATGAATGTACGGAGGCACTGCAGAAATATGCATGGCAATCACTGTATAATGTTTAGCCCAGTGTCATGCAGTGACATGCACTGTGGAGTTGAACCTGCCGTGAACACTTGCCTGTTATTAAACAGGATGCATTGACCATCAGTCAGTACAGAGAGCTCTCAATCCCCTGCTTTACTCAAAACATGATACGCAAAGGGTGCAAGATCAGCAAAGTATCTTCTCCACATCAATACTATTATAACATTGGAGACTACCCTCAAGGGCCCAATGTTGCCTGTCCTCCGGTGGCCACCATAGATTGCCTTCTCACTGGGTATCTTGACAATGTGATCCTTGAGTGGGGATAGATCAACTCAGTGTGCTAACTTTGAGCTTTGCACCTCATTGAGGAGCAGGGTCTACACTAATTGAGACACCACATCAACTTTCCAAAGTGTGAACTGTAAGTGCTATGACAGTCCACATAACTTCCTCCCTAACTCGGACATTCTTGGGGTCCCAATGAGAGGATTTATGCATTGTTCTTGTTTCATGCAATAGAGAAAATGAGTCTTCTAAGGCCTTGCCAAAAACTCTTTTACAGTTGACCTTCACATATGCATCATGACCATTTCACTTCACCACCTGGATGGAAGTTACTGACGACTAGAGTCAGAGCCACACGGCATAGCCAAGGCACAGTCTGTCTTAAAAGATCTTTGATGTAGAAGTGAGGCTTTGTTGTACCTCCCACGTGTGAGATAATGTTCCTGAATACAAGTGCCAGCTCACAACTAGTCAATGTGTTAGTGAACTAGGCCTTCATTCCCTTTGCTCTTCACTCCTATCTCCTCCAGATCTTTGCAGCTGACATTCACATCCTTATTTGACCAAGAAATTATGACTTGACTTACATTCAAACCCTTTACATAAACAGGTCCAATTGACATGCACATTGACATGAACTAATCATTGAGATTGTTTTCCATCAGAGGGGCTATTACGAAGGAATGTTCGCCCTTACATTCATTCTCTTGTAACTATCTCAAGCTTCGGGTTGATAAAAGTTTCATATACTCGTAACTTCATCGTATGCATGCATATATACTTCCTTAATTCAATGTCCGCTTCCCGAACAATACCTTGAGTTCTTTTTGAAACAGCCCTCCATGCCTTTTCTTCGCTAATTTGTTGCCTATAACTTTGTCACACCACGTGAACATTCATGTTTGTATGTTAGTACAGTAATAATGTACACACCTTGGCATTCAATTTCATGTGCATAAAACCATAGGACTCGTAAAAAATTCTAAACGTTCTACTGTTCAAAGCTTTGTGACTTAAGTCACATGCAATTTGTTGCAAGCTTGCTAATCAAAAGTCTCCAATTTTGTACAAACAAGCCGTTACAAAGTCTTGTTAATAAAGACAAGGTGTGCAGCTCAATTTAGAGCTCAGTAAAGGTAGAACTGTTTGATTTGGCAGGCATAAGTCTATTGTGGGTAAAGTGACCGATGGTAAGGACCGCCCAATCTACACGATTATCCATGGGAAGGACCGCCCCATCTATACACGAGGATTGGTCCCATATCAACTTGATTACCATCGCTGCAATAACTAGATATGAATTCTAGAACACGTGAGGAGCATTAGCTTCTTAAAAATTAGACCAATGTGAAGGGGAGTAAAAGGAGCGCCAATCTGATACGCATGCGAGATCGCAACAATAAGTTGTGCGCATGCGAAACAAGATTGACAAGCAGGTTAAAATATATATATAGACCGAGCTATACAATACAAGTGTCATTTTGGGTTCCGACGAGAAGTGCAAGTAAGTCACAACCCTTGACCCTACCCGAGCGGAAAAGGATCAATAAGGACCATAGTATATACCCATGCATAGTGGCATATATACCCTTAAATAATTACCCATGCATTGTGGTAATGAATAGACGTTGAAATTTAAGCTATTATTAAGCTACTAGCTTATACTCGAAAACGAGCGCTTGGCCTGTATAGGCGGGTGCTGTCAAAACGCATAATAATATGCAAACGAATGCAAAACCCATGATGAGTAGCGAGGCGCATAGCCCCACGAAACGCGTAGGGTTCAATGTAATGGCTATTAAGTCACAAATTTGCGTTTGTCCACATCCATTAAAGTTGATGGAGTCTCAAAAAAGCTGGACTGACGTCATATCAGACCGGCAATGAAGAAGGCAAAGGGCTATCAAGCTCTGATGATGAAGAGAGCAATAAGCCCTCAAAAAAATCGGTAAGACAATTACTAAGCCCAGTCAGATAACTGATTGTCCCATCTCTATATCCATAGATGACATGCATGGCTCAAGCTAAAAAGTGGAAAGGGAACTGGCAAGAAGCCTCTCCCCCACTCCAGGTCAAACACCCAAAAAAGTGAAGAAACTACAATCAGTAGGAGACCACGGGCCTTCCATTGCCCCGAGTAACTTTACTCGGTTGAGCCGCTTCCCCTATTCCCATTTCCAGGGTGCTGTTCAAGAGCTATTTTCCTCCTTCATGGAGGAAACCAATAAAACAGTCCGTTTGGGATTGGTAGGGAAAACGTCTTGTAACTGCTGTAAGAGGTATCCCCGAGCAGTTCTAACGCTATATTTCGAAAGCAGATATATCTGCTATCATAATACGTATTTTAAAAGTACAACTCTGGGTTGTTGATAGCAGATTATAAGTTTTACTACTTTAAAAGTATGATGCGTTAGTTACGCGTTTTATGTGATATCATGCACAAAGAATACAAAGTATTGCAAAAGTTATACATAACCAATTGTTTATACCAACAACACACATGCATCCAGTGTGAGAGGGAAGTTTCATAATCACAGTTTGTTATTTAAAGTTTGCCGTATTTCTTCATTGAAATGTATAGTGAACTATAAGTCACAATAGGTAATTCTATGATTAATAAGCTGATCCTCTAAATGAATCAATGGCAGTTTAAGCTGTTCTGGCTTCCCCTCCTCTGCACAACGTTCTGTTGGACAATTATATTTTCCATAAGGCTTGAAAACATGCCCTCCCCCTCTCCTATACTGTCTATTCGCATCCGTATGTACACCTGTACTCATATTGAGTAATTTGTGTACAGAGAAGCACAAATTACTTACCGTACCTTATCTTTGTAAGTAATCACACTTATTATATAAAATTCACATCAATAAGTACACAACAGATATTTAAACGATACAGTAATCAATGATTGTACAGATTTTTTGATTGTTACCTAGCAAATAAACCACTTCTGAACTGGGAAACTATTGTCCTCTGACAGCGCATGTGTCTGCAGTGACTTAGCTTTTTATTATGGAGGAAGAGAAAACTTCCGGGAAAGAAGGTGCACACGGAGGAAGAGGTTGTGTGAACAGTGGAGGCACCAGCTCGAATTTGCAGCAGTGACAGCGTTCCTGGTAAATGGAATACAATAGATGACTAACTAACACAAACCCACCTGCAGTCCCTCAAGTGAGACATAGTGTGGTTAGTGTATGTGTGCGCCAGAAACCAATACACCAGCTGCACATTTCTGCAGGGATGGCTGGACTGTTCTCTCCTGTGCATTTGGCCTTCAAGGCAAGCAAAGTGCTCTGCACACTGTACAATCAGCAAGTTGAAGGCGGAGGTCCTTTGAGCATTACAAATGTTGACCAGGTGCCTGTCAACATCCCGTATGACTGCGTATAAGAGGAGCAGTTATTATAGTGATGATGTCAATGCCTGCAGCTAATACCGCCTGAATTAGAAGCTGTATGTAGTTGCAGACCAACCCTAAGGTTAACTGTGTTTGCGACAACTGATGCCACCTTGAACAGCGCAAGGACCCAACAGAATCAAGCAGGGACTCCACCTTATCAGCTATGGGACTGGTTACTGCTCCCTTTCCACCTAGTGAGCGATGAATACCTCACTAGCCTCTTGCAGACACAGTGTGAATGCGGCTGCACAGCACAACAAACCATGCCAACTCTCACCTTGCAGACATACTTTTTCAAGTTTGGGACAGAGGTAAGCTGGCTGACTTTGATACCACAGTCACCTACCCCAGCCACCTGGGCACTGAAGGAGGCAAACCTATCTGTGGGGTTTTCAGCTTACTCACTTGAGTTAGGAAACATGCAATAAAGATGTCATAACTTAAATCATGTACGGTCACCTCAACATGTCATTAGTGAAGTCTCTGGCAAGAAAGCGATTTGGTCTATGTTTAATTTTAAATTTCGAACTTATTTGTGTGTGCTGTAATCATGCAGCAGCTACTGGTTGATTACATCCCACTATTTGGTATTTAATATAAGAAAGTCGTTATACACCTCAAGCAAATCGTTTGCATATTCACATGCACCATATCACACCGGATTAAATGTACATAGATGGATCAGCTGAAAAGAGTTCATGTGACTATGCACATGTGTTTAAGTGTTGCACCTGCCATTGTTTAAAACTTTGCAACCTCACATAAATTCGGTCCTGAACCAGTTCCTCCTTCGTCAAATGTCACTGTCACCACTTCTACCATGTGACGTTTGTGACGTGTGAATGTGCGTGTGAACCTTGCAGTGGGTCCTAGCACTTTTATTATGTCAGTGAAGAGAGTTTCATCTGTTTCAGCTTTTTGTAAAGTTGTTTCATGAGCCTATGATGATAAAGAGCATTTCTTGTGGCAAGATATCAGAAGTTGAAACCACTCGAGTCGAATGTCCTTGTTCACGGCACAGAAGAAGATGAATATCAAGAAACCTTGGAGCGAGTTGATCAATGTAAATATAATCTGAGAAGTCTGGTCAGCTTTCACGACTGTCAGTGCCCCAAAGATCCAGGTAAGGCCAAACAGGACAAATATACTAGTGATGTTTATCATCAGTTGAATGGAATCACGATTTTTGTTGTACATGTAGCTGCTTGATCGTTTCAGCATGTGCTTAATTAGCACCACAATCACGACAGCAAATATAACTGCATTGAAGGCAAGAACAAGAAAAATTGGTCCCAAGAATGCGGCAAAGAATACTGCAATATTACTAATGAAGCAACTATAAGGAATATAAGAGATATAACTGGAATAAGACGTGCGTGCACAAGCATGCAGTTGCCTTACTATCAATAAGGTGTGTCATATTTAACAAGCAGATTTCGATCCATGGCCAGTGGAATAGTTACTGGAACCAACGGTGTCACTGAAGGAGTATAAATAATTCATAGTAAAAGGTACACCATGCAAAGCATACCCCAACAGATGAGAGACAGAACGACGATATATTGTGTGGTGGTATGGAAAAACACAAGGACAAGCTTCTGGAATATCAGCAAGGCCTCTGCCCCCATCCACATCATGGCCACCAGGGTGAAGTAGTGGATCAACACAGTCACACAACCTTTGTAGTTCTCTGTCCTGTCAATTCCAATCACAAACACCAACAGCATACCAATGAGGGCACAGCACAGCTGAATGTGGTGCTTGGATACATCCTTCTCTCTCTGTTTACTGAGCATTTATGCACGGTGTCCAAGATAAAGATCAAGCAACTTTTAATTAACCAGCTGTACTAATTAACCTACTTTATTAGTGCTAGGCTCAAAATTGTTATAACCAGTTCAAGAAGAGACAGCGACACCTCAATAAAGGTGATGGCTTCCAATGCTTGTTGAGCAGGCTTACTTGGAGGTTCAGGTCTGATTCTACTTGACATGTCCTGCAATGATCAAAGTAAGTACTGTGTACTACTGCATAGCCCTCACGACTAGGATGGCAAAGTTTGTCAGGTGAGAGCATTGGCACTGTATTTGTATTTGGCTACTTGAAGTGTTGCTCACATTGGTGATGCATCCATCAGTAGTCCAGTTACCTCTTCCTCCTGATGGTAAATGTAGTATGTTGAGTCTTAAGACAGCTGAATTTCTTTTTAAAATAAAATTCTAATTACAAATGATAGTCCATACCCATTGAACTAATTTTTTGTCAGTAACTACAACCAACCATGCACCTAGTCACCACCTCTCTCCCATCTCTCACAGTACCTGCTGCACTAAAGTTCCAGCTGACGCAGTCATATCTTGAATAATTCTGCATACAATGATGACCTTACATTGCTAGGAATGGTGAAAAAAAAACTGAATTGGAATTGAAAGGTTTGCCAATGAGGCCACAATTGTTACTCCAAGAACAAGAGATGCTATCTTGCTGCTGTTTGATGAATTAGCTAGTGGGGAAAATGATGCTGTGCGATAAATGGAGAAAAATATCCCAACATTAGTGCTATTTAAAGATTTGAATAATGACGATGGTAAGAAAACAGATGCAGCATATGCTGGAGCAGTATTGATACTGGAAGTGCTTCCAGTTTATAGGCTGCTATTTCCAACATCTTGTGTTGAATAGCTAAATCCAATTCCTCCAGTGGTAAGGTTAGCTAGAGGAATCTGGTTGGCAGAGTTACTTCATTACTACCATATGTGAACACACTTGATCAGAGGCAAACCTTTTGAGCAACAAATGTTGTCTGGTTTTCTGTAGATACAAAGGACGTGAAAGTTTCTTGCTCAACTAGGCTTGAAGCAATGTTTTCAAATGACTTAACAATTCTGGGAATAGACTTCAGTTAATAATGGCAAGACGTTCTAAGATATGCTATTACATTGAACCACTTCTTTCGAGTACCATTGGTGGCCAATATTGTATGCTGCTTAGGATGCCAACAATATTGATGATGGTCTGATGAGATATAAAATGTGAATTAACAAAACAATGGCTCCTTCATATCTTGCACCTCCTTCTGCACAGGTGCAGCTGTTGGTAATGATATGTTGGCAATTTGTATGATCACATTGTCACAACGGCAAGGTTTGAACAACTTTGGTCCCCCACCTCTGTAGCTTGAGATACAACAGCCTGTAACTGTGATGTCATGTATACCACATTTTGTGCACTGATGGATTGCTGATGGAGGTTTAAATTGTAAGTAAAGCACATGACTTTGAAAACCCTCACAGTTTTTATGAATGAGCTGAGCTCCTTGAACTGCTCGGTCACCACAGTAGGGCATATTGAAGCATCCTCTGTCCAGATCTGTCCATTGCAGTACGAGCTATTGTCTGTAGATGAATATGCATATTAAAATTCATGTCTAAGGCTAGTGCTTTTTGCAGTGCTAGCTACTCATACCTACTGAAAAAAGAACTAGCTACTCATACCTACTGAAAAAAGAACTAAGTACTCCCTGTCCCATTAATTACAATTGGATGGCCCGCATGCACTTTGTAAAAAGAAAATACTCCATGTACACTTCAGCCATGCAGCTATGTGTTGGGACATTTACATGTGAAGAATTCAAGCTGCAGCTAAAATATATGTGTCATTAGGCCCACACCATTTTACTTCCTTATATAGATTTTCTTCTGTTGCTTCTCAAGGAGTGTGAAATGTTTACATTTCACATTTCAGCAGCTAGTAATTACCTGAACAGCAAAGTGTTCATTTCAAAGTAACTATTTCTGTCTAAATGTATGTGTGTATGTGTACATTGGACTTCAATTTATAAAGAAATTGTGTCATCTGTTACCAAGCAAGGCAAAAAGTGCTCACATGGCCTCTCCTCCCAACCCATTTGGAGTTGGGGACATTTAACCCTCTGCATCTCCCCCCCCCCCCCCCCCCCCCCCAACCTCATGCATCACTGCCAATGGTTATAAATTAGAGATGTTACAGTAGCAGTGTGACATCATGTCACAAGAACTGTGAACTAATACTGGTAAAAAGTGGTACCAAGAAAACAGTATGGGGCTATATGTGCTTGTATCCTATGAGGCCTACCAATGGTATTATCTTCTTTGAGTGTAGGTGTGTCCCTGGCATGTAAATGTATCACTGGATAGATGTGTCCCTGGTGTGTAGGCTCTACCTTGGTGTGTTGGTGTGGATGTTGTGTAATTTATCCTAGGTGTGTAGGTGTATCCCTGGTGTGTAGGAATAGTATTAGACTGACCTTAAGTGACTCATAATGCATGTGACTAAAACTTGACTACGTCATTTTTGTTGTCTATTTGACTCTGAAATTAATAACAGCGTTCATTTATATAATTACTTAAAACATTTCCATGCTTATGCATATAGGCTAGGTAAACAATACTTCCTCATTATCAGTGTCATCCAAAGCATTGTTGTGTATCTCTTTTAGTTTGTTTAACAAGTACAAATACTTAGTTGCTTTTTCAATGTTCACTTTCACTTGTAGCCCACCTGGGATCCATAGGATTACAAATCCTAGCAACTTCTGATGAGAATGTTCGTTCTGCAGCAGCCTCAGCAGCCATCACCTAGTTGTGCACATAATTCCCCGGGGATACCACATATTTTTTGATATACTTAACAGACGCAACTGCCATTTTGATATAAACTCTTTATTACCTGGTAGTGCAAATTCTAAGTCCTCAATCCATGTCAGTCCAATCACAGGTACGTATACGTAACTTTGACCATTCCCACTGTGAAATGCAAACATTGCATACCCATGTACAAGCCTAAAGATGTATTTTATAATGGCACTGGTCTAATGTCACAGAGTCGTTAATTTCTTTATCACTGGATTCGATTTATGTAGCTGGATTGTTGAGCATCAGTAGTAAGTCCTCCATGCCCATGCACATAGTGAGAAGGATTGAACTCCCCCCACTTTGCATTTATGTGGAGCTTACTTGCAGTGTGTAGTTTAATGCACTGCACACTTGCACTTAACTAAAAACAATACACAGCAAAACATTGAACATATTTAACAAAAAGTATGGTCTCATGGCATTAGTCATGTTCAGTAATGTATAATACATGCATGCATCACTGATGCCTATACAAATTATCAAGGTACGTCAAAGATCTAATGATATTGTTAATATGGTAATGCTGTAAATACAAATGCATATTCCACTGTCATGAATGCATGACTGTGACTAGCAGTGTGTGTAGGTGTATCCCTGGTGTGTAGCGTGTCAGAGCATATAACTTTTAAATGTAAGTCAACTTATATATTTGAAGAGAAAAATTTAATGCTAGGATTAAAATGGAAATACTGCAATCGCACAAGCATTTTGAATTTAAGCAACAAATTTAAAAAGGGAAGGTGTGCTTGGCAATAAAGAAAGAATGCTTATTCATGGTCATGTTACAAAGGATTAACCAACTGCCCATCTCAGAGGTTTTTTTTCATACACAATTACGTTTGATACATATAGGCAATGACTTGCAACACTTCAAAGGACTGAAAATTGATTGCTGTAAGGTAAAGATACAATCAAACTGAGTGGATATGATACACACGAGCACAGATCACACACTGCTTTGATCAATGTCGTTTAAAATCAATTATTAATAATGTTGTTAAAAATGCTATGAAGCTGATCATAATCCATATGCAGTGTTTGTATCCAACACTATGATGTAGTCCTTACTCTTCTTGCTATTGCCCACCTCTTCATACACATTGGCAGGATCATCATGTGAGGGCTTGTATGATGTCCTTCTCGAAATGTAGCAGAGGACAGAAGCCACTAACACTCCAAGAATGAAGACCACCACAAAAGTGACAGATACACCAACTGCTGTACCAATGGCTGAACAACATGTATCATTTAACAGCATAGAAGGATCTGGAGTTTTGTACAGAATATTATTATAGATGAACCTTAAATTTTTAACCTCCCGCATACACAAGTAGAAAGTGGTATCACAAAAACAGTATAGAGGTTTATATGCACATGTCCTACAAGGCCTACATGCATGCAAAGAGTACTCATCCACAATGATGTAGTCAGCAGAGAAGGAAGGAGTTTACACGTGGAAGGGGGGGGGGGGGGGGGGGGGGGGGGGGGGGGGATAAACTTTTATGCTTTAATGCTGCGAAGGCGGATTATGTATCCCTCATCCGTCCTGCCCGGGTTACAGGGGAGCATTGCAAGCCCTCTCCCCACTCTTCCCCCCCCCCCCCCCCCCCTGCTCCCATTGTGGCCTAGGGCCCTTCCCAAGAAACATTTCCCCTTGGAAAGTAGGAGGTTGACAGTCCTAAGGAATCGCAGTTATTGAATGTAGGTGTGTCGTCCCATACATAGGGGAATTGCAACAGCGGTTTATGGCTCAGGGAATTGATGTTTCATTTCAAACCTTATGTACCTAATAGGTTAGTCCATACTACTCCCTTTTGTACTTTGCTAGATGTACCATACGTATATCTGACCCCTGGGATTCAATGTATTGACAACAGTGACCAAGTAGAAACATGGGACTTTGAACGAGAGGACATTTTATGACATGGAACCAATGTATAACTGTTAACCTAGCTAGCAAGGTTCCATTTAACAAGTAAAGTGAAACTGAATTAATAGATGATGTAATTTCAATTTGCTCTTTTATTTAAGCCTAGCAGTACTCAGGCATGCTAAGGCAGGTTACACCTCAATAAAGCCACTGAAGAGCATAGAAAAAATGCATACTTTAGTATCTTATTTCACAATTAATTCTCTTTGGCCAAAGTTTTTATACTTCTGAGTTATTTCATCAGTTGCAGATCAAATCTGTTCATCATTACCATGGAAGCAAAATTGCGCGGTGCACAGCGCAGCGTACTCTCCTTAATATTTTCTTTTTACATTCGATAGAAAATCCGGATCGTAGTGATGCCGATACTTCTTGTGTTTAAGATGTCCTCATCGCGTAACATTGAATCAGTCTAATAGTAATAATAATACATCGTAATAAAGGTAAAGTCATTTAACTACTGTTTGTATACAATAAATTGAAAGTCCTGCGGTCGGGAAAAGTGTTATAAAAGTTTTGTTCATACCCGTGTCAATTCATGCGGCCGTATATTACCTCATTTTATCCCATCCAATGGTAATGTCGCGCGGGACAACGACAGAAGCTTCTGTCCTTTGTTACCCTTTGAATAGACGGTCGTGCATGGTAAGAATTCTCTATCATGGCTTGATGTAAGGCTACTCCGACAGTGTACGTACGTACGGTAGCGTATCGCGTATAACAGGGTGATTTTCTTAGCCAACCCTATCGATCTACACATAGAATTACGGCCCGGTATGCTAAGAACTTCGTTTACTTATATGAATGTCAGCCATTTAGATATTCATTACTGCAGGAGCCATGCATGCCGTCTGCGTATACAAGGCTTAGTGTAATACACATTTACAATAAAACAGATGGCAGAATAAATCAGTCACGCAAGTGCAATTTTGGAAGAACAGCGATTGAGCCATTGCTCAAACTCTATATGTACAAAAAGGGTATGTGAAAACACTTCCTCCAAGACAATGGCACAACACGTAAGCACTGCGCACGCGTGCTTTTATGTCAGTATTGTGCATTATACACGTACGCCTACGCATGTGTTCGTATACCATTTTGTGCAGCACTGTGCCTGTTTCCCCGTGTTGTTTTTGTGTGTGTTGAACTCTCCTGTGAGTTGTGTGTACGTGCTGTGCCATTGTCTTGGAGGAAGTGCTTTCACACGTATATAATTTTGGGACTTTGAGCATATGCGCACGCGCACGCACACACACACACACACACACACACACACACACACACACACACACACACACATACGCACAAACACATACATACATAATAAACAGAACAGACCCGTACCATGGTACAACCTCAACGAATTTTACAATGCGTCATTTACGCGCGCGCCTCCACCCCCCCCCCCCCCCCTCCCCTCCCGTAATTACAATGCTGCTTGGCGCCCTACGTTGAATTGTTGAAACACCCCTGAGTAATAGCCTTTAAGGGAGACAAATGAAATTGTGTAGCATATTACTGTGCAAGGCTTCATCCTGCATTTCACAGATATTGCACAGCAGCTGATTATAAAAGGACACACCCCTTTCTACTGGACACAAGTGTATATGAAAAGTCCTTCTGGAGACTGAGGGCATATATCTGGAAATAGTCCAGACATTGTGCACCATGCATGCATGACCTGATAACCATGACTGCATGCAGATAGCAACATACATGTACATATAGGCTCTCCTAGTATCGGCAAGCTGATGGAGTAGCCACCGAAGCAGAGGCCAACAACAGCCAGTACAGTGTGAGTACCTGATCGGACATGCCTTCCAACTAATGATCTAAGACCACATTCCATTACAACTTATGATCACTTGACCTAACCATCCATAAGTGATGTGCACACCATGAAAAATTTAGTGTATGAATATGGAAAATGATACTGTAGGGCCAAAAATTTTCGGATGACAAAATTTTCGGATGGCAAATATTTTCGGATATTTGCATATTCAAATTGTGCTAAAAAATATCAGAATCCCATCATTCGAAAATAGTTTCGCGTCCACTCTAATTCGATTTCTACCGCTGTATATTATATCGTACATACACATCCTAAAATATCTTATAGCTTATTACGGTACTAAACAAACATTGCTCAAAAATTGTATACGGTACTTCTGAAATCTGAAAATATTTGCCATGCGAAAATTTTTGGCCCTACAGTAGTAATCACATGAAACATGTTGTAATACTATGCCCTTTGCAGCTCAGTGTACAATGAACCCTGTATATTTTGGGTCATTTGTATTTATACATCCATAAGCCACTATTGCAGTTATGGATCCATAGCCCCTACATGCCCTCTTAACCAATTAGCATCGGAATATTAATATTTTGTCCCCTTAACAAGGCACACCCACACACATACACTGATATACTCTTTTCGACATACATGCCATCAATGGCCTCAGCACTCAGGCATGACAATAAAGGGACCATATTTGGCCCCTCACAAGGCAAGACTATCTTTGTATGACCTCACCAGTTGTACTTACAAATTTCTTATCACATCCACACACACACATATACACTCTGACATGCTGATGGAATAGAGGATGAATGGTAACCATGATAGATATACAGTAGGAGATGACCATTTCATCCTACAGCATACCTGTACAGTTGCAGTTACCAGTTGGACAGCTGGTGGGACATGGAGTCTCACATAGTGTTCCTGTGTACCCAGGTGAACAGGTGCACACTGATCCATTGCAGATGCCGCCATTTTGACACTGACATGCTACATGAAATAGTAATAATTTGCAAACCTTAAAATATTCACCCTTAAATCAGTGTTTCTTGTCACTGAGCCCACAGCCAAAACACACACACACACCACTCACACTGATCATCACAGCTGCAGGTGATGTTGTTAAGGATATAACCAGTAGGGCATGTAAGAGTGCAAGTGGAGCAAAGTGTTCCTGAGTACCCAGGTAGACAAGTGCATGTGTTACCACTACAAGTGCCTCCATTTTGACACTGACATGCTGATGAAATAGAGGATGAATCGTAACCATGATATGTATTGCATCCAATAGCTTACCTGTACAGCTGGTCCCTCCATATACCACACTACCAGTGCAGTCACATGCACAGGCATCACTTCTTAGTACACCACCATTCTGACAGCTCAGAGAACATGGGGCTGAAGTAGTGAAATAAAGAGAGACATGGCTAGGCTGATAGGGAAATTAGGTATGACGTGTATGCGTATGTTAGATGAAGCAAATGTTTGGAAAACATAGGGATTTTGGAGTCACTCCTGTTCTTACCACATGTTCTGTTCACATCAGGAAATGATGATGGTGGACATGCATTGATACATGTGATGCCATCAGACTGGTAGTAATTGCAACAAGCTGTGCTGTAGTTATTCCCCGTAGTAGGGTAAGTGATGTCCATTATATAGCACAGTGGTTGAGAACATCCGGTGCAGCCTGAAGAAGAAGATAGAGACAGATATATTTGTGCATGGTCCCTCATTATTGTAACTAACTGTTGCAATGGTTGACCGCATCAGCGCTCCGAGGTGGAGAACTGAAGGTGGGGTTCAGGCAGTAGCCACAGTCTGTTCTATTATTGGCATTGACTGCGGCAGAGGTAGATGTCAGAGTCGTTCTGTCGAACACGGTATTCTCCAAGAAGGTTGACGTGGCGCTCCACACAGAGTTGACACACTCGAACTCAAACTGGCCGTACACCGGTCCTACTCCATTATTGGTGTAGTACGCCACTATAGAGACGAAGCGATACTGGTTGCGTATGCCAGAGCTCGACGCACACACGACGCGGTACGTGAACCCCTCGGGTGCCGGCTGAAACACAATAACGTTTGAAGATGAGCCCTGTCCAGTTCCCGCAAAATTTGCGGAGATCAGATTTTCCACTTGGGTGCCGCTGGGAAGGCTATTGCATCCCGCCTGCTGGGCAACTGTTAGCGATGCAAGACAACCCAGAGCCAACAACACTCCCTCCATCTTCATCGTTGCATTGGTATCAAAATCTTCAACCGGATATGTTTCATTATGCCATTTTTATTATGTTATTGTTAGGTGAATTTGCGCAATATAAAATTTGCGCAATATAAAAATTGTGCTGCGCAATTTGTGATTTCACAATTTTCGCAGCAATTTATAAATTGTTGCGCAAACTGTGAATCGTACTATGCACGGTACCGGTCCGTTTATAAATTGCGAAATGAAAGTTATATGTTGCGCAATTTGTGAACTGCGAATAAATCCTATTCTTGATAAATGGTATGATGTTTACAGTGAACACTTGTAAAACACCACATGAATTGTACATGTATGTGATCCTTTGACACATATAGCGCATTATTTCCAGTCACAATTTGGATCTCTAAATGCTGCATCAGGATTCAGGAATATGTTCACAGGACTTGTGATACCACTCCTTGCATATGGTGCGTGTATATCAGCTTCAGCTGGCATACGACACGTGCAGAATATGTATATATATACGTGCTCTGATTTGGGCTTCCCTGGCTTTATTGGCTTCGATATTAATGGTACGTGGCAGACGTTTAGACAAGAAAATGTGACTGTAACTCTGTTCATATTCACGACTAGCTGGGTTGTTGCCATAAGCCAAATCAGTAGCAAATGCTACAGCGTATGCACCACAGCCAGAAGCTCCTTTTTGAGATTGCATCTTTTGGATTTTCAATGTTATTCGTTGACTACCAGTGCAAAGCAAGGAAGCTATTTGCAATTTTGTGTCAGCAGCAGTAGGTACTTAACTGTGCACAACACTGTCATATAGACACAATCAGATGATAAGTGTTCGATTGCAATCCTGTAACATGAAGTATTTGAATGAATGCTTCATTAGTTAAAACAGTTGTGCATGCAAGTGTTATGACTGAATTGACCACGCATGCGCACGATGGTCCATGTTGCGTCATATATGTTGGGTATTTAATTGGTATGCTGAAATGATGATCAGATTTTGTCAGTAACGAGAGTGATATAGATTGCGAGTCGTTACACTTGGCGTAGTCGTCATGTCGGAACCTAGCGCAAAGGAGGAGGAGATGGAGATAGATGGAACGGGTACCACTGCTGTAAAGATGAAGAGTTATGGCCGGCCGCTGGTTTCGCCAGACGCGTTTTCTGGGGCGACGAGTTGGACAGACTGGATAGAACATTTTGAGGCAGTGGCGGTGTATAACGACTGGGACGATGCGGCTAAGCTCCGTTGGTTGCCTGTCCGACTGTCAGGCAAAGCTCAAACGGCGTGGAAAAGGCTCAGTCCTGAGGTGAAAGCAGACTACGAGGCGGCGAGGGAAGCTCTGGAGAAACGCTTTGAGCCTGAGAGTAAGCGTTCATTGTATTTTGTCGAGTTTCAGGCGAGGGGACGCAAGAAGGAGGAGACCTGGAGCGACTTCGCGGACGAGTTGCGGGTCCTGGCAGATAAGGCGCTCCCTGAAATTGAGGATAAAGCAAAGGAATTGCTCACTATCGAGCGTTTTCTCGGTGAGCTTACTAATCCCCAGGTTGCCTTTGCAGTTCGACAGAGGCAGCCTAAGACTTTAGATGATGCTGTGGCCTGCACGCTGGAGACCGAGTCCTACCTCTTTCGGGGAACAAAGGACACTCGAGTGTCTGCCGTCACGGTGGTACCGAATCCTGGGTCTGCGTCGCCTGCAGCAGCCCCTGAACAGGAAACTCTCCTGCGACTCCTCCAGTCGCTGTCTGTGCGGATGGAGAAGATGGAAAAGACAATGGAACGCGGCTCGCAACCCTCACGGCAACGAACTCGAGGAGACGAAGCAAGTGTACCACCGACATGTTTTAAGTGCGGTCAGGTGGGCCACTATGCCAGGGGTTGTGCAGCTAAGGGTGGCCGTAAGCAACAGGAAAACTAGCAGCCCTCAGCACTAAGAACCAGGTGTGCGAGGGCGTAAATACAATGGTTCAATTGGATAGTACAAGTACATGTAGTTTTAGTCTATCTGTAAATCCAGCTTGTTCACACTTTGTATCAGCCAGTGTGATGGAAACCCAGCAGAAGTTCATGGTAGACACTGGGGCAGCAGTTAGTCTCTTGAGTAGTAAAGTCTGGAGTGCATTAGGTGGTGAAAAGATGTTGCAGCTGTCCCCGTGGGGTGGAAAACAGATTGTTGGTGTGGTTGGTAGTCCTTTAACGGTGCTGGGAGTGTGTACACTAGATTTGAGATTCACAGACCTTGTAATCCAAGCTGATTTTGTGGTAGTTGACTGTCTTGCAGTTGAGTCCATCATTGGTCTCGATTTTCTTGAGAGGCAGGGCTGTGTGGTTGACTTACCTAACAAGCTTCTCCAGGTCAGGGGTCTGTCAGTTCCTTTGGTGCATGCCCAGGACACTGACGGCTCTCAGCAGATTCCAGCAGATGTGGCCGTGGTAGAGACACTATCGATTCCTCCATTCAGTGAAATCCAGACTATGGCATCATGCAATCCAGTGATCGACCACAGGACTTGGCTGATAGAAGGCTCACGGGCTGACCTTCCGATTCTGATTGCTGGAGCATTGGTCACCTCAACACCTACAAGTCAAGGAGGTTATGTGCTCATTCTTATTGTCAACCCTTTACCCACAGATGTCACCATATACAAGGGTACGCGGGTGGCAAAGGCAAGTCCAATTGAAAGCATGATGGTAGCCCCAGTTGGTGAAGTGCCCAGCAGCAGTTCAAATGTCCCTCATGTGTCGCCCCAGAAACATATCATGCTGCAGGAAATGGTAGAAAGAAGTGCCAGTGACCTCACTACAAACGAGAAGGAGGAGCTCTACAAGTTGCTGTTGGAATATGCGGATGTTTTTGCGGAGTCGAGTGCTGAGCTGGGTCGTACAAACCTAATCAAACACTCTATTGACACAGGTAATGAACACCCTATTCGACAACCATGTAGACGAGTGCCACCAGCGAGGAGGGAGCAGGCTCGAGGGCTTATCAAGGACATGCTCCAGAAAAACATCATTCAACCCTCATCTAGTCCGTGGGCTTCACCTGTAGTTCTGGTTGGAAAAAAAGACGGCTCCTTGAGATTTTGTGTAGACTACCGCAAACTAAATGCTATCACCCGCAAGGATGCATATCCTCTTCCCAGGGTGGATGATTCATTGGAGGCTCTGAGTGGTTCCAGATGGTTTTCCACCTTGGACTTACTGAGTGGGTATTGGCAGGTAGAAATTGACGAAAAGGACCGACCCAAGACAGCATTCACAACAGGAGATGGACTATTTGAATTCAGAGTGATGCCTTTTGGATTATGCAACGCTCCAGCAGTTTTCAGAGATTGATGGACCTCGTGCTGTCAGGGATTCGTTGGGAGCACTGCCTCGTCTACATAGATGACATAGTCATTATGGGAAAAACATTCAAGAATCACCTGCAGAACTTAAGAGTAGTGCTGGAAAAGTTGAGGGGTGCAGGTCTCCGACTTAAACCAGCAATGTGTTCCTTATTTCGTGAGAAAGTCAGCTTTCTGGGGCATGTCATCACGAGGCAGGGTATTAGTACCGACCCTGATAAAATCGACATTGTGAAGAAGTGGAGTGTTCCGACTTCAGCAAGAGAAGTGCAACAGTTCCTGGGACTCGTTGGATACTACCGTCGTTACATTCAAGACTTCTCCATGATCGCGACGCCCCTCTACCGGCTGACTGAGCGTGGCCGAGCGTTCGAATGGACCAGCGAATGTGATGCTGCATTCCAGGAGTTGAAGCAGAGGCTGATATCGGCACCAGTTCTCATCTTCCCTAATTTTGAAAAACCTTTTCTCCTTGACACTGATGGCAGCGAGACGGGGGTTGGAGCGGTTCTGTCGCAGCTGAGTGATGATGGTCAGGAGTGCGTGGTGGCTTACGGGAGCCGTACACTCAGTAAAGCCGAGCGAAAGTACAATGTCACAAGGAAGGAATTGCTGGCTGTAGTCACCTTTGTGAAGCATTTCCGTCCTTATCTTCTAGGGCGGCACTTCGTCCTTCGCACTGACCACAGCGCGCTGCAATGGATATACAGTATGAAAGAGCCTGAAGGACAGCTGGCGCGGTGGTTGGAGCAACTTCAGGAATATGATTTCGAAGTGGTCCACCGAAAAGGGCGCAACCATTTAAATGCAGATGCACTTTCTCGAGTGCGTGGGCCGACAGAAAACGATTCGGGAGGTGTGTTTGCAGTTGTGCCAGTAAAGAGCAACCTTCAGCTGCTTCAGCAGCGAGATGAGGACATTGCACCCATTATCCAGGCTATTTCTTCCGGGAAGACCCTAAGTTCTAAGGACGCTGAGGGAAAAAGCAGGGAATTCAACCAATTCATTCAGCAATGGGACCAGCTAGTGTTGGAAAATGGGATTCTCTACAGACGGTATGAAGGCAGTGACGGGGATACTTTCCTTCAGCTGGTGGCTCCCAGGGAGATAAGAGAGGAAATTGTGCAACAGTTGCATGAAGGCGCCTTTGGGGCCCATCTGGGTGAAAATAAAACTCTGTACCGGTTGAAGGAGAGATTCTACTGGCCTGGGCACTCGGATGACGTTAGAAAGTGGTGTAAAACTTGTGCTACCTGTGCAGCTAGGAAGAACCCGAGTAAGAGAGGCAAGGCCCCACTTCAGAATGTAGTTGCAGGGTATCCGATGCAGATCGTAGCTGTGGACATTGTTGGGCCTATCTCGCCATCAACGACAGGGAATGCGTATATATTGGTGGCTTCAGACTATTTCACGAAATGGGTTGAGGCTTACGCCATTCCGAACCAAGAGGCAATTACAGTGGCAACGAAGCTGGTGGATGAATTTTTCTGTCGCTTCTCTGTACCCGAACAACTGCATTCTGACCAAGGCCGGCAATTTGAGTCGGGAGTCTTACAGGAGGTCTGTCGTCTGCTCAAGATCTACAAAAGCCGCACGACACCTTACCACCCACAATCTGACGGCCTTGTAGAACGTTTTAACAGGACCCTAATCAGCATGCTGGCTACCACTGTGCATGACAACCCAACAGACTGGGAGTCGCATCTCAAAAAGGTCTGTATGGCGTACAACACGAGTGTCCATTCCTCCACTGGATTCTCACCGTTCTACCTGATGTTCGGACGGCAGGCCAAGCTACCTCTAGACATCGTATATGGCTCCGCTCCTACCAAGGCCGAGTTGCACCACCAGTATGCGAGGAAATTGAAGCAAACCTTGGAACGTGCGTACAGTACTGCCCGCGAACATGTAGGCACAGCAGTTGAAAGAGCAAAAGAAACATACAATGGTAAGGTTCATGGGGATTCGTTTGAGGCAGGTGATCTGGTTTGGTTAAACAATCCAGTAGTACCAAGAGGAGTACCTAGGAAACTGCATTGCCCTTGGAGTGGCCCGTTTAAAGTGGTAAAGAGGATATCGTCTGCAGTTTACAGAATTCAGGACCAGCGTACCTCGAGGTCTCGTCGTCGAATTGTCGTTCACTTTGATCGCTTAAAGCGCTGTCCTCTGGATATGCGGGTGGAGACTGCACTACCTTCGGGTTCGACACCTCATCCGTTAGTCGGTCAACAAACTGGTCCTGAACGGGCGTTGCCACCTGGTACGAACTTGCAGTTTTTTGAGGATGATGAACATGAAGAGACGGAAATGGACAGATCGCGTGCACGTGATCAAAGGACTGAACAAAATCTACCAGACCAGGAAGTAACTGTGACCAGTCCAGACATTGTGGGTCAAGAAATGGAAGCCTCGCCGCAGAACGATGATCGTAACGTTGCCGAGCAAAGTGAAGAGACTACAACCAATGAGCAGTCTTCACGGTACCCTAAGCGGATTCGACGTCCCCCAGACTTCTATGGTGCACATTGCCACTACTGGTGAACCTGCTCTTTTCAAAGAGGGGGAAAGTGTTATGACTGAATTGACCACGCATGCGCACGATGGTCCATGTTGCGTCATATATGTTGGGTATTTAATTGGTATGCTGAAATGATGATCAGATTTTGTCAGTAACGAGAGTGATATAGATTGCGAGTCGTTACACAATCCTGCCAAAGATGGGAGCTGTCTCTGAATCATTTTTCTAGCACCTTATTTCGCAGCTTCATCTAGGTTTTCATCGGCTGTAGCTGTAACTTTCTTTGCAAGAATCGTTCCAATTTTTGAGTGAGCTTGGTAGGCCTTTATAGTGGTAGATGCCAGTTATTGTACAGTTTGACTCCATTTGATTGGCGCTGCATGATTTGGATTTCGGGTTTCAATGAATTAAACCCAGTAGCTCTACAAGCACAATGTTTATCCTTACAACCTTTATTGCAGATACATTTCAGCTTGTCTCTTCCTGTCTGAGCAGCTTCTCTCAGTGTTATGGTAGGCAGTTTGCATGGAATGGTTCGAAATGGTACAGACCCCTAGCTTAAATGGCATTAGCTCGCCACTTGGATACCAGTTAGATAGGATGCTAGTTCACTCCTGAAAATAAATGCATCACTAAATTTAATATCTCTGCAGTGAAAAATTTAGTACCTCACCCCTTATATATACACTCCAAATTTGTAACTCAAAGCAGTAATTTTTTAAACATCTAGACACAACCATGTCCAGAGAGTTTCATATAACTACCTTTACGTACAAAATTCACAAGGAACTTACTGTAGCTGGAAAAGATCATGTCTAACTTCATTAACATAGCACGGCAGATGTGACATGTTGGTTGATGATCATGACCGCTCATTTTTGGGTACCCGTACTGCAACAGTATCTGCACAGTAGGTATTGCATTGATCTCGATTCCTCTTGGCATATTGGGTCGTCATTCTTTCAACATTTTTGAGATACTCTTTATCAGCTGTCTGATGTAAGTTTACATGGCCTGTGCTGGTAGTAAGTGTTGACAGTGAAGGTTCACTGAGGGAGGAGGGTTATGTATAATATGTATGGATACACACATGTGTATTACAAAACTAACCTTATGTCTGATGAGGCTCTTCTTGCAAGTGGAGGTTTAACGGGAGATGGTATATCATCCTGATGAGAGTTACTAGTTTCTGCAGGACACATGAGTAGCAATGATTGTTCATTTGAAACTGATGATTTAGGAAGAATTTTGAGGGTGGCAAAATTAATGTAGGACTATCAGGATTTGAAGTACTTATAGTTGAATTTCTAACAAACGAAGTGGTTGAAGGACTGTGAGATGCGGACCGAACTGGAGATAAAATCTGATGACTTAACCTAACATGAGAGGTGACTGAAGGTCTGTGAGATGCTTGCCAATCAGGAGACACTGATGAAGGAATAAAACTTGATGACTTTATATGCAGGAGAGGTGATTAAATATGCTTGCCGAACAGGAGACACTAATGAGCGAATAAACTTGATGGCTGAACAGGAGAGGTGATTCAAGATGTTTGCTGAACAGAAGACATTGATGAACGAGTAAATCTTGATGGCTTAACGTGAGAGGTGATTCAAGATGCTTGCCAACAGGAGACACTTTTGAATGACTATAAAAAACTTGATGGCTTAACAGGAAGGGAACAAAAGCAAAACCCCTATTAAACAATAGTCACATACATGCACACAGGTAAAATCAATGCACATTGTGCTTACCATCCATCAAATCAACCACTTCTTCCTCCATGACACATGGTCCTTTCCTTTAGAAAGTTCTGCTAATGGTGTTGCTCTGGGAGTTTGACCATAAACCACTTCATATGGACTTTCTTCAAGGTGCGGCACACTTGTCTGTTAAGGTTATCTGCGTTAGTCAATGGTTAAAATCGGAAGTTCCGCTAGAAACTTCCATATAGGGTTTTACCCCGACTATGAAGCTCATTAAAAATACGCGACCCGTCTCTAACAAGACTCCCGACGGTTAAGGGAGATACCATATATATATATATGAGTGCAATACATGTGAGTGGTGTCACGAAAAGTTTGGTCCGGGGGAGAAATTGGTAAAGACCAATAATGACGCCAAAATTTGTCCGGTTAATCCAAAATTGGTCCGGACACATAAATACCTCGAACACGTGGAGATTAGTCTTATTCTATGTGAAAATGGATTATTCAAGTGATGAGGGAGAGGCCAAAAATGGGAACCTAGTAGAAGAAGCATATGAGTACTTGTGTACCCTGTGGGTACTACAAGCGTATAACACACATATACGAAGGAAGGCTCAAAAATTTGTTGTGAGAGGTGGAGAAATGTACTTTAAGAAGAAGAAGGGCAAGGTTTGTTCATTTTAAATTGGCTAATGTACAAAATTGTGTCATCTGCACGTCATGGATTGTGATATATAATAGACAATGGAAATAAGATTTGTCGGAGATAAGAAAGGGCAGCGTCGTATTTTGAAAGCTTGTCATGCATGTGTCTGGGCACATGGGAGTGAAGCGAACTTTGAGCAGGATCAGTGAAAGGTTTATCTGGCCTAGCCTGGAATGGTCAAAGATGTGAATGATACGGTGAGACATGCAACATACCGTTTGAGGAACGAATTAGACAGAATATATATGCTATACCAGCAGGATATGGAGGTATAGCGGATTGTGCACGCAGCGTATACATGTAAGCATGTTACTTGTAGATCGATAAAGATGGTATAGGAATCTATACTGTGTGTTTGTATTTGTACAATTAAAAGCTTGCAAAACTGAGACTAATAGTATAATCAAGCGAAGGGTTAAAAGATACCTATATATTCCAGGTACTGTAGATACAGTATTGGAACACCCATTGTTACGGTCTAGTACCAGCATCGTCTACGGCATCGAAGTAAACTGTAGCTTACGCCTACCTTACGGTCACGGCAACTTTTGATCCCGTAACATATAGTGTAACATATATCGGTACAGGATGTTTACGGTAATCGATCCAACATTGTTACAGGCACCGTAACAGGAAAAAAATTTCTTGTTGTGTAAGGGGTGTATTACCGTGTATATGAATGTGCAGCTGTAGATGTCAAGTGAGGGAGAGCACATGTTCTGTACAATTATACTATGTTTACACGAGCCCAGGATGGCACGGCATGGTTCAGCACGACACGGTACGGCGCGAATAATGAGTGCCGTTTACACACGTTTGAGGTTTGTGCCGTAATTTCATAACTAATAGCTACATATTATAACAAGTAAAGAAAAACATTCTCTAACGAGAAAGTTGGTGGGATATAGGAATTGGAGGCAAAGGTGGTGTAAAAAGGAAGGGAACAAGGTTTTTGGAAAAGGGTAATGATATACAAAAATCCTATATTTAGCACTTCATTTGGTTCTGTTACATCTACACGTGCTAAATATAGGATTTTTGTATCATTACCCTTGATGCTGTGGTAGTGCAGGATCACCAGAACATTGCTTACCTTGTTCAGACAGTGGGGTAAACTCACTCTCCAGGCGCTGATCCAGGAATTTTGGAGGGGGGGTGGCTGGACCTGGGGTTAATAAAACGGGGTGGGTGCGGGAGGGGGATGTGCCCCCCTCCCGATACTACTACTACTACTGAAGGTATAGATATGTTATGCATGAAACGTGTGTTCTATAGCAAATCCGACCAGGATCCCCGACTGATCACAGACAGGTGAGAATGGATTATAAACAACCATAATTGTAAATTGCCCTCATCTTATCAGATTCGTGATTGTTGTACGCATTTTATTGGAGTTATATGACTGGATCTATCATTATAGCTGAGTATTGTAACTTTCACATGAGATATAACTATATTCCTTATATTGATTATTTAAAATATCATACACTCGTAAACATATGTAATACCATATAACTATCATTTAAGGTGATCTTGGAATGCTATGCTAAGGAATATGATTGCCCTGACATTTGCCCTAACAAGGGTCAGGTTCAGCCTCCCATTTAGAGCTGCAATGGCTATGCACTTGGGCAGTTCTGTCTTGTGGTTAGCTTCTGTACCCCAGGAGTCATATGTCTCCACTGCAAGTGGGATATAGACAGCCAACCAAGTTCAACACATTTGGCATCATTGGACCTATGCTTGCGTACCTCAGTGACAAAGGCTCCAGACCCTGCATGCTGTCACACTAGCTTCAGGTAAATTTTTATAGAAACTAGCGATGATGCATATGCTCAGCATCCAATTTGCTGCAAGAACATCAGCTGGTCATTTGCTGTGCTCATGAAGTCCATATCCACTCCCCACCTCTACCTGAACACCAACACAAGCTCTCCAGTATGACTCCACAAAAACATCCCAAAGCCTATTTAGGCAGGCGACCACGTGCCCAGGGACAACTATAGCATGGGGAGAAAAACTCATGCTGAGACACCACTGTATGGCTGTTTGAAACTCTAAAGGGTCCAGTTGTAAGCTAAGCCATACAACAATTGCTCACGCACAAAATCTCATCATCTTCATGCATTGTCCAATTCATTGTCCCCAAAACAGAAGTTGCATTGCCCATAGGACAGCAACTGGTCCAGGTTAAGTGAATAAATCACAACTTTCATATTATGTTTTTATGATAATGATTGACATATTTGGTAACTTAGTATTATCATGCAGTTTAAACATGTGCACTAGCAACTATATGCTTACATTGATTTTTCTATTGTGCTATGTACTAGTCACAATTATTATGCATGTATCAAAATAAGCATCTGATCACACAAAAAAAACAAAGCGTCATCATCCTTTTTTCACCCCTAAATGGAAGCTGTTGAACAGAAATGCTATAAACCCTCAAACAGAAATTGCTGATAGTTCTCAATCAGTATTTTAGTATTTGTAAATAATTATTTGAGGAAGGGGGGGGGGGGGGGGGGGGGGGGGGGGGTGGCTAGCCACCCTATCCACCCTCTCTGGATCAGCCCCTGCTCTCACATGTGTGACATAGCCATGGTCCTCAAGGGGGAGGGGCCATTTTAATCACACATGTTCAGAAATGTGAGACAGACCTCATCAGATGCTGTGGTAGTTCAGGATCACCAGAACATTGCTTACCTTGGTCAGACAGTGGGGTAAACTCACTCTCACATGTGTGACATAGCCATGGTCCTCAAGGGGGAGGGGCCATTATAATCACACATGTTCAGAAATGTGAGACAGACCTCATCAGATGCTGTGGTGGTGCAGAATCACCAGAACATTGCTTACCTTGGTCAGACAGTGGGGTAAACTCACTCTCACATGTGTGACATAGCCATGGTCCTCAAGGGGGAGGGGCCATTATAATCACACATGTTCAGAAATGTGTAGACCTCATCAGATGCTGTGGTAGTGCAATATTATTATACTGATTACATGTACCGGTTCACGCATGATGCAATCAGATCGTATGCAGTTATTGTGTAATTATAGCTAGTTCTTGCACTTGTGGGACACTGGGCGCCCGCCGCACAATAATGTTATAATTAGTGTGGAATGTGGTGCTGTGGAATGTGGTGCCAACTTCCAAGCGGTAGAAGAAGACGCGAAGACGACGACGACGACGGAGAAGATTTGGCCTGGGGACGAGGAAAAACACGAACTTTTTAGTTGTCTTAAAGCAAACAGTTTGAAGACTGATGAAAAAAAACATTGAAATGACCGTCTTTGCCTTCTGGTTCGATAGAAACAAAGAGTAACACTATAGACCTTATTCGATGAACGATGAATCTCATTGTAATGCGTTCAATTGGATTAACGGTATCCTCTAATACTTCAATTTGCCATTCCTTCAATACACAAGTACTGGAGGAATACCGTAAATCCTATTCCAATTAAAAGTAAATAAATGCAATTCATCGTTCATCCGAATAAGGTATATCCGTTTCTCGGTACGCGAGTTATATTCCACGACCCGGGTCAATTCCTATACAGGAACTACTATCGTAGTTCCTGATAATAGTATGTATTGTTTTATATATAATAATTATATATATAAATTTTATATATATTTTTTCAGATTAAAAAATACAAGAGCAATACACGAACATTAACAAAAGAAAGCATTATTTATATTATAAATGTTGGCTCCACGGCCTCGGCCTCTTTTGAAGGGCCTGTGCCGCTGGCCGCGGCGGTCAGGCCTCCTGCCCTCTGGCCTCCTGCCCTCTGACTCTTGCGACCCCAGGTCCTCCTCCTCCTGGGCTGGGGACGTAGGTCGTCCTCCTGTGGCTGGGGACGGGGTTCCTCCTCCTCGGGCTGGGGACTAGGTCGCGGGTCCTCGTCGTGGGGCAGGGGTCGTCGGCCAACCTGCATAGTTCCTCGCGGGAGGGGCCAGCTGTTAGCTGGCGTTCCTCCTCGGCGAGGATACTAACAGCTTCGCGCAGACCGTCAGCCTGATGGATATTGAAAGAATTGGGAAAATGTACATCAATAATTTCTTAAATAACCATTTTTCGTTGGTTTTAGGTGTGAGTAATAAAATATCAGTATTTATACATTTACCAAATAATTCCATTCGCCAGTTTAAGATGCCACGAAGAGGTCCGCGTTAGGATCATTCTTTGAGGACAGCTGGGCATATGTATACGCTTAAAGGTTATTGGTAACTGAAGGCATAGTGGAACTGCAAAGGCAGTATGCAGTTGTCCGTCCTCTATGCTTTCTGTGCCAATGAGATGGCAAAACGCACAAGGCCAGCAGTCCCAACAACGTTGTCAAGAGGCAACTTTGTAATTATATTCATGCGAGTACTTAACAACTGACCCCACTTTATGAAAATGATAAAAACATACATTAATAAAATCCTGCTGCTCTTATGGAATTTTTCAGCAGTAGGGTCTAATCCACCAGAAGTTGGTGCCCTTGGATTAGAAACCAATACATTATCTATGGGTGGATGAACATTGAAATATAAAATGAGTGCTATTTTTAACCAGGCTAGAAACTATACTAGACTAACAACACTGTTATTTTCATCCATTTGCCATTGAGAATAGGTCCCCCGCATATGTACATATGCGTATTATCCACTCATGGTGGGGGTATCATGAGGCCCAAGCTCGCTCATTGTCGCCCATTGTAGGCATATGGATGGATGAGATCACGACACCATAACCCCCACATGATATTGCTATAATCTGACATTTTTGCATCAACACAACAACAGAATTAATGAACTGGATGCCAGTGTTTATCAAGTCTAATAGCACTGCAACACATCATATGTGGGCAATGACTGTTCTTAGACATGTCATGTATGTAACCTATCATTCAGTGTGTCATCTATGTGCATTGTAGTGACTCGTTTATTTCACCAGACACACCAATCATATTCTGAGTCAATGTGCGCTTTTATGCCTTGAATAGCAAATCACGGTGTGCAATGCATGTACAATGAATCTTTTCATGTTACTCATTCAACTGTGAGGTTACAATATTAAAATGATTATGATTTTCCCAGTATATGTACATTGACTTTCTGTCATTGGTTAAAGGGATGCTGGTATCAATGTGACCAGGGTTTGCCACGTAGGACCATCGTAATGCCACAGGATGATGCGAATATATATTGCATTCCAACAAATGTGACAATGTAAGCATTTCATTGTCAGTACCATAACTACCTAACTGGTCCATCTTTGTGGCACATTTGTATGCCTCAACATCATCACCCACACTTGTCCCATCATATGCTATAAGTAGATGTGCTATTTGTCTCATGTGTCGAATAATACACATTCTGACTTCATAGTGTTGGTCAGGTGATCCAGCAATAATTTGTGAGAGGCACCTTAATAGGCAATTGCCATCCCCAATTGCTCTCAATTGTGTACGCAAGTTTGGTCGATTTAATGTAACATTGGGTCCTCCCTTTTCAAAACTATTAGCACGCTTAAACTGAAGGCCCAGCAGTGCACATTTCTCACGTTGCCAGAATACACCGGTTTGGTAATATCTAAGATATGGCCATGATGGTTCTATCTCAGCACGCAACACCTGTACGTTATCCACACGGATATCTATTGTATCACTATGGGTAGGAGGTAAATTTAAATACTTCTTCAATACATTCCCTACTAACTTTGATTGACTTGGGATCAAATGCTAGTAAGTGTAGACCAGTTAGTGTTCTTACTCGTGACAAAGCAACGTAGGCCATACCCGTTGCAAATACATTACTTGATAGGTCTACTGTGGCACAGTCTAGTGATAAGCCTTGACATTTATGTATGGTTACAGCAAATGCCAGTATCACTGGGAATTGTTTTCTGTACACATAGAAACGACGCAGTATTTGAAACTTACTACCTACCATTTCAATTCTAAAATGTGTATCAGTGCTGTGGTCAAATTTTACATGGATGCAATCCTTTCCAATTGAATTTATAGTACCAAGTGCACCATTTACCAACCCTTTACTAGTATCCAGATTGCATCTTAACATGACCCTGACACCCACAGCCAGTTTTAACTCGGCCTCTAAACCAGTAGTCATGTTGCAATCTTTGTTTAGTCTATCCAATTCAGCTGATGCTCTTTTGGTCCACTTGGCAGTTCCACTAGAGGTTCATACTCATCAATGCAACGCATGATAACTACCTCCGAACCGACCCTGGACAGCATGTCTCCATTGAATTGGTCACACAACTTTCGTGTTGCAAACAGACACACGGGAGCTAGACCGCGGCCGATAAGTTCACTAAATTTTTCAATGGCTGTGCATTTAATGACAGAATTTTGTAAAATAGCTAAACGTTTGTCAGTAATGCGATCTACCCTGACCTCATTTAATCACTGGCCTAATTCTGGGTCACGCTTCTGTCGCTCATTGATGGTTAATTCGTCATAAACTACGGTTTCCCTCCAGATGTTTACTGAAGTCATGCAGCCTAGCCTAGCAGCAATTACTTTGTTGTGTATATTCTGGAAAACCATCGAACCATTAACTGGTGGGAGTTGTAGCATGTCTCCTAAAAATAGAACATTCATTGACCCAAACCATTGGTGACCCCCAAACAATTCTTCTAGTCTCAGATGAATGTAAGCCAGTGTGAGGCTTGATAGCATGCTAACCTCATCGATAACAATCAGCTTAACATGTCTGAAACCATTTCGCATTATTTTTAGAGACTCTTTAGGAAGGGGCCAATAGATTGACGTTTTAGAATCATGTTCTATTGCCAACTGGAATAGCCTATGAACGGTTACACCATCTATGTTAAACACAGCCAAACCTGTGGGTGCAGCTAGTGCACACCCTAATGGAATCTTTGTTATCCTTCCATAGTTCATTTACCATGGCGCGAATGGTATGAGGACTTTCCTGTACCACCTACACCACTAACAAACATGTGAAGAGGGCTATGTTTGTACAAGAACATTCCCCATCTTCATGACGTTTTTGGTGTGAAAGATGGTCAATGACATTCTTGAAGATTCGCAATTGATCCGAATTTAGCATTGAAATGCGATCATCAATAGTGTCAGTTCCTGACTTGCACCCATTGAGGTGAAACACATCTTCCTAAGTAGACATGGCTTCACCTTGGAAGAATGCATCTTCCTCTGCAGATGGTCGAACAGGGGTTCTTGTTCCGGCCTGGCTTCATTAATTTTTTTCAATGCAGTTTGTGCTTTCAGCAATGTCTGCAGCCTGCCATGGTGCTCTGACAGATTGCAATTAGCATCAATGAGGCGGTTAAATGCACCCTCAGCTGTCTCCCCCTCTGCTACTACATCACTCTCATTTCGAAATGGAATGAATAAAAGCATCAGAGAATCTGAACCTGCGTCAGCAGGTTCAATATAGGATTGATTGAGGAATGATGAATGTCATTAAAAAATTTAAATCGCGTCGGGAGGGACAACGGAGAAACGGATCACTTATCTCGTTGCAGCAATCGAACGACAACACCAAGATCTACGTTTTCATGCTAGTTTCATGTCATTAAACTATGCGCTTCCAGACAAACAAAGAATCTGCTTCTCGTGCCCACTCCCAAAAAAATTGTTGGTCGTCGTCGTCTTCTTCTCCGTCAAGTATAACTCACGCTAGGAATGGTTTTAAAGAACGGCGATAGTACCAATCGCTTCAGATTTTACCGGCGCGGTGCCCCTTAAGGTAATAAAGAAGCTACAACGAAAAAGTACTATATACGGTATGGGTATATTACTTTGTTCTAAATACAGGAGTATGGATAATTTTAGGCAGTATCTGTCAGCAGGTTCAATATAGGATTGATTGAGGAATGATGAATGTCATTAAAAATTTTAAATCGCGTCGGGAGGGACAACGGAGAAACGGATCACTTATCTCGTTGCAGCAATCGAACGACAACACCAAGATGATGCAAGATCTACGTTTTCATGCTAGTTTCATGTCATTAAACTATGCGCTTCCAGACAAACAAAGAACCTGCTTCTCGTGCCCATTCCCAAAAAATTGTTCGTCGTCGTCGTCGTCGTCTTCCTTAGGAAGGTATAACTCGAGCTACGAACGGTTTTAAAGAACGACAATAGTACCAATCTCTTCAAAATTTACCGGCACGTTATCCTAGCATGTCATTTGGACACATATCACAATCTAGAAAGAAACTACAGCGAGAAATACCCTATTTTGTTGCAAGTTCTAGCAAGTTCTTAATAAATAAAAAAAAGAAAAAAAAACTTATGAAACAAGTAAATAAAAACATTCTCTAACGAGAAAGTTGGTGGGCATATAGGATTGACAATGTTGGTGTAAAAAGCACGGAAACAAGTGTGACAGAAATGTTACTGGAAAATTGAAATAGGCCTATATTTAGCCCAGTCACATTTAGGCAGCGCACGCCTGAGAAAATGGGCTAAATATAGGCCTATTTCAATTTTCCAGTAACATTTCTGTCACACTTGTTTCCGTGCTTTTTACACCAACATTGTCAATCCTATATGCCCACCAACTTTCTCGTTAGAGAATGTTTTTATTTACTTGTAGTAATAGTCCTCTCTCTGGTTTTCATTGGTAGGATCAAACAGTTTATGATTTGGTAAATGGGATTTGGTAAATGCGGTTTATTCAACCTTTTATATAGTCTAGAGCCACTGGCACTGGTTCCACTATACTCATACCACTGTACAAAGTCATATAAGCATATGTCTTCTAACTCGTTTGGTCTGCTAGGGTAAAATACATCAACCATACTACCCTCTAAAATATCTGTGGAACCAGGGTTGCTCTTTTCAATGTCTACAAGCTTTGAATGACTTTTTATCCTACGTTTACGCTTATGGGGCATGGCCACATCAACCCATTTCACTGTTGCTGACTTTTCAGTCAGGCTGTCACCAAGCAATAGATCACTGGCTTCATAAAGTCCACATTCTCTGGAACGTAAGGACCTGACACCAAATGACCATAGCTTGCTATATATGGAACTATTAGAATTAACCTCTTGCCATACCTCCTGCATACAGCTTTTTTCTGCCTTGGTCACGTAACCTGTTACATAATGAGCGAGAGTCAATGAAGATTCAGCCATGAACTGAATATCCATATTGGCTTTCCACAGCAGAAGCAATAATGGATTGTAGTCATTGACTCGACAATCTAATGCGGAACAAGGAAGCTGATGGATTGTCTTCCTTGACTTAAGAGAATCCTCTACAGGGTTTAGGATGGCACATTCAGTACTCTTGCGGGGAAAGCCAAATCTACACTTGTAATGTATGCACTTTTAAGCCTTTGCCTGCGTTTACAGTAGTTAGATCAATTGTGCATTTGGTATTTGGTAACCAATGCATGGAGTTCAGGATTGAGACCTGCATCAGGGATCCTGCAGGTCACACGCTCTTGAACCCATGCAAGAACCTGTTTAGGATCACTGATACCAATCACAGGTGCTCCTTCATAGAAGGACATGATAATTTAGTGGGGAGAAAGGAAGCTGATATATCACTGCAGTCATGTACCTCTTATAGCCTAACCCGTGTTCATATGTTCTCTGTGCATGACGCTAACTAGAAGATTAAAATTGAATGTAACGACACATACTGATTCAGTAAGTACTGCACCTCGCCAAGCTAGAGGGAAGGGGCATTATCCCCCATCGCGATTGCGCGCATATCAACATGTATGACAGTTCTTTTTTTTTTTTTTACTACATCTCCTATTAGGGGGATTTTTTTTTTAAGTTATATTTAGTGTAAGTAAACTGATCTCACGCTAGAATCATGCACCACGATACATGACCAAATTGACGTAAGCAACTTTGGCACATTGCATATTACTATAAAACGGAGAGAGACGCAGTATCAACCGCTGTAACTAAACTATTCCTTCCATTTTAGCTATATACCATGCATGCTCATAACTTATCGATCCAACATTTATCGATGCCGTAACGTACATTTGGGTGGTCGTTTTGTTGTTCCTTTCGGTACCGTGCCTGACATACGCACGTTTGGCAAATCTGGCAGCATCTGGATCTTTCCACTTTTAGATGCTCGAGTGGAATTGTCCTTGAGATTGCATCAATTTGCATGGTAAAACCATCGAATTGGATATTTTATACTGGTGCGTCATGACCATTGTGATAGCTGATGTAATGTGCTATTTGTAGATCAACACCAAATAAGGGACTACTAGCTTCAGCTAATTGCCCGATCGGTTAGGCGTCTAACGGACACCTGAAGATAACAAGCGGACACATCCTGAAGCGATTGGTACATATGGTGTGCTTTACAAATGTTCCTGTCGTGAGTTATGCTATCCCAAAGGTAGAAGAAGAAGAAGACGACGACGACGACGACGGCGGCGGAGAAATTTTAGGTGGGACTGATGGGGACGAGTATTTTTGTTCGCTAAAAGTGCACCGTCATATGACACAGATACAACGCAGAACTGTTCTCCTATTTGATGTTGCTCGATTGCCACTAAGAGCGAAGTGACCCGACTCTTGGCTGTCCCGCTAGGCGCGAGTGACGCTTTTTAATGACTTCATGATATTGCAGGATTCCCACATGGAACCTACTTGCGATCGCGTAGATTCCGATAAGAATGATTATCAAATTATAATCGCTAACCCTTTGAAAATTATGTCCACTCACGCGGGAGTTCATAAGACGTGTAGCAAAGGACATGGAAGTAAGATAGAAAATGTTACTACAAGTATATACCATGCTTTTATAATTATAGCCCACTATCAGAAGGCTTCAGAATGGACAGCTACTTAGTGAATATCATGGGAATATTCCTATTGTTAAAACGCTTGTGAAAAATGACTCTTGTTGGCCTTTGCAGCACTGTCAAGATATGGTAAGCTGCATGCATGTATCAACTTTAACCTCAAGTAATTGGGATCATTTTAGGTTGATGAAATAATTCGTTACCTTTTGGAAGTGGAAAGTGACTGCAAGAAGACTGCTTCAGTTTCCATGACACCCATGAACAAACTTATTGTGTGACCAGAAGTAAGGCACGTAGTGTATACATAATACATAAATGACATGGCTCTTTCATAGATTGTTACATCACTTATCATGAAACACTATAATGTCAGTCGCAAGGAAGCGATTGCGCACTACCTTCACCTACTATCGTGCCATTACAACGCAGGCATTGCGGAGGCACAGAAAGTCCCTAACAGTAAATGATACCTTGAATATTCGTCAGGAGGCTTCCTATAATGTTATCGCATATCACTGCTCCATTCCCACCGTTTGGCAATATGGTTGGACATTTATACACGGAGCCGTAGGGACCCTGAAAATCATTAAAAGGGCCTCTCACAGGAAAAATTTTCAAAATCCCAGCCTTGGGTTTTTACGGTGGTTTTTAACAAAAAGCCATCCTGGAATTGAGCGAATATCGTAAAAACCATCCTGAGATTTGGCGTCCAAGGTGGGTATAGCTTAAAAACCATGCTGGGTTTGTCGAACAAAAACCATGTTGAGCTCATTTTTATTCATTGCTTCAACATGGTTTTTGTTCGACAAACCCAGCATGGTTTTTAGGCTATTCCCACCCTGGACACCAAATCCCAGGATGGTTTTTGCGATATTCCCATGCTAGACGCTCAATTCCATATGGCTTTAAAATAAAAAATAAAAAATAAACCAAGGCTGGGATTTTGAAACTTTTTCCTGTGTCAGATGCTCTTAGATTCAGTGCGTATACCTCGTGCAGGAATTTGAATCACGCCCACGACACGTGGCTATTATTACATTTAACATAATATTCATAACTCCCTCCTATAGATTTTTTAAAGCTAATGTTCAATAATACTCTAATCATTACAGATGAAATTGGAAAAGTAAAGAATCAGCAGGCATATACTATTGTCGTATTGTAACCTTTAAAAGCCAGCTCATTATAGTTTTAACGATGTGTCTCAGCATTCAAGGTACAGTTCCGATATACACTATAGCCTATACTTAATAAATGCATGCAAAAGCGAATGTTATAAGAAACAGTTTTATACACCGAAAACCAATACAGTGGTATAAGTAGTGCGATCGACCAGGAAATGCATAGAAAAACAAAGGGTACCTGGCGCAGCATGTTTGCGGAATTGTCCAACAATAAGAGCCTGTATATAAAACTCCATAGGGCAGTCGCAAATACGTACTGAGTTTTAAATAGGAAATACTGCAAGAATAACCATAAAAACCACTAAGAGGGAATTATTCCCCAAAAAAATAAAGATTTCCCCGCGTCTGTCGTAAACCGCGTGTTAAAAATAGCTAGCTGATGTAATTGGGTATTTTTAACCGAATACCAAATAAGGTATAATTCGCTAGTTAATTGCCCGAACAGTTGAGACACCCGAAGATAATCTGCAGACGCATCCTGAAGCGATTGGTACACTTGGCGGGCTTTACAAACGTTCCTGTCGTGAGTTATACTATCCCGAAGGAAGAAGAAGACGACGAACGAAGGAGGTGGGACTGCGTACGGACGATGGGGACGAGTATTTTGAAAAGTACACCGTCTTATGACAGAGTCACACAGATACAACGCAAAAACTGTTCTCCTTTTTGATATCGCTCGATTGCCACTAAGAGCGAAGTGACCCAACTCTAGTCTCGTCCCCAGACCCAGATTCCCAACAGCTGCGGGTGAATTACATCACCGCTACGTGGAAAGTGGGTCTGGGAAATAAAAACAACGCACTTGTTCCGAGCGTCCCTCAATGTTTATGTCCAAAAATAGTACGGCAATCTAAATTTAGAATTAATCTCGCACAATTAGATATCAATAAGCGCTATCATTTCCGCATTATATTGCTACGCGTGTTACCCACTTTCCACGTAGCGGTGATGTAATCCACCCGCAGCTGTTGGGAATCTGGGTCTGGGGAATAATGGCGCCGCCCCCCGCCCCCCCTACAAATAAAGGGGTGGATCTAGGATATTGCAGCGCGAGGGTTGGTAGGCAGCTGCAAGGGCGGAGAGGGATATGCCGGATATGCAAAGCTCACTCAAAGGGTCTGGGGCGGAGGCCCAGCCGCTTTGCAACTTTAGCACTTTTTAAGCCACAAAAACATGATACTTTCGCATACACTGCATTTGCTTCCGCAAGCAACCTATGCCTTCGCACGTACATTCAATCATTTACATTAGGAAATTTAGTTTGGGCACGGCTGTTTGCGGCCCATTCAATGTTGGACAATAAGACCTACGCCCCGAAATATTGAAACGATGACATCATGCATCATGACCTAACCAAGCACTTTGTATTTTCGAGCTATATAAGGACTGTACTTGTTGCACCGACATGTAACAGCCATTTTAGTACAGACATACCATTTCTCTATCCATCATATAAATTTTGTGCCACAACTTTGTAGCGCCCGCTAGTTATAGCGCTCGCAAGCCAAGTACCTCAATCGGATATCCTCCACAAAGAACTGAACAGTGGACCACTGCCAATTTTCCTAGGAAAAAGCTAAGGGTGATTATGTAGCGGAGGGTTAAGACTACCTAGATGGCGTATAGACTAAGTGCGGCCGGCTGAAATGATGGCGCTACAGATCATCAAATATCGCTGATTTTACAAGAGTTTTTAATGCCGTGTCAAGCATAACGATAGGTATAGTCCTGAAAGTTCAATCTTCGTTGATTGTGGTATTGCTGCCACATCTTATGACACGATGTTGATAAGGTGCTCCATCACATACTGCATTGTAGTTCTGCAACTGCATCTCTTATACATAGGCATATGCTATTCTGTGCAATGATGCATGGTATGCATAGGTGGATTTGACTCCTTAATTGTTCTGCAAGCCAGAAGAAGACTGACTGAATCCTGCCACTTTTCCACAAACCTAGTGCATGTGATGAAGATGATGTTAACTAGGTCAATGGCATTAAGAGCTAAAGGTTATAAAGTCATGCAGCATTTATACTGGCATTCAATGCTCAGCTGATGTTGTTAAGGCAGTAAGATTCAATGCTGTTGAATCAGATGTATAATTCGATAACTAACGTTTACAGTGAGTGCATAAACTTTATTAATGTTTCAGGATGTCAGGTGTGAAACCTGGTAGGTTGTTGACAACTTTAATGATGAAAATGCATGGTGTTTTGATACTCCAATGCTTTGGGGTACATAGTGCCTGATTCAGTGCCTGATAAAGATCAAGTAGAAACCTTTACACTTGCAATGTATAGTACACAATGACATTATTGTGCCTCTCCACCCTTGCATCAGTCCATGCTTGATCCATACCATACTTCATCACTGGGGATTTAGTTGTCATACAAGATGAGCCTGTAAACTATGTACAGCGAGTTGATTTATAAATATCATCTTATTTATCACCTGTCCATGCACCCAGCAGCTTTTCCATCAATGTGAAACATATAAAGGTGTCTTCTTGTATCTTCTTTCTGCCAGAAGAATGGCAGTAAAAATGGTGAGCTATCTCAACCCCCTTTGAGATCCTAGCCTCTGACCTCTCTCTGGAGATATAGTTTTGTAGTAGATGCCATTTACATGCATGTATGTATAAGTAAGAGCAAAGTTGTTTTAGATTTTTTTTGTAGTTGATTTTTATGGGTGTTGAGCAGCTAATGCCAAGTGATTGCTAGGCCAGCTGTGGTTTTCTTGTTAAGCACTCCAATGAATGCTTCCTATTTTGATCACTGATCACTTAATCGATTTTAATTCTCAGGTAATTAGTCCCTAAGTTATGCACAAGGATCACTCTGGAGACCTTCATTACAGTGTTGTCATGCTGACTGATGTGGTTGCTAAGGCTTGTGGATATTCCCTCACAAACATGCATGTAAGGAAGAGTCAAGCTATTATTTGACTAGGTTTGTGCCATTGTCGATATTGCAAAACATCTAGGGTCTCAGATGCCATACACATATCAGAACATCTGTAACTGATTCAAGCCTTGATGTCCCTGGAACATTCATTCTGCTACAATGCTTAATACCAAGCTAGGTATCTAGGGGGTAATAGTGTAGTGTCATAACAATAGGGATGTATTATACAACTGCAAATACATTTGCTTGATGCAGCTCCAGAGGCTGCTTACCTATCTATAAACAAAGAGAGGGCACAACAAATACTGTAGAATTGACATGAAAGTTTGTCACCTGCACGATGTATGTGAGTGCATTGTGCAGATTGACAAGAGCATTAAATGTTGGGGTGTGAAATAGTGCTATTGTACTTTTAAGGCTTAATAGCACACCCTTAATTAACAAAACTAGAGAGGAGTTGCTTGCTTTGCCAGTTAGACTTGGTGGCATGGGGATTTTAAATCCTACGACATGCTCTTCTCAATGTTTTAACAACTAACATCTCCACTGGTTGCACTAATCATTTCACAAGAGGACAAACTTCCCTCTGCTGTTGCCAAATTATCTGAAACAAGAAAATCTATTCACTCAGAAAATAAAAAACTACAAAATGCCCTTGCTGATTGCATATATGACAAGCTGTCTGCTAAGCAGCAACGACTGGTTGATCTTAGTAGGGAAAAAGGTGCATCCTCATGGTTATCTGTTTTTCCTTTGGACGAGTTTGGTTTCTCTCTGCATAAGGGTGAATTTCGAGATGCACTTTGTTTGAGGTATGGCTGGAGTCTCTCAAATGTGTCATCATCTTGTACCTGTGGTATGTCATTCTCTGTTGACCATGCAATGACGTGCAAATTGGGCGGCTTTCCAACAATACGCCATAATGGGATCGAGATCTCACTGCTTCCTTGTTATCGGAAGTATGCCATAATGTTGCCATTGAACCGTACTTACAACCACTGAATGGTGAAGGCTCTCACCACAAATCTGCCAACACTGATGAGAATTCACGTCTCGACACACGTGCCAGGGTTTTTTGCCAGGATGCTTACTTTGATTTAAGGGTTTTCCACCCTAATGCTCCAAGCTACCATTCCATGGACTTGCCAGCAATATACCACAGACATGAATATAGTCAATGGGTGAAAGAGGTTGAGTATGGGGTCTTACACCACTGGTTTTTAGTACAACAAGAGGAATCGGCGCTTGTGAGTGTTCAACATTTTACAGGCGTTTGGCAGACATGATTTCCATCAAGCAGGACACACCGTATTCTCAGCTGGCTGCGCACTCGACTCTCTTATGCTTCCCTTCGTGCTGCTGTTCTGTGCATTCATGGAAGCAGGTCATCACATCGCCACCCTATTTACGAACATGACCTTACCCTTGCCACAGTTGAGGGTAAGATACCATCCTCAGTCTAATGATCTATCAGTAACACTTTTTTTTGTATAGTATGTGGATTATTGTATTTGGATTTATTTGTTTTATGATAAACTAAAAAAAAATTAGCTGGCCTGGTGAACCACTGCTTTCCACTAGCATCCTTCAGTTGTGGACATGAAGTGTTACAAAACCCGTGTATAAGCATAGCATCATATTTACTGGTCAGTGACAATTAATATGCATTAACATCTTACTCTAATGTTTTAGCTATTAATGAAGTAAGTCAACCATCTGATACTAGCATTTGAAGTCATCAAGTCCAGTGCTTTCAGAAGCTACACTATTAGCTGGGCTTTGGGGATACATGGCTCCATCCTCTCTAGAGTGAAATGCCACACCATGCAAGGCCTGAATACTTGTATATGGTGTCCTTTTTGCTTGCTCTCGTATAAGACATGCGTTTTTCACACTCTGCAATGCAGCTGAACGTGTTGGCAATGGTGCTCCATTGTACGTGTCATGATTATTCATAGAAAACAGGCAGCCCTTTCAGGCCGAAAACAGCCGGCCGCGCTTAGTGGACGACATAAACCAACTACTTGAAGCTTTCACATTGCCTGTATGTCAAACTTATATGTGGGAAAATTGGCAGCTACATGCAATTCGCGCATCTTTCGTACCTATTCGATCTTGCCGTACCTCATATGCCTATGAAAACGTGGCGCGTGTATTAATTGGAAAGCGTAATTTATCATTTCAGGTGTGTGTCTTGAAGCCAGATGATTGCTGGTACTACTGCATATGTTTATAATAACACCAGATGTAAGCATCTTGCAAGGCACATCGTTGAACATATGGTGTCGATAATGAGGCTAACCGCCATGATTTCTACACCATATACCGTAACGCTCTAATTATCAAACTAAATGTCCAGCCGCAAACAGCCGTGTGGGGAAGTATCCGCCCCCGCAAAACTACCCTCGCGCTATAGCTGGCGCTATGTGTACCTGTCTGTACGATAACGGTTAACCGCTCACAATGGCAGCGAGCGATAACATTGAAGTTGGAACTGTTTATTCAACAGATTATGGAGGTGACGATTGGATACCGTATCTTCAATGTCGGTGATTAGAAATAAATTTAAAAGTTTGCGTGCAGATCGAGTAGTCTGGGGACCCCCGACTGACGGCTGTACTATCGGGTCCCCAGACTACAGATCGAGTGCAGATGTTTGTTAACAAAACTCAAAATGTGCCCGCGCCCCGCGGGCCCGTTCGCGTAACGCGATAATTATCTGTGCAAATTGTCTATTTTGGCGCCCCCTAAACCCCTGCGCCCGGGGACATATGTGATATGTCCCCCCCTGCCCCCCCCCCCCCCCCCCCCCCTCGCTACGCCACTGGACGCGACTCACGCGAGTGACGTTTTTTAATGACTTCATCATACTGCAGGATTCCTACATGTATATCAGGGCTGCCGATGGCCGGCCTATTCAGGCCGACCTTTCAGGCCGGATCTTCTGGCCTGACCTTCAGGGCCTGAAAGGCCACTTATTAAAGATGTAATTAGATTATTAAATTTAATAAACTTGAATAATGTTATCACAAGATTATATGCAATCAATGTGAATTAATCAGTCACACGATATGCCGCATACATCAGTAAGTTGCGCAGATGAACCAGACCGCCGAGACCGGTCCAGACGTAACTAATCTAACTGTTCAGCACCCATGCATTGTGCTTAAGCATTATGCACGCCTCCAGTCGCTGAGGAAGAAGATTCCATCTTTGACGCTGTTGAATAAGCTTGGTTCTAAAAATTACCCGCTCAGATGGTGCAGATGAGGCAGGGATTGCCAGGTACTTTCTTGCAAGCTTAGAAATTCTTGGAAAACGCGAGTCGTGCAATTTCCACCACGCAAGTGGATCTATACATAGATAGTACTATCTATGATCTATAGGAGAAGTAGCATTCACTTGTCGTATTTCGGGAACTGAAAGCCAAGCATCAAACTCATCCTTAACTTCTCTACGTAGGTCGTTCGACTAAGGGCTTGTGGCAGTGGTTGCACCAAGCTTTGTCAGCAAACCCTTCATATCCTCTCTTTAGATGGCATTTGTACAATTTGCATTTGTACAATTTGAAATGTGCCCACACCACGGAGTGTCGTTGCGGGTACCTGATAAGCTCATCAGTGTTATAAACCCAGCGGTCTTATAGAGCTCTTTCATGGTCACATGACGCGTGGGCTTGAATTGCTTTATTGTCCGCCATATTGGTGCTCGGTTTACTATGGGCTTATGCTCGGTTTTGGTACTTTTGATACGTATAACTCGCGCTCCGAGGGCACAAGTAAAAATCATATTTTTACAAATGTTAGTCATGTGTTAGACCACAATAATATATATTTAAACGACACTCTGAAGAAATTTTACGTACCAAAACCATGCAAGCATAAGCCCATACTTCTCCATTGTAAACGAGCACCAATATGGTGGACTAATTAGAAGATGAAGCTATTAAGTCACGTGATGAAAGAGCTCTATACGAGACACTAGCTTATGGGATATATCTGCTACATGCACAGAGGAGCCACCAGTCCCACCACAATCACCTGAAGCTGCGCTAGTGACGGCCAGCTGGCGGTTAACGAACGAATAAACGTCACGCACGTCACGTGCACTTGTCTCATACAATTAATTGATTGTAAATTAATATTTAATAATTTTAACATGAAATTTAATAATTGTATCTTTCGGGTCGACCTTTCAGGCCACGGGCCGGAGCCCTGGCCTGACCTTCAGGTCCCAGGCCGGACCCTGGCCTGACTTGCAACCCTGTCCTATAGACCGTTTGCACCAAAAATTGCCACGCCCAATTTTGCGTGGGTGGTAGGGCATAATTGTATGCATAGCGGTGCAGATAAGTGCTTATTTTTCATCTATTTCATGGGATGCGCGAAAGCGCTATTTGCAAAAGCTACGGATCGGTGGAATAGGTCTTCCAGATCCGTTTGGTATTGACGAAGGGCTTTGGTCTGAAGATGTAAAGAGGTGGCCCACAATGGAGTTCGGAGACCTGTACTCCTATTTAGTGAACACCGAAGGTACATACAGACAAGAGTCGCTTAAAGCCTACAAATCCTTGGTGGAAGCTTACAACTACTTTTTTAACGGGTATGTTAATTCGTAGGGTATACTATTATGACGTGGGTAGTACCAGTGACTGCGAGCGCAGCACACAGTTTTGCATTCTAAAGGCTTTAGTGAACCCTAGCCAACGAGCGATGCAAAAGCCAAACGAGGCATGGGTCATTATCAATCGAACAAATGGCACTGTGGAAACTGCACATTGTACCTGCATGGCTGGGTAAGTTATAAGGAAGACTCACAAACTACATGTATGCATACGTGAAATGACATCTCAGTTTTTTTTGCTTGCAGTTTGGGCAAAGTGTGCAGCCATGTTGCTGCATTGCTTTTTAGGATTGAAGCTGCTTGGTGCTTGCAGATTAGGTACAACAACCATCTTGCACATCTCAGCCATGTGTTTGGACAGCAAAAGGATTGTTTATTGAACGAATATACAGAGATAAGCCTTTTTGGGAAAAGGTTTCCCTAAAGCTGTCAGAGTTTTATGTGAAGCACTTTCTGCTAAAAGCAATAGAAGAAAGCTCACTTTTTGTTGGGGCTGAGAATTTTTGTTTTTGTCACGACATTGAGTATGGCGAAATGGTATTTTGTGACAACCCAACATGCCCTATTGGATGGTTCCATTTTTCATGTGTAGGACTGCAATTCCCACCTACGGGTACATGGCACTGTTCTAAATGTGATGGAGCACTGTAATGCACATGTATATGTGCACAATTGTAATCACATGATGTATGCATGTTTACAATGTACGCAATCGTATCAATTCACATGAAGTATATGTATACAATGTACCTAAATTAAAGGACAGTTACACTAAACAAGGATGAGGATTAGATAATGCAGCACATGTAATGAGTATTTTTGTCAATTGTGGCATAATTAACATCAGTAGCTGTCTTGAGTAGAGAAATAGGTAGCGTTGAACTTAACAGACCATAATTCTTCAACCTCCCAATGGCACGTTCCACATGGATGCGTATTCGTGATAGCTGTCTTGAGGTTTCAACTTCTGCCTGGGACAATTGATCCTTGCCTTTTTTAAATGATCAAGGAGAGCTGGAAAACCTGCCAGGTTTGAGTGGCATGGTCAATCATAGGCGGCCTAGCGCCAGTTTGTGTCCAATTATCAACCAAAAGAACGAAACGACGTACATGTACAACTACAACATCCCTTTTGACATGCCTTTCAAATCGTTTCAATTGTTTGTCCGCTTTATCAGTTGCATTAAACTTAGTAGGTACATAATCAGGGTGGAGTACATCGCGGGATGGCTTGTCTGAATGTGTTTAGTAAGACTTGTTATTAACACGGGAGCATGTATTTCTTTAGTACTTACCATGTACGAAATGTAAACAGCAAAGTCTAGTTGATGCATTCGGTAGTCAATCTTTTCTTCCAATGGCGGCAATCCATAGTTTTCTGTGCTTCGAATCAGTTGGGAAGCGAAACAGCTTCATTCCTGTAGATTTTTTGTACCTCAAAGTACATCCGAACGCGCAGCAACTAGACGGCATTGTAGAGATACGTAGAGATCTGATTCAAATCAATGCTTATTTGCCCTACAAAATGGCGCGGCACGTGACTTTTACGTTTTTTACGCCCACGCATGCAAAGGGTCCATATGGAACCTGCTCGCGTAGGTTCCGATGCGGCTATATGTGCAGTACTTTCAGACAGTACGTCCAGGTTGATCAAAGGAAGAGGTCATGATTGTGGCGGTATCTGCGGTTCCTGAATTGTGAGAAGGGGAGGGGGGGGGGGGGGGAGCAAATTGAATGGTTGGAAGGAGTACATGTAGTATGGGATCGCAGTCCCCGGCCCCCATCGGTGTCAGCGCACTAAGTTTAAACGACTAGTATTATGGTGAACGTGACGTGTACTATATGTAAGCATAGTACTGATGCATATCCGTCACTTCTGTAACAGTATCAATATGCCATTCTGCACTTTGTAACAATATTGTACATACTCATGCTCACCTTTCCAAAAATGTCTATGTACTAATAATTGATCGATGCGCATCCACCCCTCGTCCGATGGGATGGGGCTGGCCTGAGATGCATGCGAGTACTTGATCACGTGGATATGAATTTATTAACGACATGCTGCTTATTGCAGTTATTGAACCTACGCAGTGTTGAATTTATAATTACCTGCGATAGTAATTAGATTCTTGTCACATTTCTTAATTATAACGCACAGCCGGATCAAAGTCATATTCACCTAATATGCATGGTATCACCATTGAACTGTACGATGAATGCAATAATATATATTAATATGACTTTGGGTCCCCCCCTATTTAGGGGTGTTCCTATACGCCAATGTTATATAATATTAGCCAACAATCAGTGAAGATGGAGAGAGTGTTGTTGGCTCTGGGTTGTCTTGCATCGCTAACAGTTGCCCAGCAGGCGGGATGTAATCTTCCTAACAGCGCCCAAGTGGCAGACAAGATATCCGCAAATTTCGCGGGAACTGGAATGGGCTCATCGTCTATCGTCATTGTGCTTCAGACGGCACCCGAGGGGTTCACGTACCGCGTCGTGTGTGCGTCGAGCTCTGGCGTACGCAACCAGTATCGCTTCGTCTCTATAGTGGCGTACTACACCAATAATGGAGTAGGACCGGTGTACGGCCAGTTCGAGTTCGAGTGTGTCAACTCTGTGTGGAGCGCCACGTCAACCTTCTTGGACACTACTGTGTTCAACAGAAACACGACTCTGACAAATACCTCTGCCGCAGTCAGTGCCAATAATAGAACAGACTGTGGCTACTGCCTGAACCCCACCTTCAGTTCTCCACCTCGGAGCACTGATGCGGTCAACCATTGCAACAGTTAGTTACAATAATGGGGGACCATGCACACATATATACGTTTGTATCTTCTTCTTCAGGCTGCACCGGATGTTCTCAACCACTGTGCTATATAACGGATATCACTTACCCTACTGGAGGGAGATACTTCAGCACAGCTTGTTGCAATTACTACCAGTCTGATGGGATCACATGTATCAATGCATGTCCACCATCATCATATCCTGATGTGAACAGAACATGTGGTAAGAACAGGAGTGACTCCAAATCCCTCTCCATATGTAGTCACTTCTTACTCCATTGCCTTCAGTCCCATGTTCTCTGAGCTGTCAGAATGGTGGTGTACTAAGAAGTGATGCCTGTGCATGTAACTGCACTGGTAGTGTGGTGTATGGAGGGACCAGCTGTACAGGTAAGCTATAGGATGCAAAGGTCATCTCCTACTGTATATCTATCATGGTTACCATTCATCCTCTTCCATCAGCATGTCAGTGTCAAAATGGAGGCACTTGTAGTGGGAACACATGCACCTGTCTACCTGGGTACTCAGGAACACTTTGCTCCACTTGCACCCTTACATGCCCTACTGTTTATATCCTCAACAACAGCACCTGCAGCTGTGGGGGTAAGTGTGAGTGTGTGTGTGTGTGTGTGTGTGTGTGTGTGTGTGTGTGTGTGTGTGTGTGTGTGTGTGTGTGCATGTTTGGGTGCATGTGTGTGTGTGGTGTATGTGTCTATGTATTAATTCAGTCTTTGTGGCACAGCATGTAGGTGTCAAAATGGCGGCACCTGCAGTGGATCAGTGTGCACCTGTCCACCTGGGTACACGGGAACACTATGTGAGACTTCATGCCCCACCAGCTGTCCAACTGGTTATTACCTTAATAACTGCAACTGTAAAGGTAAGCTATAGGATGCAAAGGTCATCTCCTACTGTATATCTATCATGGTTACCATTCATCCTCTATCCTATCAGCATGTCAGTGTATTTATGTGTGTGTGTGTGTGTTTGTGTGTGTGATAAATGGTATGAAGTAGAAGTGGTAAGGTCATGCAAAGATAGCCTTGCCTTGTGAGGGGCCAAGTATGGTCCCTTAATTGTCATGCCCGAGTGCAGAGGCCATTGATGTCATATATGATGTCAGTGTATCTGTATGATATGTGTGTGGGTGTGCCTTCCAACGTTAATCGGTTAAGCGGGCGTGTAGGGGCTATGCGATCCATAACTGCAATGGTGGCTTATGGAAATATTAATACAAAACCCTAAATGTTCCGGATTTATTGTATCAAGAGTATCGTATTGCAATGTGTTGTATGTGCAAACTACTGATTACCATATTCATACACTCAATAAAATAGTGTGCATATCACTGAGGGATGGTTAGGTTAAGAGTAGTTCAAATGGTCATAAGTTGTAATGGAATGTGGTCCTAGATCATTAGTTGGAAGGCATGTCCTATCAGGTACTCACACTGTACTGACTGATGTTCACTGCGTGAAAGTTTGGATTTACAATACATTTACTACTGATCAAATGTGGTTCACATGTGTATGTAAATATTGTATATGTGACATTTCCGCTGTAGTAAATGAAAGCTTTATATTTACTATGGTGTTGATGTCACATATACAATATTTACATACATATGTGCACCATATTTAATCAGTAGTGAATATATTGTAAATCCAGACTTTCATGCAGTGGTTGGCCTCTGCTTTGGTGTGTATGCTACTCAGTAACTGCTAACAGCTTGCCGGCACTAGGAGAGTCTATATGTATGTTTCCATCTGCATGCAGCCATGGTTCTTTGCATGGTGTGCAATGTCTGGAATACTGTCAGATATATGCCCTCAGTCTCCAGAAGGACTTTTCATACACGTCTGTATCCAGTAGAAAGGGTTGTGTCCTTTTTTAATCAGCTGCTGTGCAACGTCTGTAAGCTGCTGGATGATGTCTTGCACTAATACCATGTCATTTGCCTCCCTCAATTATGTATGAAATATTTAAAGGCCATTACTGCTAGGCTATAGTAAAAGAGCAAATTCAAATCATAAATACTATTGCAAATAATTTGTTCTGTTCATTCATTTTTACTCTACCTGTTACACAGAACATTGCTAGCTACTAGGTTAACAGTTATACATTGGTTCAATGTCATAAAATTTTCACTAGTTCTTCTTCGTCGCTGTCACTTTCTAATGTACTACATTTAATCTTACGGGTCAGATATATGTATGGTACATCTGGCAGGGTACAAAAGTGAGCAGCAAGACTACCGTATTAGTTACATAAGGTTTAAAATCAATTCCCTGAGCCATAAACTGCCGTTGCAATTCACCAATGTATGGGATGACACACCTGCATTCTCAAATAACTGTAATTGCTTTGGGCTGTCAACCTCCTATTTTCCAAGGGGAAATGTTTCTTGGGTAGAGCCCTAGACCACAATGGGAGGAGGGGAGGGGGAGGGCTTGCAATGCTCCCCTGTACCCCCTAGATGCATGGGCACAGAAGGGGTACTAATCCCCCCCTCCCCCCTCTCCCCCTCCCTGTGTGCAGACATAAAAGTTTATCCCCCTACTTTTAAACTCCTTCCTACACCGCTGACTATATCATTGTGGCCAGAGGCAGAGTAACTCTTTGCATGCATGTAGGCCTCGTAGGACATGATAAAGCTCTATACTGTTTTTTGTGATACCACTTGTGTATGCTGGAGGTTAAAACTTTAAGGTTCATTTATAATAACATTCCGTCTTACACAACTTCAGATCCATCAATGTTGCTAGCTGATACGTGTTCAGCCATTGGTACAGCAGTTGGTGTACCTGTCACTTTCGTGGTGGCCTTCTCTCTCGGAGTGTTGGTGGCTTCTCTCCTCTGCTACATTTCAAGAAGGACATCATACAAGCCCTCACGTGATGATCCTGCCACTGTGTATGAAGAGGTGGGCAATAATAAGAAGAGTAAGGACAATGTCATAGTGATGGATACAAACACTGCATATGGAATAGGATCAGCAGCATAGGATTTTTAACAACATTGATTTTAAACAGCAGTGTGTGATTTGCGCTTGTGTGTGTATTTTTTCACATTTTCATATCTACTCAGTTTGATTGCATCTTTACAGTAATTATCAGTTCCTTGAAGTATTGCTAGTCATTGGTCATATGTATCAACCATAATCGTGTATGACATGGGCAGTTTGTTAATCCTTTGTACCATGACCATGAATAAGCGTTCTTTCTTTAATGCCAAGAACACTTTCCCTTTTAAATGTTGTTGCTTTAATTGAAATGCTTGTGTGTCAACTACACACATTTCTCTGATGGTTTATTCAACCCATACAGCGCCATAGCTTTAATTTTTTTTTTTTGGCGGTGTCTGGATTGCAGTATTTCCATACATCTAAAAGCTATATATGCTCTGCTCTATCTGCAATATCTTTATCCACAATCAGAGTAAACTCATACAGCCACACAAGCTATAATATCTAACTGCACATGCGCAGACCTGGCGTCTCACATACTCTACATTCCTCCACACTAAATTGTCAACATCACATCCTAGCTATTCAATATCTCTGAGGGGGTTTTTAAATCCTCTGTGGGTATCGACAAGTTGGTGGTATTTCCTGGCCCGGTGTTGACAACTTTTCTTCTTGATCCAACGAGGTTGATGGTAGTGGCAATGTCTCAGTGACTTCTTCATTTGGTAGCGGCAGTATTGTCGAGGCCTCCCTTGGTGATAGACTGACAAGTGACAACACTAGGAACCATGTTCTCTCTGGTACCATCCATTTCAGATAGTGATTCTTCAGACAATAACACTTGCTCTCTGGTACTCTGCAATTCAGACAGTGGTTCTTCGGTAGGTCGTTCAACAGTAGGAATTAACTCCTCTTCACTCAGCACACTTCCAGGGTCACCCACTTCTTCAATCTGGTCGACATGACTTTTCCACACTTTTCTCCCCCAGTAGTTTGCACAACATAGGACAGTGGTCCTTGTCGTCCCACCACCACTCCAGGGACCCACTTTGGACCATCCCGAAGATTACGCAACACCACCCGCTGGCCAACTAAAAATTCCCTTGCCTTTGCAAGCACATGCATGGCTTTTTGCCGCAACACATTCTTGGCCACCCGAGATTCTACATCAGGGTAGAGTAGATCCAATCGAGTGCGAATCTTCCTGTTCATAAATAGCTCACATGGAGCCACATTAGTCGTTGCATGCTTTGTAGTGTGATAGGCTAAAAGGAAACCGGCCAAGCGATGTTGAAAGGTTCTCCCGATATCTTTGGTGCGCCTCAGTGCATCCTTCAACGTCTGCACAAATTGCTCAGCAAGACCAATCGAGGAGGGATGGTACGGCGCACACCGTGTGTGTTTAATACCATTCTCCTTCATAAACCGTTGGAACTCCTTCGACACAAACTGTGGCCCATTATCTGGAAACCACCTGATCTGGCAAACCATGTACCGCAAACAAGCCTCGCAAGGCTTGAATGGTCAACTCTGAAGTGGTCGAAGTCATCTCAATCACTTTCGGCCACTTGGAATGAGCATCTACAACAACCATCAACATGCGCTTCTCAACCGGACCAGCAAAAGTCAACATGAATACGTTGCCATGGTTTAACAGGCCACACCCAGGGGTGCATTTCTAACACTCTGACATTGCAAGCATGATTTTACCAACTGCTCCACCTCACGATCCAACCCTGGCCACCAAACGTAACTCCGGGCCAGAGCCTTAATACGACAGATACCAGCATGAACCTTGTGTAGTTCCTCTAGAATAGCTGCCAGCAGTTTCTTTGGTATTACCACTCTTGTTCCCCACAATACACAGTCGTCCTGTGGTGTCAACTCCAGTTTTCTAGCCACATATATAAAAATATTGAGCTCCTCCAAAGCCGCAACAAGCCAACCATTCCTGATACACTGCACCATCCCGAACCGAATGGTCTGTGGAATTGCAACGATTACATGATACACACGCCTGGCATATGGCCCCTGGCCTTGTCACGTGAAACTGTAGAGACTGCATCTCTGCTGACTCCATACTGAACTGCCTTGGCCAGTGTCAAATCCGCTTTTGACAGCAACCACTTTTGAGTGGTGTCATTTCTTAGACCGCAGACCAGTCTATCCCGCAAGGCCTCATCCAAGAACTGCCCAAATTCACAATGTGAAGCCAGTCTTCTCAGCTCTACCAGGAACTTAGATACAGACTCTTCGGCTGTCTGTTCTCTTCTATAAAACAGAAAACTCTCTGCTATGACCAATGGCTTTGGATCATAGTGCGCTTTTAATAGCGTTCAACGCTATTAAAAGGGCACTATGATCCTGTGAGTGTAGGTGTGTTCCTGGTGTGTACATGTGACACATCTACACACCAGGAACACACCTACACTCACAGGAACACATCTACACACCAAGGACACACCTACACACACAGGGACACACCTACATCCCAAGGACACACCTACACACACAGGGACACACCTACATCCCAAGGACACACCTATGCACACAGGGACACTGTCACAAACCACACCCCAAGGACACACCTACACACACAGGGATCAACCTACACACAGGGACACACCCACACAACAGGGAGGACATACCTACATAACAGGGACACACACACACACACACACACACACACACACACACACACACACACACACACACACACACACCAAGAAAACACCTAGGGAGATGCCTACATGCCAGTCAGGTCAACCTAGCTAGTCACAGTCATGCATTCATGGACAGTGAATCATACATCAGTATAATCATTTATGGCATTACCATATTAACAATGTCATTAGTTCTTTGACTGTCAAGGTTATTTTTATAAATCTTGCTAATTTGTATAAGCATCAGCGATGCATGCATGTATTGTACATTATTGAACATGACTAATGCCATGAGACCACTTTTGGTTAAATGTAGTGTTCTGCAGTGTATAGTTAAGTGCAAGCATGCAGTGTGTAAAAATACCCACTGCAAGTAAGCTCTACATAAATGGAAAGTGGGGGGAGTTCATTCCTTCTCACTATTGAAATTCCTGGGATGGTCAAAGTTACCTGTGTTTGGACTGCTATGGATAGAGGACATATAATTATGCAAATTGTTAAACAAACTGAAAGGGATACGCAACGATGCTTTGGATGTCACTGATATTGAGGAAGTATTGTTTACCTGTATGTATAGGCATGGAAATGTTTTTATTAACTACGTTTATAAAATAATGCTGTTAATAATTTCAGAGCCAAATGGTCAATGCAAATATTCAAAAATGTCTTAGTGTCACATGCATCTTGAATCACTGCTACACCCTACAAACCAGGGATACACCTACGCACCAGGGATATGCCTACACACCAGGGATACACCTACACACTAGGGATACACCTACACACTAGGGATATACCTACACACCAGGGATACACCTACACACCAGGGATACACCTACACACCAGAGATACACCTACACACCAGGGATACACCTACACACCAGGGATACACCTACACACCAGAGATACACCTACACACCACGGATACACCTACACACCAGGGATACACTTACACACCAGAGATACACCTGCACACCAGAGACAACCTACACAACAGCCACATGTACACCTACACACCAGGGACAGGCCTACACTCCAGGGACACATCTATCCAGTGATACATTTACATGCCAGGGACACACCTACATACCGGGACACACTATGAAGATAATGAAGGATGAGGAGGAGGAATGAAGAAAGAAGACGGATAATTTTGTTTCCTAATAGTGCGGGATGTGGTGGCATGGAACCTACACAAGATTCATTCCATCATACTCTCCGAGATCAAACACGCGTTGGGGTCCAGTGCCTTGGTGCGTTGATCCCAGTCGATAGTCAGATCTTGTACCATCCAGTGGTACCTCCCCCTCTGGCTAAGAAGCACAGATATGCCCCCTTGGGGATGGTGTCATCATGCTGCCCATGGCATGTTGGGCGAACAGCCAGCCCTGAGCCTGCTCCTGGGATGAGAGAGCTGAATACAGTGAGGTAGCTCTCATTAAGCAACTTGGTGCTGTTAGCAACTGTGCAGTGGACCATGGGACTGCACTGAAGAGAGCACACAGAACCCCAAGTGTTAAGTTTGGGTTTTAAGTTCCACGGTCTAAGGGACTCCATAACCATGGCATCCCTAAACTCAAAAATGCCCTTATTTCCTTCAACTGCACAGCCCAAGGCCTGGTGATAAGTATTAGGGGTGTCCTCAGTGGTAAGGAGTGGCCGTCTCTCACCCTCCTGAGGCCAGATGGCACAAAGAATTGACTGTCCCCTTATCAGGCTGTCTTGGTGTGGACCTCAATCAGGAGACGATCCCCACTCCGACCCCTGTGGATGCCGTGCATAGTAAGTAGAAGACGTGCCTGCTCTCCCCACTTCAGATCTGGCATGGACCAGGGCAAGGTAGCCAAACTCCTTGACGACAGTGGTGGTGTTCCCTGGACGTGAAAGTAATAACACGGCATAAGAATGTATGCATACAAAGGGTGACAGTATAGCTCCATGGCATCATGGAATGTTGCCCTAAAATAAACGATGGCCATACTGGACACCTATAGATGGTGGCAGGATATCCCTCGGAGTTCAATGTACTGGCTGAGACCAGGAAAGATTGCAACATTGATGGTGCCCCCGTCCCCATCAATGTAATTTACTGCCTCCGTTGGCTTGGCATCCCCTCCATCAGTGCAAACACAGTGTACTGGCCAGAGGCATAGAACAGTAGGTGATGTGACGTAGTGCAGGCGATCTCCAGCTCCCCAAGTCTATAAGCCAACCTCTTTAGAAAGGTTGGATACAGTCCGGCGAGCATATGTCCACAGCGCGGTTGACAGCCTGCTGGCAATGTTCCTGATCAAGGGAATAAACCAGATAAAAATAGATGACTAACTAACACAAACCCACCTGCAGTCCCTCCAGTGAGACATAGTGTGTTTAGTGTATGTGTGCACCAGACCGATATACCAGCTGCACATTCCTGCCAGGATGGCTAGACTGCTTTCTTCTGTGCATTTGGTATTCAAGGCAAGCAAAGTGCTCTGCACACTGTACAATCAGTACGTTGAAGGTGGAGGTCCTTTGAGCATTTCTAATGTTGACCAGGTGCCTGTCAACATCCCGTATGACTTTGTATAAGAGGAGCAGCTATTATAGTGATGATGACAACGCCTGCAGCAAATACTGCCCGAGTTAGAAGCAGTAAGTAGGAGCAGACCAACCCTAAGGTTAACTGTGTTTGCGACAATTGATCATGATGCCACCTTGAACAGTGCACAGACCCCACAGAATGGAGCAGGGACTCCACCTTATCAGCTATGGGACTGGTTAGCTGCTCCTTCTCCACCAAGTGAGCGATGTGTACCTCACTAGCCTCTTGCAGACTTGGTGTGTATGCAGCTGCACAGCACAACAAACCATGCCAACTCTCCCCTTGCAGACATACGTTTTCAAGTTTGGGACAGAGGTAAGCTGGATGACTTTGATACCACAGTCACTTCTCCCCTTATCCCAGCCACCCAAGCACTGAAGGAGGCAAACCTATCTGTGGGGTTTTCAGCCTACACACTTGAGTTAGGAAACACACAAAGAATATGTTATAACTTAAACCATGTACGGTCAACTCAACATGTCATTACTGAAGTCTCTGGCAAGAAAGCTGTTTTTTTTTTTTGACTTTTTGTGTGCTGTAATCATGCAGCAGCTACTGGTTGATTACATCCCACTATTTGGTATTAAGTATAAGAAAGTCGTTATACACCTCAAGCAAATCGTTTGCATTCACATGCACCATATCACACAGGATTAAATGTACATAGATGGATCAGCTAAAAAGAGTTCATGTGACTATGCACATGTGTTTAAGTGTTGCACCTGCCATTGTTTACAACTTTGCAGCCTCACATAAATTCGGTCCTGAAAAAGTTCCTCCTTCGTCAAATGTCACTGTCACCACTTCTACCATGTGACGTTTGTGGCGTGTGAATGTGCGTGTGAACAATGCAGTGGGTCCTAGCACTTTTATTATGTCAGTGAAGGCTGTTTCATCTGTTTCAGCTTTTCGTAAAGTCGTTTCATGAGCCTGTGATGATAAAGAGCATTTCTTGTGGCAAGATATCAGAAGTTGAAACCACTCGATTCGAATGTCCTTGTTCATGGCACAGAAGAAGATGAATATCAAGAAACCTTGGAGCGAGTTGATCAATGTAAATATAATCTGAAAAGTCTGGTCAGCTTTCACGACTGTCAGTGCCCCAAAGATCCAGGTAAGGCCAAACAGGACAAATATGCTAGTGATGTTTATCATCAGTTGAATGGAATCACGATTTTTGTTGTAGCTGCTTGATCGTTTCAGCATGTGCATAATTAGCACCACAATCACGATAACAAATATAACTGCATTGAAGGCAAGAACAAGAAAAATTGGTCCCAAGAATGCAGCAAAGAATACTGCAATATTACTAATGAAGCAACTATAAGGAATATAAGAGATATAACTGCAATAAGACGTGCGTGCACAAGCATGCAGTTGACTTACTATCCATTAGGTGTGTCATGCTTAACAAGCAGATTTCGATCCATGGCCAGTGGAATAGTTACTGGAACTAACGGTGTCACTGAAGGAGTATAAATAATACATAGTAAAAGGTACACCATGCGATGCATACCCCAACAGATGAGAGACAGAACGACATTATATTGTGTGGTGGTATGGAAAAACACAAGGACAAGCTTCTGGAATATCAGCAAGGCCTCTGCCCCCATCCACATCATGGCCACCAGGGTGAAGTAGTGGATCAACACAGACACAGTCACACAACCTCCGTAGTTCTCTGTCCTGTCAATTCCAATCACAAACACCAACAGCATACCAATGAGGGCACAGCACAGCTGAATGTGGTACTTGGATACATCCTTCTCCCTCTGTTTCCTGAGCATTTTTGCACGGTGTCCAAGATAAAGATCAAGCAACTTTTAATAACCAGCTGTATTAATTAACCTACTTTATTAGTGCTAGGCTCAAAATTGTTATAACCAGTCCAAGAAGAGACAGCGACACCCCAATGAAGGTAATGGCTTCCAATGCTCGTTGAGCAGGCTTACTTGGAGGTACAGGTCTTATTCTGCTTGATATGTCCTGCAATGACAAAGTAAGAGTGCTGAGTACAACTGCACAACCCTCACCACTAGGATGGCAAAGTTTGTCAGGTGAGAGCATTGGCACTGTATTTGTATTTGGCTACTTGAAGTGTTGCTCACGTTGGTGATGCATCCCTCTGTAGTCCAGTTACCTCTTCCTCCTGATGGTAAATGTAGTATGTGGAGTCTTAAGACAGCTGCATTTCTTTTGAAAATGAAATTCCAATTACAATGGTAGTCCATACCCAGTGAACTAATTTATTGTCAGTATCTACCCCCAACCATGCACCTAGTCACCACCTCTCTCCCATCTCTCACAGTACCTGCTGCACTAAAGTTCCAGCTGACGCAGTCATATCTTGAATAATTCTGCATACAATGATAATAACTGCTTCCACACATTTTTACAATGACCTTACATTGCTAGGAATGGTGAACAAAAACTGAATTGGAATTGAAAGGTTTGTGAATGAGGCCACAATTGTAACTCCAAGAACAAGAGATGCTATCTTGCTGCTGTTTGATGAATTAGCTAGTGGGAAAAATGATGCTGTGCGATAAATGGTGAAAAATATCCCAATATTAGTGCTATTTAAAGATTTGAGCAATGATGATGGTAAGAAAACAGATGCAGCATATGCTGGAGCAGTATTGGTGCTGGAAGTGCTTCCTGTTTTTAGGCTGCTATTTCCAACATCTTGTGTTGAATAGCTAAATCCAATTCCTCCGGTGGTAAGGTTAGCTAGAGGAATCTGGTAGGCAGAGTTACTTCATCACTACCATATGTGAACACACTTGATCGGAGGCAAACCTTTTGAGCAACAAATGTTGTCTGGTTTTCAGTAGATACAAAGGACGTGAAATTTTCTTGCTCAACTAGGCTTGAAGCAATGTTTTCAAATAACTTAACAATTCTGGGAATAGAATTCAGTTTTAAATGGCATATGCTATTACATTAATATGCTATTACAATGAACCACTTCTTTCGAGTACCATTGGTGGCCAATATTGTATGCTGCTTAGGATACTGACAATATTGGTGATGGTCTGATGAGATATAAAATGTGAATTAACAAAACAATGTCTCCTTCATATCTTGCACCTCCTTCTGCACAGGTGCAGCTGTTGGTAATGATATGTTGGCAATTTGTGTGATCACAGTTGTCACAACAGCAAGGTTTGAAGCACTTTGGTCCCCCACCCCTGTAGCTTGAGACACAACAGCCTGTAACTGTGATGTCACGTTTGCCACATTTTCTGCACTGATGGGTTGCTGATGGAGGTTTAAATTGTAAATAAAACACATGACTTTGAAAACCCTCACATTTTTTATGAATGAGCTGAGCTCCTTGAACTGCTCAGTCACCACAGTAGGACATATTGAAGCACCCTCTGTCCAGATCTGTCCATTACAGTACAAGCTATTGTCTATAGATGAATATGTATATCAAATTTTTTGTCTAAGGTTAGTGCCTTTTTGCAGTGCAAACTGCTCATACTTACGAAAAGAGAACTAAGTACTCCCATTCCCATTAATTGCAATTGGATGGCCGCATGTACTTTGTAAAAAGTAATTACTCCATGTACAATTCAGCCATGTAGCTATGTGTTGTGACATTTACATGCGAAGAATTCAAGCTGCAGCTGAAATGTATGTGTCATTAAGCCAACATCATTTTACTTCCTTATAAAGATTTTCTCCTGTTGCTTCTCAAGGAGTGTGAAATATTTGCATTTCAGCAGCTAGTAATTACCTGAACAGCAAAGTGTTCATTTCAATATAACTATTTTTCCGTCTAAGTGTATGTATGTATGTGTACATTGAATGTGTATGCTTCTGGCTTTATCCAACACAATTTGAACTAGAAAAAATGGCACTTCAATATATAAAGAAATCATGTCATGTGTTACCAGGCAAGGCAAAAAGTGTTAATTTGAGGGACATGGTAACACATGGCCTCTCCTCCCCCGCCAACCCATTTGGAGTTGACCATCTGCACCTCCCCCCACCCCCCCACCCCCCCACCTCATGCATCACTGCCAATGGTTATAAATTAGAGATGTTACAGTAGCAGTGTGACATCATGTCACAAGAACCGTGAACTATTACTGGTAAAAAGTGGTACCACGAAAACAGCATAGGGCTATATGTGCTTGTATCCTATGAGGCCTACCAATGGCTGAACAATACGTATTATTTAGCAGCATAGATGGATATGGAGTTTTGTACAGAATGTTATTATAGACGTACCTTAAAATTTAACCTCCAGCATACACAAGTAGTATAGTTTTATATGCACGTGTCCTACAGGGTCTACATGCATGCAAAGAGTACTCATCCACAATGATGTAGTCAGCGGAGAAGGAAGGAGTGTACAAGTGGAAGGGGGGGGGGGGGGGGTTTACAAGGGGAAGAGGGGGGGAGAGGGAATAAACTTTTATGTTTTAATGCTGCAAAGGGGTATTATGTATCCCTCATCCATCCTGCCTATGCATCTGTCTAAATGCATGTGTGTATGTGTACATTGCATTTCGATTTATAAAGAAATCATGTCATGTGTTACCAAGCAAGGCAAAAAGTGCTCACATGGCCTCTCCTCCCAACCCATTTGGAGTTGGGGGCATTTAACCCTCTGCATCCCCCCCCCCCCCCCCCCCCACCTCATGCATCACTGCCAATGGTTATAAATTAGAGATGTTACAGTAGCAGTGTGACATCATGTCACAAGAACCGTGAACTAATACTGGTAAAAAGTGGTACCAAGAAAATAGTATGGGGCTATATGTGCTTGTATCCTATGAGGCCTACATGCATGCAAAGAGTTACTCTGCCTCCAGCCACAATGATATAGTCAGCAGTGTAGGAAGGAGTTTACAAGATGGTGATAAACGTTTATGTCTGCCCATGGGTAGGAACGGGGGGTGGCAGAATCGTCATATACCTATTAAGGAAGTCCATTTTATGAACCTTGCCGCATATATCTGTTTAAATTACATAAGAAAGCAACAGCAACCAAGAAGAAACATGGGACTAAGAACGAGAGGAGATTTTATAACATGGAACCAATGTATATAACAGGAACAGTGTCCAGCATTCTGGGTAGTTTTTCAAGTTTTCAATTTTATTGATTTTCCATGAACTCCAAAGAGTTTCTATCAAATGGTCCTTATGCATCCTAAATTCGACTATCCATCATTAAGTTATTAGGCACTGAATTTATATTTAGCCATACATTTCAATGTGAGTGTTACTTTTCTTTTGCTTGCCCAGAAAAAGTATCACAAGTGTGATTTTGATGGATAACGTCCCAACTGCTAACCTAGTAGCTAGCAATGTTCTGTGTAACTGGTAAAGAAATTAATGAACAGGACAAATTATTTGCAATAGTATTTATCAATTTGCACTCTTTCAGAAAGATATTTAAGCTCTGAATGCCTAGAGTAATGCGTTTTGAATTTCTAATAAAGGGAGATGGATGAAATGGTGCTATGTCTAGCAGTTCAACCCATTTCCACTGGACACAGGCATTTATGATGAGCCCTTCTGGAGGCTGAAGGCATACGTCTTGACAGAAGCACCAGACATCACATACCATGCATGCATGACCTGATAACCATGACTGTATGCAGGCAGCAACGTACATATTGGCTCTCCTGGTGCAAGCTGTTAGCAAAGAGACTGAGTAGCCACCGAAGCAGAGGCCAACAACAGCCAGTACAGTGTGAGTACCTGATAGGACATGCCTTCCAACTAATGATCTAGGACCACATTCCATTACAACTTATGACCATTTGAACTACTCTTAACCTCATCATCCCGCAGTGGGGATGGAAGGGGTTAAAATGTGTAACCATTATGAATATGGTAATGGGTAGTATGCACATACAACACAATGCAATATGATGCCTTTTGCAGCTCTGTATACAATGAATCTAGCACATTTAGGGTCATTTGTATTTATATTTTCATAAGCCACCATTGCAGTTATGGATCCATAGCCCCTACATGCCCTCTTAACCAATGCAATCAACATCAGAATATTTTTACACACAGATGCACAAACTAACTGACTCCATCCTCTCTCCGACATGGAATAGTATTTATGGCCTTTGCACTCATGCATGACAATAAAGGGACCATATTTAATTTGGCACACACACACACACACATACACACACACACACACACACACACACACACACACACACACACACACACACACACAGGCTTACCACAGCTGCAGGTACTGATGTTGAGGATATAACCAGTAGGGCATGTAAGGATGCAAGTGGAGCAAAGTGTTCCTGAGTACCCAGGTAGACAGGTGCATGTGTTCCCACTACAAGTGCCTCCATTTTGACACTGACATGCTGATGGAATAGAGGATGAATGGTAACCATGATAGATATACAGTAGGAGATGACCTTTGCATCCTATAGCTTACCTGTACAGTTGGTCCCTCCATACACCACACTACCAGTGCAGTTACATGCATGCACAGGCATCACTTCTTAGTACACCACCATTCTGACAGCTCAGAGAACATGGGACTGAAGGCAATGGAGTAAGAAGTGACTACATATGGGGAGGGATTTTGGAGTCACTCCTGTTCTTACCACATGTTCTGTTCACATCAGGATATGATGATGGTGGACATGCATCAGTGCATGTGATGCCATCAGACAGGTAGTAATTTGTAGTGAAGCTATTCCCCATAGTAGGGTAAGTGTTATCCGTTATATAGCACAGTGGTTGAGAACATCCTGTGCAACCTGAAGGAGGAAATACAAACGTATATATATGCATTATTCTAACTTTGACTAACTGTTGCAATGGTTGACCGCATCAGTGTTCCGAGGTGGAGAACTGAAGGTGGGGTTCAGGCAGTAGCCACAGTCTGTTCTATTATTGGCACTGACTGCGGCAGAGGTAGATGTCAGAGTCGTTCTGTCGGACGCAGTATTCTCCAAGAAGATTGACGTGGCGCTCCACACAGAATTGACACACTCGAACTCGAACTGGCCGTACGCCGATCCTGCTCCATTATTGGTGTAGTACGCCACTATAGAGACGAAGCGATACTGGTTGCGTACGCCAGAGCTCGACGCACACACGACACGGTACGTGAACCCCTCGGGTGCCATCTGAAGCACAATGACGATAGACAGTGAGCTCGAGCCCGTTCCCGCGATATTTGCGGATATCTTGTCTGCCACTTGGGCGCTGTTAGGAAGATTACATCCCACCATCTGGGCAACTGTTAGCGATGCAAGACAAACCAGCTGCAGGGCCAACAACACTCTCTCCATCTTCATCGTTGGTTAATATTGGCGTAGGAACACCCCTAAATGGCCCAAAGTTGGTCATGGGTAATGGAGTGAAAAAAAGTATTCATGGGAATTATCTTTACTGGCTAATCAGGAACTACGATAGTAGTTCCTATCCGGGTCGTGAAATGCGAAAATGTCCTACATGTATGTTTTATAACATTATAAAATAATCATGTTATAACAATGACTCACGTTTGAATCACTATAACTTCGAAACGGTAAACGCTATATACTTCCTATTTTCACAACTTCATACTGCACCATTTCTATATTGTAGAATAGATTTTGGGGTCTTGCATTAGCTTCCTGCCAGTGCTGCAACGTCCGATACCCCTTGGGGTTCCAACTGGGCATATCTTTTGGTAGGAAGATTCAATTCACTTCAAATTTCGTTTGTACGTAGAGAGGTCCTGTACCTACTGAACTGCTCTTTTCGTTAATTTTTACTTGTTCCGTCACGGAGATACAGCTGTGCAAAGTAATTGCACATTTCTCGATCAATTCGCGCCATTAATCTATTACGACCTGGTTCCGAGTACATGAATATACAATACTCCCCGTGCCCATCCAACTGCTAATAGTACTACGAACGTCTCGATGGTTCTTCTAATAGGGAACAAGATTATTAATCGCTTGTAATCCTTGGATTCAGCTTCCATCACCATACACATCACGGTACGTTTTACCTGTACCTACGCCGGCTACGCGCGAACGACATCATGTAGCAATCGTGTGTCTGTGGGTTCAGTCAACCTCTTTAGTCCTTTCGTGGCCATTTAATAGGTGCACACAGCGCTAGACCAAATCACCAATATACATCAGACCAATGATAAAGTATCAGCTAAGGGAGAGGCGTCGTCGAAAGAAAGAGCTTATTGATTTGCACTCACCGCCTACCGTTTTTCATACTGTCTTCATTGCACACCCATTTGTAGCCATGCACACACACACACGCACACACACACACATACACTATTTCCACCATATATACTATGCTATTTATCCCTCCGTTGTTGCTATATACCCTCCCTTATGTTTCAATGCATACCTTCCTACCCCCTTTATGTTTACTATGTATCCCTAATGTAACCTTCCCTTATGTTGCTATGCACCACTCCCCATAATCATTCATTTCCCCTCCCTTCCTATTGCAAACCCAATAGACTTGCGCACCTACCTTGTGATCTGCATTCTTTGTCCTCATCACCACCCTCCTCTGCCTTATCTGCCTCTCCCTCCTCCCTCTCCTTGCCACGTCCCCTTGTGCTGCTATGTACCCTATGTTGCTATGCACCCATCCTTTGTACCCTCCATATGTTCCTATGTACCTCCCTTATGTTGCTATGTACCCTCCCTTATGTTGCTATGTAACCCTCCCTTATGTTGCTATGTACCCTCCCTTATGTTGCTATGTACCCCTCCCTTATGTTGCTATGTACCCTCCCTTATGTTGCTATGTACCCTCCCTTATGTTGCTATGTACCCCTCCCTTATGTTGCTATGTACCCTCCCTTATGTTGCTATGTACCTTCCTTATGTTCCTATGTACCCCTTCCTTATGTAACCTTCCCTTGCTAATTTGCAACCTTCCCTTATGTTTCTATGTACCACTCCCCATAATCATTCATTTCCCCTCCCACACCTCAGGTGGACCTATTGCATACCCAATAGACTTGCACACCTCACCTTGTTGTCCTCATCCCCTCCCTCCTCTCTCCTGTTTGCCTTTCCCTTCTCCTCTTCTTAGCCATGTCCAATCCTTCCTCATCACCCTCATCACTTTCTCACCTCATCCATTCCCATCACCTCACCTGTCTTCACTTTCTCACCTCCTCACCCATCACCATCTTCATTACCTCACGGTCTCATCACCACCTTCAATACCTCACCCTGTCTCACCACCTTCATTACCTCGCATCCTCACCTCTTCACTCACTCCCGTCACCTGCTCACCACCCTTAATCTTACCCGCCTCATCACTTTCTCACATCATCGTACACACCGTGCACAACCACACCACCTCCTACAGATGCAAGTTGACATGTTCTTCAGATATTGTTGGTCATGGAAACTTCATTGCTGTTGCCTACACCCACCCTCACATCACCACACCCACCCTCACATCAGCACACTCACCCTCACATCACCATATTGGGCCGACATTGTTATTAGTGGGGGTATTTAGGGGGCACCAATTCGGGCACATAATTGTTATTTGTGGGGGAAGGGGTAATGAGGGTTATCTTTTGCTAGAAATCACTCTATTAAAAGGAGGGGAGAGGGGAGGGGGAGGAGATTTCCTCTCCATTCAGATCTATTGTTGTAAATAGTACCCTTCCCTTCACAAAATTTTTCCGCACATTCTCTTCCCTCCCCTCCATCCCCTCTTCTTCCCTCCCCTCTCCTCCCTCCCCTTAAAGTTAAGCGCATCTACTTTGTATGCACATTTACCCTGTACATTCATATTTCATCATTGCGGTAACATTGATATTTTGAGCTCATTAATATGACTTAGCGTTTCCATAGGAATGTGATACCACACAGTCTACATTGTGGTGAGGGTGTGGGGTACATGTACTGCTGTGAAGTTTGCCTTGTTGTTAAGGTAATTTCCTTGCAGGTTGTCTTTTTTTTCTGCTGGTGTAGACTAAAATGATGTTTGTGGACTCTGATGTACCTACAGAAATGTATTTAATGCCTTGATGACTGGTTGGCGGCCCATACATTTGAGTTTGACAGTTGAGGGAACACCCCGGTGTAATGGAGATGAAGGCCATGCCATCAGACACAAATCCCACCAAGTTCAAAATGCTGAGATGGGTAAAAGTGAAATATCTGGAATGTCCAGAGCCAAGTAATGCCAGCAGTTATGAAGCCCAAAGGGTTGTTCCTCTAGCGGTCACAGTACCTGTCTAATAAAGTGAGGGAGTATTTCCATGACCCAACCATGTGGGATGTGTGTCCCAGGCACCAGGCGGTCACTGTGGCCAGCTCTACTGGTGGCACCTCTCAGCAGGCAGGAGACAGTGAACTGCTGGGGGGGGGGATCTTTAGCTGCTATCCATTACCATGTCCTCATGCCTGAGAATTCAGGTGCAATACAGTGGTTCTGGCTCTTTGAACTTATGAGCGGTTCTAGCTGATCTATGCCTACAAGTGCTCAGATGGTGGCAATGAGTACACCGACTTACCTGCCCAGTACGTTAGCAAGTGTTTGAAATTGGTAGTTGTAATTGTCGTAAGAACGAAACAGAAATAGTATTGATGCAGCCAAGTAAATAGTAAGGAAAAGGGTTTAAGCCATAGAGAAAGGTCTGCACCCGTGGAAGTGTTTACACACTATACCACAAAGATTGATATCGCCATGCACGAGGCAGTTGGTTATCCAAATTTTTAAGATTTTCAACCATGGCAGCATGATAGCACTATGTAACAAATGTGGAATCTCATGAGAAAAAGGGACCTTGTGTACATCTAAATAAAATACAAACGTAGTGTACATGCGGATGCAATGCTTTAAAGTGATTACTTGCTTCCCTCTTCACAATGGTCCTATAAACATAGTAAGATGTGGTGAGATAATATTGCACTGAAGAAGACAACAGGTTCTTCATGTGTCGTCTTGCATGACAACAGTGTGCTCTATATGAAATGCCTAGTTTGCTCTTCTCTACCGGTATTCCATGCCCAGCTCAGTGCACAATGACACAATGGCAGCAAGCGCCTTGTTAACGCCCACATATCTGGTAGGCGTGCCTCACTAATACTAACGTCAAAGCCCACTTGTTCTCCTCAATGTAGCCATCGAAGTCCTCGTAACCGAAATCGCTGTCGAGATAGTGCATGTACTGGAAAAGAAATTAAGCATAGGCCTATTTTTATTGCCACCTCGTGAATCATTCCGATAAAAGCGTGTCAGTATAGTTACGCATGTTCATACATGGAACGGCAGCCACAAACGGAGCTACAATTGCAATTCCTTCCACGAGGCATAATGCAAAGCAGTATTGGTTATTACAATGTATGCACGTACATGCATGTAGATGGAAAAGGATTTAAAGCAAAACGAATAATAAGCTGAAGATGAATTGTTTTGCTTCTCCTCGTACTCTTTTGCAGTGTAGTCCTAGGCCCTAAAAAATACACTTCCATCTTAAAACATACCTGCAACTGGTGCACCATTATCTGACCACATTATACGACCATTGTGAAGAGGAGCAATTAATGAATCTTATGCCCTTTTAAGCAACTATACCGCATCCAAGGTCCACATATGTTGCATAGTGCCATCAAGCTGCAACGGTTGGATATATCTTCAAGTTGGATAACCTTAGATGTAAACTGCCTCCTTTCAGATCGTATGCGATATCAATCTTTGCGGTATAGTATGTAAACACTGCCACGGGTGCAGACCTTTCTCTGTGGCTTAACTATTTCCTTCCTGACTACCAATTGCAAGGACTTGCAAACGTACAGGGCAGGGTAGCTGGCGTACTCATTGCCACATTCTGGACACTTGTAGGCAAAGATCTGCTAGGACCTGCTCCTACATTTCCTCCTGAAAGAACCAGAACCAATTAATGTTGTCTGTACCTGAATTCTCAGGCATGAGGACATGGTTACGGATAGCAGTTAGTTCACTGTCTCCTGCCTGCTGAGAGGTGCCACCAGGATGCAGAGCTGACCACAGTGACCCCCTGGGGCCTGGAACACACATTGTCCCTCTTGGTTGGGTCATGGATGTACCCCCTTACTTTATCAAATATGTACTGTGACTGCTCTTTGGGCTTTATAACTGGGGCATTACTTGGCTCTGGAAGGCATTCCAGATGCTTTCCACTATCACTCCATGTCGATGTCTCAGCAAGCTGACCTTGGTGGGATTTGAGTCTGATGGCATGGCCCTCATCTCCAGTCATCAAGTTATTAAATACATTGCTGTAGGTACATCAGAGTCCACAAACGTGATTTTTGCCTACACCTGCAGAAAAACAGGATAACCTGTCTCTTCTAAACTTTTAGCCCAAAGGGGTTGCCTTAACAACAATGCGGGGAGCTTCACAGACAACCTACATGTACCCCACACCCTCACCACAATGTAGACTGGTGGTAACACATCCCTATGGAGACCTCAAGTCATATTAATAACCTCATTAATAAAGCTTATCAATATTACCGCAATGATGAAATATGAATGTACACAGTACATGTGCATACAAAATAAATATGGGTTACTTTTAGGGAGGAGGGGAGGGAGGTGAGAGGAGGGAAGGAGAGGGGGGAGGGAAGGAGAGGGGAGGGAAGGAGAAGGGAGGGAAGGAGAGGGGAGGTGAGTGGAAGAGAGGGAAGGAGGATGTACTCAAAATATCAATATTACCGCAATGATGAAATAGGAATGTACAGAGTAAATGCGCATAAAGTAGATGGGAGGGAGGAGAGGGTAGGATGGAGGTGAGGGGAGGGAAGGAGAGGGGAGGGAAGCGGATGTGTGGAAAAAGTTTGTGAAGGGAAGGGTAATATTTACAACAATAGCCAGGTCTGAATGGAGAGTAAATCCCCTCCCCTCACCCCCTCTCTCCTCCTTTTTATAGAGTGATATCTAGCAAAAGATAACCCTCATTAATGTAACATCCTCTTCCCCCACTAATAACAATTATGTCCCCCACTAGGTCCCCCACCAAATACCCCCACTAAAAACAATGTTCCTCCAATATGGTAATGTGAGGGTGGTATGGTGATGTGAGGGTGGGTGTGGTGATGTGATGGGTAGGTGTGGTGATATGAGGATGGGTGTGGTGATGTGAGGTGGGTGTGGTGATGTGAGGGTGGGTATGGTAATGTGAGGTGGGTATGGTGATGTTAGAGTGTAGGCAACAGCAATGAAGTTTCCATGACCAACAATATCTGAAGAACATGTCAACTTGCATCTGTAGGAGGTGGTGTGGTTGTGCACAATGTGGATGATAATGTGAGAAAGTGATGAGGTGAGATTAAGGGTGGTGAGCAGGTGATGGGAGTGAGTGAAGAGGTGAGGATGCGAGGTAATGAAGGTGGTGAGACAGGGTGAGGTATTGAAGGTGGTGATGAGGTGAGGTAATGAAAATGGTGATGGGTGAGGAGGTGAGATAGTGAGGACTGGTGAGGTGATGGGAAGGGATGAGGTGAGAGTGTGATGACAGGGGATAGGAATGGATGAGGTGAGAAAGTGATGAGAGTGGTAAGGCAGGATTGGACATGGCTAAGAAGAGGAGAAGGGAGAGGCAAACAGGAGAGAGGAGGGAGGGGATGAGGACAACATGGGAAGGTGTGCAAGCCTATTGGGTATGCAATAGGAGCAGGAGGGGAAATGAATGATTATGGGGGAGTGGTACATAGAAACTATGCAAATTAGCAATATAATTAAGGGAAGGTTACAGAAGGAAGGGTACATAGCAACATAAGGGAGGTACATAGGAACATATGGAGGGTACAAAGGATGGGTGCATAGCAACATAGGGTACATAGCAGCACAAGGGGACGTGGCAAGGAGAGGGAGGAGGGAGAGGCAGATAAGGCAGAGGAGGGTGGTGATGAGGACAAAGAATGCAGATCACAAGGTAGATGTGCAAGTCTATTGGGTTTGCAATAGGAGGGGAAGGGAAATGAATGATGATGGGGAAGTGGTAATACATTGTAAACATAAAGGGGGTAGGAAGGTATGCATTGAAAAATAAGGGAGGGTATATAGCAACAACGGAGGGATAAGTAGCATAGTGTCTATGGTGATAATAGTGTATGCATGTGTGTGTTTGTGTGTGTGTGTGTGTGTGTGTGTGTGTGTGTGTGTGTGTGTGTGCGTGTGTGCATGGCTGCAAATGGGTGTGCAATGAAGATGATATGAAAAACGGTGGGCGGTTAAACTACCTGCGCCTGCAGAGCGCAAATCAATAAGCTCCACGCCTCTCCCTTAGCTGATACTTTATCATCGGTCTGATGTATATTGGTAAGTTGGTCTAGCGCTGTGTGCACCTATTAAATGGCCCCGAAAGGACTAAAGAGGTTGACTGAACCCACAGACACGATTGCTACATGATGTCGACGTCGTTCGCGCGTAGCCGGTGTAGGTACAAGTAAAACGTACCGTGTTGTGTATGCTGATAGAAGTTGAATCCAAGGATTACAAGCGATTAATAAATCTTGTTCCTAATAGAAGAACCACCGAGACGTTTGTAGTACCATAGATTCTGGAATTACTGGATTGGCGTATTGCATACTGACGTCACACTATATGCTTGACACGGTTACACCCTTTTCTTGATACTCGGGTTTCTCGAGGTTTCCGTTGGTGTCTGTTAGTTTTGATCGTCGAAAGTCCTATTCAGGTTACTGTCTTGACTTCCTATCTAGTTCTTTGTGTCCAATTCTTAACCTTATCGTTACCACATGTAAGTAATGGCATCTAAAAGTGGTTTTGGGGGTTTTAGTAACAATACGTCGTTGGTAAGAAGCAAAAAAAAAGTTGCTTGTGGTGCTGTCTCTTGCTAGGCGTGTCGTAGGCCTGTTTTGAAGCTTAAAATAAAGCGCCTGACCCGTAGTACACTAGTAGTGGGCCATAGGTTGCGGTTTTAGCAAAATTGTGAGGCAGTTTTATGGTTTTTTTTAGCTTCTGACAGGAACGATGTGTAGCATTAACGCTCCTATATTCATGTTTGGTTATAAGCTTTGTGTGTCGTGAAGTGGTTAGATGGCTGGAAAGATGTTTCGTCTGAGCAAAATGCCAAGAAGAACGAAAGGCTCTCAACAGTCTTGTTCATCAACAAAAAGCGAGTGAAGGCCTACAAAAAAAGTCTAATCAATGTTTTGAAACTATCGAGCTTTATTCACCTCCCTCAAAGCTTTCTTAGATTGTTCCGAAGTTTCCTGGAGCAGGGGATCTTTAAGTACTGGGAATATCAGCTTCAGCCATAAATTTTATTACGTGACCACTCGCGTGACCGTGTCGAGCATCGAACCAATTTTTCACGGGCTTTGCCAATCCAGTACAGTAGCGCCTCGGTCATTGCGACAATTTGCATATCCCACATTGGGAAAATATGCCCTATTCATAGCGATGTTATCTAGGGCCTTGTGTTCCTAGTGATCGCTACAACCCACCGCTAATGAGATTCATCTCGTCAAGGAATCTCATTAGAAGGTGGTTTATATAAACTACCTCTCCCAGCAGTTATTAATACAATACTAGCTGCATGCAAACGCCTTACCTTCACCCTTTGGTTGAAAATAAACTTACCTGTACAGTACCGTGTATACACCTCACCCTTATACATAAAAGACAGGCTCCACAACATGGACAGCTGACAACAGAAAGACAGGTGCCACCTCCAACACCATGACTGTTAGTGAGACAACATGTACAAGTTATGAGATGGATCGACCAGCATGTAAACCACCTACATATGCATGCATGTGCACATAAAGTATGCGCGTCTTGTGCAAGTGACGTGCCTGCATAAAATCGAGTCAAGGAATTATTTACAGCACATGCAATACAAACCATGCCAACATCATCTTACCAAGCATATGACTGAATCAGAAGCTCAAGTTCGCCTGGACGTACAAAGCAAGCAACAACAACAAGACACGTTTTGATTGGCTGAATTACCCTTTTTAGGAAACTGCAGCAAACGTGCGTTGCATAACCATGCTTAATGCAGAATTCCTAGTCTTTAGATCTCTGTACACTAGATGGTAATAAAACAACAATCCCAATGCATGTACATGTTGGCTAATTCACACTCATCTTAGGTATGTTTCTGTACCGTGGGTTCTTTGTATCTAAGTACTGTGTTTTCTCTCTCACCAAATTCTACAACGTGATGTGAGTATATGTAGTGGCCAAGGAATCTCCAGTTGTGCCACAAACACTAAACATACATGACAGGTGGATTTACATACAAATCTGGATGAAGCCAGCATACTTGTCCTGGTTACCTGTGAGAGGTATGTGGTGTGTGTGTGTGTGTGTGTGTGTGTGTGTGTGTGTGTGTGTGTGTGTGTGTGTGTGTGTGTGTGTGCGTGCGTGCGTGTGAATATGTTGCAGTACTCATTACATGTATGGTGACGAACCTATATGCTTGAAGTACTTACAAAGGTAGTACGTGCACATAATAGTAGCTGCAGGAAGCGAAACTTACATGCAAACACAAAACAGTTCTAATTAATCCCAACCATTAATTCGAGCTCACAACTCATGACCCGCGAACCCATTTTGCAAAGTGAACAATGTGTAGAACTGTTTCTATCGTAGGTTATCGATTCACAATAGTGCAAAACACAGTAAGCTTACTTTTAGTGATGCATAGCAGCAATCCAATAATAATAATAATAATAATAACGGTAGCGGTGACTGTCGCGCACGCGCGCGATAATGTGCACGGAACAGAGAAGGTGCCTCTGCTTTGAAGATAACAGAAGAGAATTGCAGATATTAAAGCTAGCAAACATGTGGAGGACATTGCAAGTAAGCATAATTCCCAGGCATACAAAACCTATCAACACATTATTACTGGTACCAAGTGGGTTATGAAATCCAAGGTCACAGTGAAGGCCTAAATACCCAATAATCTAATCGACAGGGCAGTATTACAGTGGTTCTGCTTGCTATGAAGCCTTGCAACCGTTATCAGCTTCGCGCAAATTAATTCAAGCGCGGGCTATATGTACAGGCCAAAGCCCTTAACACAGTTTATTTCATACCTGATGTCCAAGCATCTGACGGATGATTTATGCACTTGAGATGGCGTTGTACTTGTTTGTCTCCACACTGACGGGTTCGTGGGTCATGAGTTTTGAGCTCGAATTAATGGTTGGGATTAATTAGAACTATTTTGTGTTCGCTTGAAGTTTTGCTTTCTGCAGTCACTATTATGTGCACGTACTACCTTTGTAAGTGCTTCAAGCTATAGGTTTATCACCATACATGTAATGAGTACTGTAACATTTACTCACACACACACACACACACACACACACACACACACACACACACACACACACACACCACATACCTCTCACAGGTAACCAGGACAAGTATGCTGGCTTCATCCAGATTTGTATGTAAATCCACCTGTCATGTATGTTTAGTGTTTGTGGCACAACTGGAGATTCCTTGGCCACTACATATACTCACATCACGTTGTAGAATTTGGTGAGAGAGAAAACACAGTACTTAGATACAAAGAACCCACGGTACAGAAACATACCTAAGATGAGTGTGAATTAGCCAACATGTACATGCATTGGGATTGTTGTTTTATTACCATCTAGTGTACAGAGATCTAAAGACTAGGAATTCTGCATTAAGCATGGTTATGCAACGCACGTTTGCTGCAGTTTCCTAAAAAGGGTAATTCAGCCAATCAAAACGTGTCTTGTTGTTGTTGCTTGCTTTGTACGTCCAGGCGAACTTGAGCTTCTGATTCAGTCATATGCTTGGTAAGATGATGTTGGCATGGTTTGTATTGCATGTGCTGTAAATAATTCCTTGACTCGATTTTATGCAGGCACGTCACTTGCACAAGACGCGCATACTTTATGTGCACATGCATGCATATGTAGGTGGTTTACATGCTGGTCGATCCATCTCATAACTTGTACATGTTGTCTCACTAACAGTCATGGTGTTGGAGGTGGCACCTGTCTTTCTGTTGTCAGCTGTCCATGTTGTGGAGCCTGTCTTTTATGTATAAGGGTGAGGTGTATACACGGTACTGTACAGGTAAGTTTATTTTCAACCAAAGGGTGAAGGTAAGGCGTTTGCATGCAGCTAGTATTGTATTAATAACTGCTGGGAGAGGTAGTTTATATAAACCACCTTCTAATGAGATTCCTTGACGAGATGAATCTCATTAGCGGTGGGTTGTAGCGATCACTAGGAACACAAGGCCCTAGATAACATCGCTATGAATAGGGCATATTTTCCCAATGTGGGATATGCAAATTGTCGCAATGACCGAGGCGCTACTGTAATTCCATAATCTATGGTAGCACTACTAGCAGTTGGATGGGCACGGGGAGTATTGTATATTCATGAACTCGGAGTGACGGGAACCAGGTCGTAATAGATTAATGGCGCGAATTGATCGAGAAATGTGCAATTACTTTGCACAGCTGTATCTCCGTGACGGAACAAGTAAAAATTAACGAAAAGAGCAGTTCAGTAGGTACAGGACCTCTCTACGTACAAACAAAATATGAAGTGAGTTGAATGTTTCTACCGAAAGATATGCCCAGTTTGAACTCCAAGGGGTATCGGACGTTGCAGCACTGGCAGGAAGCTAATGCAAGACCCCAAGATCTATTCTACAATATAGAAATTGTGTAGTATGAAGTGGTAAAAATAGAAAGTGAATAGCGTTTACCGTTCAGAAGTTATAGCGATTCAAACGTGAGTCATTTTTATAACACGATTTTTTTATAATATTATAAAACATAGGACATTTTCGCGGAAACTCTCCCAAATCATTATAAAAACGCGACCCGCGTATAACTCGCGTACCAAGAAACGGATAGTTTAGCTCTTTGTTCCTATCGAACCAGAAGGCAAAGACGGTCATTTTAATGTTTTGTTCCAGTCTCCAAACTGTTTTCTTTAAGATAACAAAAAATTTCGTGTTTTACTATGTCCCCAGGCCAAATCTTCTCCGTCGTCGTCTTCTAATTCTCGGGTGAGTATAACTCCTGATAGAAATGGTTTTAAAGAGCGCCAATTATACCAATCGCTTTAGAATTGCCTGGAAGGCCATCTTCAAGTATCAGATGTATGAATAAAGCATAAAACTGACATACGTAATCATTACGTAATGCGTAGTGTTAAATAGAAGCGTTCCCATGGCGACATTTACGTATATTTAGAATTGTGCAAACAAAAGAGGAGAGCAGACGACGCGTTAGAATTCTCCCGCGTTCCTTACAGTGATCCCAAACAAAAGCGGGCATGCTCGTGACGTTAATTGAAGCGGAGGGGGGGGGAGGGGGGGGGGGGGGGGGGGCACTTGCCAGTGTTAATAATCGATAAAAAATGATAATTAAAAAATTGAGGAAACAAGTAAAGAAAAACATTCTCTAACGAGGAAGTTGGTGGGATATAGGAATTGGAGGCAAAGGTGGTGTAAAAAGGAGGAGAACAAGGTTTTGAGAAAAGGGTAAATGAGACAAAAATCCTATATTTAGCACTTCGTTTGGTTCTGTTACATTTAAACGTGCTAAAAATAGGATTTTTGTCTCATTTACCCTTTTCTCAAAACCTTGTTCTCCTCCTTTTTACACCACCTTTGCCTCCAATTCCTATATCCCACCAACTTTCTCGTTAGAGAATGTTTTTCTTTACTTGTATTATATAGCATTGGCGTAGGAACACCCCTAAATAGGGTTGGGGGGGATCGACCCAAAGTCATATTATAGGATTTCCACCGTACAGGCATGTTAGGTGAATATGACCTTGATTCGGTTGTTCCTACGCCTATGTATAAATTACTACAGGATATGTTTTATATTTGTACAATGACATAAAAAAATAATTCTATACATACTTTAATCATAGATTGATCAGTACGAACTTACGTTACGCGTGACGCTTACTTAAGTAAGCAAGCTAAAATCGATGGTTTCGTGCTTAAAAAGTATTTCCAGAGGTTCAAATTTAAACCACTGTATCACTACTCATACTGCACCACTACTGTACGTAGATTTTGCCTTCACTTTTCTAGTTATGGCATGCCATGATGAAAACAAGTAAGTGTGCAATAACCCGTTTATTAAAGCGATACGAGGCCTATAACACACTTTACTTACGTAGTCATTCATACGATAGTACAGCGTATCGATGGACGAACCTAATATGTGGGGGTTTTTTTCACGTTCTCTATTCACGGCTGTTTGCGGCCCATTCAATGTTGGACAATAAGACCTACGCCCCGAAATATTGAAACGATGACATCATGCATCATGTCAGAGATCATGGATTGGAAACGAGTCACGTGCGCCATACATAGAATAGGCATAGCATGCGAACCATCCGACCTCGTGTTAATCGCGGGTGAAGAAAAGTGAGTTAAAAGCACCAAAACCACTAAATCCATTCGAGAAGGTACGGTTTAGTTTTTTGAATCTAGCTCCTACATGTATTGACTACCTGCTTAATCATTTTTGTGGTCTACGAGTCCTCGTCTGTCGAGTTATAAAGGTTTTTGTCAAATAAATTGTTAGTTTGGTAGGACAATTTTTTGGCCGACAGTATCTGCTCAGCTACAGCGCGTTTTGTAACAAAACGCGGTGTGTATGATGGAATAAGCACGAAAAGTGGCGTAGGGGGGGTTTTATGTGTGTGGACTTTTCAGAATCGCTACTGCGCGTTATTGGATACGCTAACTTTGGCCTACAGTTTCGTCGGCGTTGTATTGGCTACGAGCGTGTAACCTGCTTTGTCGTGTTGCTTGAAGATTGGAAAGTGGCGTGGCCGTAAGTTTTTCGACTAAAAACATGCGCTTTATAACATATTCCTTTTCAAAGGTGATGGAAAAATCAGAATTTCAGTTGGCGCAACATCGAAAGTATGTAAAGTGCCTGCAGCGGGAGGCTGGGGGACGCCCGTACACGCCAAGTGTACGTATTCCTAACCAGATCATGGTTGTTTAATGTATCCCCCGGCCTTTGTATCTCTGGATCTCAGTACAGAACTCAGTGTTGGCATGTTCAATCCCTTAAGTTTTTTCCTCGCGTAGGATCCGCAGCCCTTGGTATGCACAATTTCGCCGATTTGTATCACATCTGCGTTCTGCTGGACAATAACGTGTTCAGCCAGAGTAAGGTCGTTGTCCCTGGCAGATGTCCAGCTCCTGTCAGTCTTCAGAATGTATGATTTGTGATTTTTTTTTTTTGTTGTGCAGCATCTTAAATTTAATGAACTGTGATTTGTGAGTTTGGTCTATATATAATCTCTGCGTTTGTGTGTCTTTTATTGCCATTGGACATAGTCCAAAGAACAAAGTTGACTTGTGCTGACAGCACGGTATTGTAAGGATTCAGGTGCGGATGGCAGCTGTTACCTAGTGTTAATTGGGCTCGTTTCCAATCCCTCTATATATGATCTCTGATCATGTCCTAACCAAGCACTTTGTATTTTCGAGCTATATAAGGACTGTACTTGTTGCACCGACATGTAACAGCCATTTTAGTATAGACATACCATTTGTCTATCCATCGTATAAATTTTGTGCCACAACTCTGTAGCGCCCGCTAGCTATAGCGCTCGCAAGCCGAGTACCTCAGTTGGATATCCTCCACAAAGAAGTGAACAGTGGACCACTGCCAATTTTCCTAGGAAAAAGCTAAGCGTGATTAGGTAGCGGAGGATTAAGACTACCTAGATAGCTTATAGACTAAGTGCGGCCGGCTGAAATGATGGCGCTACAGATCGTCAAATATCGCTGATTTTACAGGAGTTTTAATGCCGTGTCAAGCACAACGATAGGTATAGTCCTGCAAGTTCAATCTTCGTTGATTGCGGTATTGCTGCCACATCTTGTGACACTATGTTGATAAGGTACTCCATCACACATTGCATTGTAACTCTGCAACTGCATCTCTTATGCGTAGGCACATGTTATTCTGTGCATGCAATTATGCATGGATGCATGCATACGTGGATTTGACTCCTTATTCCGCAAGCCGGAAGGAGACTGATTGAATCCTGCCACGTTTATACAAGCCTAGTGCATGTAATGAAGATGAAGGTGAATGGCATTAAGAGCTAAAGGTTATTAAGTCATGCAGCATTTATACCGGCATTCAATGGTCAGCTGCATGATGTTGTTTAGGCAGCAAGACTGAATCAGATGTATTAATCGATAACTAACTTTTACAGTGAGTGCATAGACGTTTCAAGGTGTCAGGTGTGAAACCTGCATGGTAGGTTGTTGACAACTGTAGTGATGGAAATGGAAATGCATGGTGTTTTGATATTCCAATGCTGTGGGGTACATAGTGCCTGATTCACCTGATAAAGATCAAGTAGCAACCTTTACACCTGCAATGCATAGTATACACATTATTGTGCCTCTCCATCCTTGCAGAGGTCCAAGCTTGATCCATGCCATACTTCATCACTGGGGATTTAGATGTCCTGCAGGGTGAGCCTAACTATGTATAGCGAGTTGATTTATAAATATCATCTTATTAAAGCTATCCATGCACCCAGTAGTTCCATCAATATAAAGGTGTCTTCTTGTATCTTCTTTCTGCCAGAAGAATGGCAGTATAAATGGAGAGCTATCTCAACCCGGCCCCTTTGAGGTTTCTTGCCTCTATAGCTGACCTCTTCCTGGAGATATAGTTTGTAGTAGAAGCCTTACGCACCATTTACATGCATGTATGTATAAGCAAAGTTGTTTTAGATTTTTTTGTAGTTGATTTTTATGAGTGTTGTGCCATTTAAATGATTGCTAGACCAGCTGTGATTCTTGTTCTGCACTCACTGTAATCCCTGACTCCACCAATGAATGCTTCCTATTTTGATCACTGATCACTGATCAGATTTTAATTCTCAGGTAGTTAGTACTTCCCTAAGTTATGCACAAGGTTCACTCTGAAGACCTTCATTACAGTGTTGTCATGATGACTGATGTGGTTGGTAAGGCTGGTGGATATTCCCTAACAGACATGCATGTAATGAAGAGTCAATTAAGCTATTCTTTGACTAGGTTTGTGCCATTTGCGATATTGCAAATTAAATATCTAATGTCTCAGATGCCATATACATATCAGAACATCCAGCTATAGCTGATTTTTGACTTCAAGCCCTGATGTCCCTTGAACATTCACTGTTTAATACCAAGCTAGGTATCTAGGGGGTAATAGTGCTGTGTCATAACAATAGGGATATATAATACAACTGCAAATACATTTGCTTGATGCAGCTCCAGAGGCTGCCAATACCTTTCTATAAACATAAGCAAAGAAAGCTATAGGGCACAAAAAATACAGTAGAATTGACATGATAAAGTTTGTCACCTGCATGATGTATGTGAGTGCCATCGTGCAGATTGACAAACGCATTAAATGGTGGGGGTGTGAAATATTGCTATTGTACTTTTAAGGCTTAATAGCACGCCCTTAATAAATTAGCTGGCCTGGTGAACCACTCCTTTCCACTAGCATGCTTCAATTGTGGACATGAAGTGTTACAAAACCAGTGTATAAGCATAGCATCATATTTACTGGTCAATATGCATTAACATCTTACTCTTATGTTTTAGGTATTAACAACTATTTGATACTAGCATTTGAAGTCATTGCTTGCAGCAGCTACACTATTAGTTGGGCTTTGGGGATACATGGCTGCATCCTCAGAGTGAAATGCCACTACCATGCAAGGCCTGAACACTTGCATACGGTATCCTTTTTGCTTGCTCTCTTACAGTATAAGACATGCGTTTTTCACACTCTGCAATGCAGCTGAACGTGTTGGTAATGGTACTCCATTGTATGAGTCATGATTATTCATAGAAAACAAGCAGCCCTTTCAGGCCGAAAACAGCCGGCTGCGCTTAGTCAGGCCTGAGTCAGGGCCGTAGCCTCCATGCAGTCCGGCCAGTCCGGCCATGGCCGGACCGGTTTTAGCCTAGCCAACTTCCAATTATTATGTTAATGCTATAATTTATTAAATCCCTCGTGGTCTCCCACCCTCGCTCCAATTCGCGCATCTTATTCGATCGTGCCGTACCTCATATGCCTATGAAAACGTGGCGCGTGTATTAATTGGAAAGCGTAATTTATCGTTTCAAGTGTGTGTCTTGAAGCCAGATGATTGCTGGTACTACTGCATATGTTTATAATAACACCAGATGTAAGCATCTTGCAAGGAACATCGTTGAACAGTTACATATGGTGTCGATAATGAGGCTAACCGCCATGATTTCTACATCATATATCGTAACGCTCTAATTATCAAACTAAATGTCCAGCCGCTAACAGCCGTGTATTCTCAGAGGACTGCTAAAACCTGCAAAATACTGCTCACACACAAAAATACGCAGCCATATGTCTCGTACCCAGGCTATCACTTTTACGGATTTTAGGGATGTCGCACGTATAATTAGAATACATGTCGTAGGCAGCGGCAGAGATAATATATAGAGGGATTGGAAACGGATCACGTGCGCCATTCAGTTGCGCGGCTCATGCGAGGTAGTGATAGTCACACCTCAAAACTTGTGAAAAGGGGAGGAAATCTGCAGAGGTATCGGGAGGATTTTACTTACAAGTTTTTGAAGGTAAGTCCATTAGTTCAATAGACCTTATCAAAAAATTAGTTGATGTATGTAGATGTCATTTGTATTAGTCCAATTTTTTTATTTGTTGGGTGGGTGTCAGAAGAATGTGATTAACCATAAAAAATGGCCGATTTTTTTTTCCCCACGCAACTGGTTTTGAACTACGCTGACTATACACTTGCTTCTGTGCTTAAAATGCTTCTTTTGGGAGATATTGTGTAATGTTCTAGACATAAAAATCATAGGTTGTTTGGTTATAGAGATACGTGCGCCTTGACCTCCTAATTTGCCCACGGGATATTGACAATACTCGGCGATGTAACTGTACTCTGTTTAAAGATCTATAAACGTGGAAGGTTGCAGAGTGTAATGGTTGCAACTTCAAGGCTTTAAAGCGTGCTATTATGGCAGTATACCAGTAGTAAGTTGTAACAATAAATTAAATAGCGCTTCCCGTGTCAGTTGGTGGAAAAAGTGCAGCTGTGTATAACCATAGCCGATTCTATTAAAAAATATCCATTATGATGACATATGCTTTCGTAGCTGTTTTATTACTTTCATCCCTTCATACTACACATATCCAGAAATGGCCCATACATAGGCGGTCATCTTGCTTTTTTTTTCAAATTGAATTTTAAACCAGTCTATAATGTACTATAAATCGGTCCGATTATCGTATATGTACTTCAAAAAATTGTGGCATTAACCATTCCGTAAATAAATTCAAGACAAAATATTAATTTCTACCGCGCATAATTTATTCATAAAAGTCTATCATTGCGTAATCCATTCAATAAAATTATTAAGAATGGCGGGAGCTAGCTCACGAGACCTATAGGATGTCTATACTTTTTATAATTATGCCAATACATTTTTAATAAAGTCACGCCCCCCCCCCCCCAAGGCTCCCCCTTATCTACGGCTTTTCAAACGTCAGTCTGGTTCTTTTTTTTACTTCTATAGCGAACGGAATTCGCTAAGCGATCGAAATGCGTGGCCGGATTCAGCTGCCAGCTGCCATCGCCTTACGCAACACGGTATGTACTAGCCTATAGCAGTAGTGAATACGCGCGCACATAACATCATTTTATAGAAATCGTGTGCCTGTCGGTTCAGTGCACTCCTTGCGTGCCCATTTATCGACGTACAATGCTATAACAGATCCATGAGAAACGATGCATGGGTGAGGCGGGGTCGAGTTAAAATTACAGCTGGGCTGGAAAGTTTATGCTCTGTACGCACAGATGTCTTAACCAACCACCATATCTCTCCGTTTTTTATTTCTTCTGCATGTTACACCCACTTGCAGATATATGTAACCCCTCCACACACACATACACACACACACACACACACACACACACACACACACACACACACACAAACCATACATGCTTGTGTGTCATAACCTCTGCTACATGGTTTTATCTCAGTCTCCAACAACATGCTTGTGTCTTATTACATGCTTGTGTATCATCGCCTTCAGTACATACCAATGTTTCATAGTCTCTACTACCTGCTGGTGTCACATAATCTCTGCTACATGGTCCTTGCTTATAGCGTCCATTACAAGTTTATGTCTCATAGCCTCCATTCCATGGTCCTGTCTCATACATTTTTGTGTCACATAGCCTCCACTACATGCTCCTGTCCCATGCCCTTCCTTCACTGTAAATTCTGAGTGGGGGGAGGTACGGTTGAGTTAAATCACAGGTGTTATTTTGTGTTGGAATTTACTCTCTGAAAGCACAGATGGACCATATTTTAATTTCATCTGCATGTCACACCCTTGCAGCTACAGGTAAATGCACACACACACACACACACACACACACACACACACACACACACCATTAACATCCATAGCACCCTACATGTGTGTCTCTTAACCTCCAGTACATGGTACTGTATTGTAGCCTACATTTTTGTGTGGGGGGGTTCATACATCTGTGCGTGCGGAGCATAAATCCCAACTAAAAAGAAGGGTTGCTATCAGCACGGCAGTGGTTTTAAACTCGACCACACCTCCCCCCACTCTGAACTTATAGAGAAGGAAGGGCATGGGACATGAGTGGAGGTTATGTCATAGCCTCCACTACATGTCTCATATCCTCCCCTGAATGCCCATGCAGGTCTCCTAGGACCCCGAGTGGGGGGGGGGGGGGGGGGGGGGGAAGATGAGCCTGTACCCCTGTACCCCTTACTTCCTCCCCTTAAAATAAATAATAGTTTGCTATGAGATATTTAATGCCGAAACACCACAAATGCAAAGGCATATGGGGCATAGCCTCACACAGTGAGTGAGCTTACAGCGTTCCCCCCTCCCTCCCCCCTCACTCCTTATGCCACCCCCCCTCCCAAATCAACCACTGCTTTGTGTCTCATCGTCTTCCACTACAAACTCATGTGACCATGCCCTTGACAACCTTCACACACTAACACAAATCATTCATGCTTGTGCTTCTCCATTACATGTTCCTATCTCATGCCTGCATTAAATGCTCATGTCTCATAACCTCCACTGTGATGCCCTTGTCTCACTATATATGGTGAAGCCATGGAAGTTTGAATGCAACATTCTCAGGGTGCTTGTCTATATAAACTTTAGTACATGTACCTCAGATCTACCACATCTGATCTGATTGGGCAGCAATAATTTCACAGTCACTACAAGTACCTGTACATGAAAGGCTTCATTATAGATAAGTCTTGCCTGCACACTTTTCAAATTAAATTCCTGCCTATCACTTGTTCAGAAAGGCACCATGTGTAAGAATGTTACCATTGAGGGACAAAAAGTGTTACATCACCTTTGTACGTGCACACACACACACACACACACACACACACACACACACACACACACACACACACACACACACATGCACTGACCTTGAGGACATAGTGAAGGGGTCACATGAGCATGTAATGAAGGTGATGAGACACATGCATGTAGCAGTGGCGGATTTAGGATTTGGGAGGGTGAGGGCACAAGGTATGGGAGGGTCAGTGCCCACTGCAGCTGGGGGGGGGGGGGGGGGGGGGGGGGGGACGTTGTAAGCTCGCCCATCCAGTGAGGCTTACCCCATACACCTTTACAATTGTGGTGTTTTTGGCATTAATAATCTCATACCAAACTCCCTTTAAAGCTATTTATTTTAAGGGGAGGGAGCTAAGGGCACAGGCCCATCCCACCTCTCCCGGGTCCATTACTGTGTAGTGGGGACTAGGTGACCAGGGCATTTAGGGGAGGATATGAGACATGTAGTGGAGGCTATGAGATACATGTAGTCCTGACCATGTTGTGAGACACGAGCATGTGAGTTTTGTGTGGTTCTACGTATTAATGTGTGTGTGTGTGTGTGTGTGTGTGTGTGTGTGTGTATTTACATATATATGCAAGGGGGTGTGACATGCAAATTAAAAAAGTTAATGTATGGTGGGGGGTTCATACATCTGTGCATCTGTGCATCTGTGCATACAGAGCGTAAATTCCAACTAAAAAGAATGGTTGCTTTCAGCCCTGCAGTAGATGCTTGTGTTTCATAGCCTCCACTACACTGTCTTGTCTCATACATTTTTGCATCTCATAGCCTCCTCCCCATACCATTCTCACACTTTGTGCCCACCCCACCCCCACCCCCTCCCCCTCCCAAATCCTGAATCCACCACTGTTTTGTGTCTCATCACCTCCACTACATGCTCATGTGACCATGCCCTTGACCATGTGCTCTAGTTCAGAGTGGGGAGGAGGCGTGGTCAAGTTAAAGCCAAGCTGGAGGTAAAATGCAACCCTTCTTTTTTATTTATTTATGCTCTGCATACACAGATGTATTAGCCACTCTCCATATTGTTATTTTTTTCAACAGCATGTCACACAGACAAACACAAACCATTCATGCTTGTGCTTCATAGCCTCCACTATATGTTCCTATCTCATGCCTGCACTATATGCTTGTGTCTCATAGCCTCCATAGATCACTACATACTTATGTCTCATGCTAGCCTACAGTGTCTCATAGCAGCCTGCACTAAGTTCACATGCTTGTGTGGCCCGTCTCCTACACCTGATCTGATTGGGCAGCAATAATATTCACAGTCACTACAAGTACCTGTACATGAAAGGCTTCCATTATAGCCTGCACACATCTCTATAAATCCTTGAACTTACAGAACTTACTGTTCAGTAAGGACCCCATGTTTAATGGTACCATTGAGGGACGAAAAGAGTCACATCACCTTTGTACATGCACACACACACCACACAACACACACTGAACTTGAGCACATAGTGAAGGGGTCACGTGAGCATGTAGTGGAGGTAATGAGACAAAAGCATGTAGCAGTGGCGGATTTAGGATTTGGGAGGGTGAGGGCACAAGGTATGGGAGGTCCATTCATACTGCAACTGGGGGGGGGGGGGGGGGGGGATGCTGTAAGCTTGCCCATTCGGTGAGGCTTACCATGGTGCCTTCACATGGATGCACTGGCTATGGTGCCTTGACATGTGTGAAGGCACCATAGCCAGTGTATCCATGTGAAGGCACCATAGCTAGTGCATCCATGTGAAGGCACCATGGTAAGCCTCACCGAATGGGCAAGCTTACAGCATCCCCCCCCCAATTGCAGTATGAGTGGACCTCCCATACCTTGTGCCCTCACCCTTCCAAATCCTATATCCGCCACTGCTACATGCTTTTGTCTCATCACCTTCACTACATGCTCATGTGACCCCTTCACTATGTGCTCAAGTTCAGTGTGTGTTGTGTGGTGTGTGTGCATGTACAAAGGTGATGTGACTCTTTTCGTCCCTCAATGGTACCATTCACATGGTCCTTACTGAACAGTAAGTTCTGTAAGTTCAAGGATTTATAGAGATGTGTGCAGGCTATAATGGGAGCCTTTATTATTGCTGCCCAATCAGATCAGATGTGGTAGATCTGAGGTACTGTACATGTACTAAAGTTTATATAGACAAGCACCTGAGAATACAGTAGCATTCAAACTTCCATGGCTTCACCATATATAGTGAGACAAGGGCATCACAGTGGAGGTTATGAGACATGAGCATTTAATGCAGGCATGAGATAGGAACATGTAATGGAGAAGCACAAGCATGAATGGTTTGTGTTAGTCAGTGTGTGAAGGTTGTCAAGGGCATGGTCACATGAGTTTGTAGTGGAAGACGATGAGACACAAAGCAGTGGTTGATTTGGGAGGGGGGGTGGCATAAGGTGTGGGGGGGGGGGGGGGGGGGGAACGTAAGGGGTACAGGGGTACAGGCTCATCTCCCCCCCCCCCCCCCCCCCCCCCCCCCCCCCCCCCCTTGGGGTCCTAGGAGACCTGCATGGGCATTCAGGGGAGGATATGAGACATGTAGTGGAGGCTATGAGATCCATGCAGTCCTGCGAGACGCAAGCCTGTGAGGTTTGTGTACATGTGTAAGTGTTAATGTGTGTGTGTTTACATATATCTGCAAGGGGGTGTGACATGCGAGTTAAAGTATTGTCACATAACCTCCACTCATGTCCCATGCCCTTCCTTCTCTATAAGTTCAGAGTGGGGGGAGGTGTGGTCGAGTTTAAAACCACTGCCGTGCTGATAGCAACCCTTCTTTTTAGTTGGGATTTATGCTCTGCACGCACAGATGTATGAACCCCCTCACGCAAAAAATGTAGTGGAGGCTACAATACAGTACCATGTACTGGAGGTTAAGAGACACACATGTATGGAGTTATGGATGTTAATGGTGTGTGTGTGTGTGTGTGTGTGTGTGTGTGTGTGTGTGTGTGTGTGTTTACCTGTAGCTGCAAGGGTGTGACATGCAGATGAAATTAAAATATGGTCCATCTGTGGTTTCAGAGAGTAAATTCCAACACAAAATAACACCTGTGATTTAACTCAACCACACCTCCCCCCACTCAGAATTTACAGTGAAGGAAGGGCATGGGACAGGAGCATGTAGTGGAGGCTGTGTGACACAAAAATGTATGAGACAGGACCATGGAATTGAGGCTACGAGACATAAGCTTGCCTTCCTGCTGTGCATTACTAGTATCCTATGTATGGTGTGGCCACGCCTAAATCTGTCTCTGTGTCGACTTCCGGTCCAGGGCAACGCCCAAACCGAACTGTCATATAAGTATGTCATATGGTTACGTCATATTGCGTAAAGTTGACATCGCCCTGCTGCAAGCCTAATTAACGTACTTAGTTATTGTACGTTCGACGTAAGCAGGACTGGGACGAGGGCCCCAGTCCTCCGTAGCCCGTACGTCCTGGCTTGCGAGACTAACTAGACGTACATAAGTATTAACTTAATGAAATTATAAATAGTGTCTCATTCCATCGATCGGAAATTGACATCGTCGTATCAACCCGAGGCTGCTAAATTTTGCCTTTAGCCTGCGACGTACACGTGCGTACGTATTAGCTCAACTCCACACTCGGATCACGTGCCATCCCCCCGACATAGTTACAACGAATGGAGATTCAATGCTTCTGGTACAACGCTCCTCGCAACTCCTTGTGTGGAGCGTTGTATGCTCCCCCCATAGGGGCCCCCAGAAGCTTTGAATTTATAACTGTGATGTTGCACGATAATTATCAGGGGGATGGCACGTGATCCGAGTGTGGCGCTGAACTAATACTTACGTGCACGTCGCAGACTAAAGGCAAAATTTAGCAGCCTCGGGTTGCTACGAAGATGTCAATTTCCCCATCGTTACGATGGAATGAGACACCATTTATCATTCCCAGCTTGCCTGCCTGCCGTACGTTACTAGTATCCGACTTCTGGTGGGATTACGCCCAAATCGGTCTCTGTGTCGACTTCCGGTCCCAAATCGGTCTCTGTATTGGTCTCTGTGTCATTTGCTCTATGTCAACTGCTGTTGCGACGTACGTACAATGTGAGGGCACGAGACGGAGACAACATACTGATTCAATATGGAATACTTCTTCCAATTATGGAAGCCGATTTTTAAATTGGAAGACCTAGTTTTCAATGCATAATATAGTTCTTCGATGTACTAACTATGTGTTTCTCTCTTGGCAAAATAGGAAATCGTTAAGGTGTTGACACAAATGGTCGTGGAATATTGTAATGAGAAACGCTCCCATTGACTACCTGTACATTGAGGACAATGTTATGACAATCCTAGGGAAGCCTAACCTTAAATAGGAAAAATACGGCGACCCCACTAAAAATCATGGCAAATGTAGTATACAAACAATTTGTTTTGGCAAAAGCTGAGAAAAATCTGGTGTGCTTGGTATTGAAGGACCCCATACATTTCTATGGGATAATATACGGGAATATTCGCTGATTCGCAAACCGCGAATTAATTAGCTTTTCCCTTTGACCGCTCATTTCTGGATATGATGTATGCGCTTTTTTTAGGATGGGTAGAAGGAAAATCAGAATTGGAAGACGGCATAAGTACACGGACCAAAAAAAGAGAAAACCTTAAGTCTCATGGTTTCCATCCCACGTTGCAACCTGGCTATGCAAGTATCCACTGGTCTTAGTTTGGTACAATGTTCTCCCCAACCAATGAGATCCCAATTTCATTGTGACAGTGACGCAGTCTCTGACCTAACAGTGAAGAATTCAAAGCTCACAACAAAAAGACTTTGCAAAAGTCTAAGGGCCTCAGAAAGCAACTGTCGTAATCATGTTATGTTTTGTTCTGTAGTCTATTCATGTATCTTCTCTATCTGGCTAAGCTACTGTCATATGCATGGCTTCGTGCTTAGGATCGGCCGCGTTAATTAGTGTTGATTGGTCCCGTTTCCAATCCCTCTATATATTATCTCTGGCAGCGGCGGCGGAAGGTATATAGGATTGGGGGGGGGGCTCTAAAAGCGACGATAATTAAATTCATTAATACTTTTAACTGACCCAAAATCTGTTACACAGCTTGATTTAAATGAAGTGTGCATGCGTATGCACAAAGTTAACGTTACGAAGTAAACGAGCCAAAATAATGCGATCGCTCATCATTAACAGCTATAAATTTTTTGCGACGTCTTGTAAATTGATACGATCTGTTAAATCTTTAAGACCTATCAATACTTCAATCTGTTTAGGCTGATAAACCTCACTCTTATTGCTACAGCACTTACTTCGACAGTCGCAAGCTGTCAAATCATTAGCAGCACTGAAGGACGATTGGTGCAATGTCTTCTGGCTGCAGCTCCTCCGGACAGTTAGAAGTAGGCGGTGGTAATTCGAGTCCGCTGAACAGTTAGCTGGTAGCAACTCAGAATCAATGCTAGGACTAGGTTGAGGTAGCTGTTGGCAACGTGGGCTCTATTGCACATTGAGGTAAGTCAACTGGGCCTGTATCGTCTTTGGTTTGCTCGTTACCACTCTCGAAGACCTGACCCGCTTCAATGACCACGCTTCATCTAAATGAACCTGCCTTCGCTTCATTTTGTCAAGCACGTGATAGAACAGCTGCAGGATATAGCAATTGAGGCGACGACACGTTCGTCTGTACATGTACTAAATATGAATACAATTTGATACGATACCAGTGCCGCATTGTAATAAGTTAACAATACGTATATTAATTTATTTTCAGGACCTTTTGTTATAGCAGGGGCTCAGCCCCTCCAATGCCATTTTGGGGGGGGGGGGGGGAGGGGGGGGGAGGGTCGAGACCCCCCAGCCCCCCCACTTCCGTCGCCACTGGTAGGGGTGAATGAGGGTCAAAGACCACTCGCTTTCTTGGCTTCGATACACACTGGCAGTTATTCTCTCCCCGCTGAAGCAGTTTTTCGGCGTTCCGCATAAAATAAAAGCATTTTCTAGTTTCTATCTCTGTCGTATCATTAGAGCGCGTAACTTTTTTTTCTACGCATATGTACTCGTAAGGCAGCTCTTTTTGAACCAGAGTTAGGAGGCGCTAAAACTTTAACTCCTCTATAATACAAAAATCACCATTTCAATATAATACGCGATCCGTGGGCTTTGGTAGTTTTGGGCTAAAGATTGCTTACTTAAGTAAGCAAATCCTTACTTAACACGCGGTTTACGACAGACGCGGGGAAATCTTGATTATTTTGGGGAATAATTCCCTCCTAGTCGTTTGAATGAGCATTCTTGCTGTTTTTCATATTTAAAATTCAGTACGTATTTATGACTGCCCTAAGAAGTTATATACAGGCTCGTATTATTGTCGGACAACTCTGCAAACATGCTGCGCTAGGTGCCCTTTGTTTTTCTATGCAATTCCAGGTCGATCGCACTACTTATACCACTGTATTGGTTTTCGGTGTATAAAATTGTTTCTTATAACATTCGCTTTTGCATCCATGTATTCAGTATAGGCTATAGTGTATATCGGAACTGTACCTTGAATGCTGAGGCACATCGTTAAAACTATAATGAGCTGTCTTTTAAAGGTTACAATACGACAATTGTATATGCCTGCTGATTCTTTACTTTTCAAATTTCATCTCTAATGATTGGAGTATTATTAAACATGTTTAGCTTAGAAAAAAATCTATAGGAGGGAATTATGAGTATTACATATTCCCCAATATTTCCCCGCATCTGTCGTAAACCGCGTGTTAAGTAAGCACCTGATCAATCTATGATTAGAATTCATGTCATCGTGAGTTGGCAGCTGCAATATTCTTTCTTTCACTCCATTACCCATGACCAAGGTGACGTACTTTGGGCCATATAGGGGTGTTCCTACGCCAATATTAGCCAACGATGAAGATGGAGAGAGTGTAAGAACAGGAATGACTTCAAAATCTCGGGGCCTCTCCACATGTAGTCACTTCTTACTCCATTGCCTCCATTCCCATGTCCTCTGAGCTGTCAGAATGGTGGTGTACTAAGAAGTGATGCCTGTGCATGTGACTGCACTGGTAGTGTAATGCTTGGAGGGACCAGCTGTGCAGGTAAGCTATAGGATGCAAAGGTCATCTCCTACTGTATATCTATCATGGTTACCATTCACCCTCTATTCCATCAGCATGTCAGTGTCAAAATGGAGGTACTTGTAATGGGAACACATGCACCTGTCCACCTGGGTACTCAGGAAAACTTTGCTCCACTTGCATCCTTACATGCCCTACTGGTTATCTCTCTTAACACCAGTACCTGCAGCTATGGTAAGTGTTTGGGTATGTGTGTGTGTGTGTGTGTGTGTGTGTGTGTGTGTGTGTGTGTGTGTGTGTGTGTGTTCGACTGTTCAGTTATGCTCAGTTACAAGAAACACTAATTTAATGGTGATCATTTTGAGGTTTACATATTATAGCCATTTCTCATGTAGCATGTCAGTGTCAAAATGGCGGCACCTGCAGTGGATCAGTGTGTACCTGTCCACCTGGGTACACGGGAACACTGTGTGAGACTTCATGTCCCACCAGCTGTCCAACTGGTTATTACCTTAATAACAGCAATTGTACAGGTAAGCTATAGGAGGATGCAAGGGTCATCTCCTACTGTATATCTATCATGGTTACTGATGGCAGAGAAATCTTACATGTAGATAGCTGGAAGGGGTTTCAACAACATAATCAAGTCACTTCTAATTGGTATAATTTTCAAAAGGTTGTTGGCCTTTGCTTCGGTGTGCATGCTACTCAGCCTCTTTGCTAACAGCTTAGGAGAGCCTGTACATACATTGCTACCTGCATGCACTACCATGCAGTCATGGTTATCAGGTCATGCATGCATGGTGTGTGATGTCTGGTCTATTGTCAAATATGTGCCCTCAGACTCCAGAAGGACTTTTCATACACACCTGTGTCCATTAGAAAGGGGGTGTGTCCTTTTTAAATCAGCTGCCGTGCAATGTCTGTGAACTGCTGGATGAAGCCTTGCACTAATACCATGTCATTTGTCTCCCTCAATAATATATGAAATATTTAAAGACCATTACTGCTAGGCTATAGTAAAAGAGCAAATTCAAATTTCATCATTGCAAATAATTTGTCCTGCTCATTCATTTACACTTTACTTGCAAATTGGAACCTTGCTAGCTAGGTTAACAGTTATGCATTGATTCCATGTCATAAAATGTTCTCTCGTTCTTAGTCCCTTGTTTTTTCTTGGTCACTGTCATCTTCTATGTACTAATTTAATCTTAAGGGTCATATATATGTATGGTACATCTAGCAATGTACAAAAGTGAGTAGTACAGACTACCCTATTAGGTACATAAGGTTTGATGAACAAAACATCAATTCCCTGAGTCATAAATTGCTGTTGCGATTCACCAATGTATGGACGACACACCTACATTCTCAAATACCTGCAATTGCTTTGGACTGTCAACCTCCTATTTTCCAAGGGGAAACATTTCTTGGGTAGGGCCCTAGACCACGATGGGGGAGGGGAAAGGAGAGGGCTTGTAATGCTCCCCTGTACCCCCTAGATGCATGGGCACAGGAGGGGTACTAACTCCCCCCCCCCCCTCCCCCCTCCCTGTGTGCAGACATAAAAGTTTATCCCCCCACTTGTAAACTCCTTCCTACACTGCTGACTATATCATTGTGGCAGGGTAACTCTTTGCATGCATGTAGGCCTCGTAGGAAATGATAAAACTCTATACTGTTTTCGCGATACCACTTTCTACTTGTGTATGCTGGAAGTTAGAAATTGAGGGTTCTTCTATAATAAAATTCTATTTTCAGATCCGTCAATGTTGCTAGCTGATATGTGTTCAGCCATTGGTACAGCAGTTGGTGTATATCTGTCACTTTCGTGCTTCTCTCTCGGTATGTTGGTGGCTTCTGTCACATGATGATCCTGCCACTGTGTATGAAGAGGCGGGCAATAATAAGAAGAGTAAGGACAACATTATAGTCATGGATACAAACACTGCAAATGGAATAGGATCAGCAGCATAGGATTTTTAATGAGTTGATTTTAAACAGCAGTGTGTGTGATTTGCGCTTGTGTGTGTATTTTTTTTTTACATTTTCATATCCACTCAGTTTGATTGCATCTTTACAGCAATCTTCAGTCCCTTGAAGTGTTGCAAGTCATTGGCTATATGTATCAACCATAATTGGGTATGAATAAAACCTCTGAGATGGGCAGTTTTTTGACCTTTGTACTGTGACCATGAATAAGCGTTCTTTCTCTATTGCCGCACACTTTCCCCTTTAATCTTTGTTGCTTTAATTGAAAATGCTTGTATGTCAACTACACACATTTCTCATATGGCTGATAGTGTATTCAACCCATACAGCGCTAAGCTTCAATTGCACTTTCTATTTTGGCGGTGTCTGGATTGCAGTATATCTTTATGTCTAAAAGCTATATGCTCTGCTCTATCAACCTGGTATGTGGACACATCTACACACCACGAACACAGGGACACACCTACATCTCAAGGACACACCTAAACACACAGGGACCATTCTACACACATGGACATACCTATACATGAGGGACACACCAACATAACAGGGACACACCCACACATCATGCCAGTCAGGTCAAACTAGCTAGTCACAGTCATGCAACGTTCATCATACATTCGTAATATCATTTAGGGCATTACCATATTAACGATGTCATTCGCTCTTTGACTGTCAAGGCTAATTTTTCTAATTTGTGTAAGTGTCAGCGATGCATGCATGTATTATACATTATTGGACATGACTAATGCCATGAGACCACTTTTGGTTAAATGTTGTGTTCAATGTTCTGCAGTGTATTGTTCTTAGTTAAGGGCAAGCGTGCAGTGTGTAAAACTACACACTGCAAGTAAGCTCCACATAAATGCAAAGTGGGGAGGGGGGGGAGTTCATTCCTTCTCACTATGTGCATGGGCATGGAGGACTTACTACTGATGCTCAACAATCCAGCTACACAGGGCCATAAATTAGTTACATTAGATTAACCACTATGTGAAATTAGACCCAGTACGCCATTATAAAATCAATCTATAGGCTTGCAATGTTTGCATTTCACAGTACTTACTTGGGATGGTCAAAGTTACTGGTGTTTGGACTGACATGGATAGAGGACATATAATTATGCAATACCAGGTAATTAAGAGTGTTAATATCAAAATGGTAGTTGCGTCTGTAAAGCCGACCATACACTAGGCAACATGTTGTGACCATACACTAGGCAACATGTTGTGACCATACACTAGGCAACATGTTGTGACCATACACTAGGCAACATGTTGCAACTGTACACTAGGCAACATGTTGTGACCATACACTAGGCAACATGTTGTGACCATACACTAGGCAACATGTTGTGACCATACACTAGGCAACATGCTGTGACCATACACTAGGCAACATGTTGTGACCATACACTAGGCAACATGTTGTGACCATACACTAGGCAACATGTTGTGACCATACACTAGGCAACATGTTGTGACCATACAGTAGGCAACATGTTGCGACCATACACTAGGCAACATGTTGTGACCATACACTAGGCAACATGTTGTGACCATACACTAGGCAACATGTTGTGACCATACACTTGGCAACATGTTGTGACCATACACTAGGCAACATGTTGTGACCATACACTAGGCAACATGTTGTGACCATACACTAGGCAACATGTTGTGACCATACACTTGGCAACATGTTGTGACCATACACTAGGCAACATGTTGTGACCATACACTAGGCAACATGCTGCGACCATACACTAGGCAACATGTTGTGACCATACACTAGGCAACATGTTGTGACCATACACTAGGCAACATGTTGTGACCATACACTAGGCAACATGTTGTGACCATACACTAGGCAACATGTTGTGACCATACACTTGGCAACATGTTGTGACCATACACTAGGCAACATGTTGTGACCATACACTAGGCAACATGTTGTGACCATACACTAGGCAACATGTTGTGACCATACACTAGGCAACATGTTGTGACCATACACTAGGCAACATGTTGTGACCATACACTAGGCAACATGTTGTGACCATACACTAGGCAACATGTTGTGACCATACACTAGGCAACATGTTGTGACCATACACTAGGCAACATGTTGTGACCATACACTAGGCAACATGCTGCGACCATACACTAGGCAACATGTTGTGACCATACATTAGGCAACATGTTGTGACCATACACTAGGCAACATGTTGTGACCATACACTAGGCACCATGTTGCGACCATACACTAGGCAACATGTCGTGACCATACACTAGGCAACATGTCGTGACCATACACTAGGCAACATGTTGTGACCATACACTAGGCAACATGCTGTGACCATACACTAGGCAACATGTTGTGACCATACACTAGGCAACATGTTGCGACCATACACTAGGCAACATGTTGTGACCATACACTAGGCAACATGTTGTGACCATACACTAGGCAACATGCTGTGACCATACACTAGGCAACATGTTGTGACCATACATTAGGCAACATGTTGTGACCATACACTAGGCAACATGTTGTGACCATACACAAGGCAACATGTTGTGACCATACACTAGGCAACATGTTGTGACCATACACTAGGCAACATGTTGTGACCATACACTAGGCAACATGTTGTGACCATACACTAGGCAACATGTTGCGACCATACACTAGGCAACATGTTGCGACCATACACTAGGCAACATGTTGTGACCATACACTAGGCAACATGTTGTGACCATACACTAGGCAACATGCTGTGACCATACACTAGGCAACATGTTGTGACCATACACTAGGCAACATGTTGCGACCATACACTAGGCAACATGTTGTGACCATACACTAGGCAACATGTTGTGACCATACACTAGGCAACATGTTGCGACCATACACTAGGCAACATGCTGTGACCATACACTAGGCAACATGTTGCGACCATACACTAGGCAACATGTTGTGACCATACACTAGGCAACATGTTGCGACCATACACTAGGCAATATGTTGTGACCATACACTAGGCAACATGTTGTGACCATACACTGGGCAACATGTTGCGACCATACACTAGGCAACATGTTGTGACCATACACTAGGCAACATGTTGCGACCGTACACTAGGCAACATGTTGTGACCATACACTAGGCAACATGTTGCGACCGTACACTAGGCAACATGTTGTGACCATACACTAGGCAACATGTTGTGACCATACACTAGGCAACATGCTGTGACCATACACTAGGCAACATGTTGTGACCATACACTAGGCAACATGCTGTGACCATACACTAGGCAACATGTTGTGACCATACACTAGGCAACATGTTGTGACCATACACTAGGCAACATGCTGTGACCATACACTAGGCAACATGTTGTGACCATACACTAGGCAACATGTTGTGACCATACACTAGGCAACATGTTGTGACCATACACTAGGCAACATGCTGTGACCATACACTAGGCAACATGTTGTGACCATACACTAGGCAACATGTTGTGACCATACACTAGGCAACATGTTGTGACCATACACTAGGCAACATGTTGTGCACAACACTATGAGTTTTAGCAAAATTTCAGTAAACTAAAAATATAATTTGATTCATTGAGTTGCATGCAACATTGTTGGCTAGTATATGGTGTATCAACAAATACATGGTAACCCCAGGGAATTATGTGCACAACTAGATGTAGGTATTTAAATTGGCTGAATTATTATAAGTTAGTATACAGTGTGATGGCTGCTGTAGAACGAACATTCTCATTAGAAGTTGCTAGGATATGTAATCCTATGGATCCCAGGTGGGCTACAAGTGAAAGTGCTAAACATTGAAAAAAGCAACAAAGTATTTATACTTGTTAAACAAACTGAAAGAGATACTCAACGATGCTTTGGATGTCGATGCCACTAATATTGAGGAAGGTGAGTATATTATTGTTTACCTGTATGTATAAGCATGGAAATGTTTTAAATAACTACGCTTATAAAATAATGCTGTTAATAATTTCAGGGTCATATGGTCAAATATTCACAACAAAAATGACTTAGTGTCACATGCATCTTGAGTCACAGTCTAGCACTGCTACACCTACACACCAGGGATACACCTTACACGCCAGGGAAGCCTACACAACAACCACACCTACACACCAGGGAAAGGCCTATACACCAGGGATACATCTATCCAGTGATACATTTACACATCAGGGACACACCTACACACCAGGGACAGCCTACACACCAGGGACAGCCTACACACCAGGGACAGCCTACACACCAGGGACAGCCTACACAACAGGGACACACCTACACACCAGGGACACACCTACACACCAGGGACACACCTACACACTAGGGACACACCTACACACCAGGGACACAC
>OY811973.1:2158348-2336952 GCA_963681505.1 Eunapius fragilis | reverse complement strand
GGATGTCTCCCAGTTCTATGACGTGGATTGAGCAGGCCAGCCGTTTTAATAAACACTGCCTTCCATACTGGGATGGACTTGGGAACCTGTAATGAGAAGACTGCTTGGATGAGAGATGCTGTGTGTAAAGCATGCATGGCATGTCCATTTCCATCAATACGTTTAACGACAGGGGTGAGGTGTGTACAGGTAATTAGTTTGTTTCAATAGCTATAATATATATAATTGACATAAAACACCTTTTAGCGAGATTCCATGATGAAATGAAATCATTAGTGATGGGTTCTGTAGCGATCTAGGAACGCTATGAATGGGGCACATTTGAAGAATGGAAATTTCACCAATAGCTTCAGAATAGTTCAACTTGCCTTCTATCCAAACAGAACTAATGTGATAAGCAGTTTAGGGTTCCTTAGCTTGGCTGCAGTGACCATCTCCAGGTCCAGTGGGCCAACCACAGTGTCCGAGAACTGCATGGATGCATGTCTCCAAGTTCTATGACATGGATCAGCTGTTCTAAAAATACCGCCTTCCATGCTGGGATAGACTTGGGAACCTGCAATGAGAAGATTGCATGGATTAGGGGTGTTGTGTGTAAAGCATGCATGGCTTAAACAGTTCAACTTGCCTTCCAGTCAAACAGAAAGCCAACAAACACTCTCACCATCTTCATCGTTGGTGCAGCGGGGAGTGGAAAGTAACACCTGGAAAATTACAGTAATTCATTGCTAATTGGATTGTATAAGTAATTCGAGGTCAGCTACCAAGGCAGGAAGACCTCTCACAGGATACAGCATCTCTCAGGATTGGTTCTCTGATCATGTCTTTGAGCAATGGATGCAAGATCACCCATTGCACCTTGCACCTCATCGTGCGGTCGGGTGATCAAACCACCTTATCTGCAGTCCAAAGCACACATCCACCACAGACAGCAGGCAGCTTTGATAGTGGTTGGTGTTGCATGTTTATCCTTATTTTATCTTCAAAGCATATATTTTATTCATTTTGTGCAGTGTGTGTATTTTTTTCAACAAAAAATAGTAATTGAATTTGCCTCCTCTCCCCTCCCCCTCTCATCAACTTTATGGTTGGGGGGAGGGGGGGGGGGAGGCTGGGGAAGCGCTACACGCCATCCTAAAAATTTAGGTCTGATATCTCCACCTCCCCATCCTCCTGCCCTTCCCTCCACCTATAGATACGCCCATTTATATGCCCGCGCGCCCCCCCCCCCCCCCCCCCCCCCCCACACCCCCTCATTTTAAACTCCAAAGTTGGAAGCCAACATTTTGGTCCTCAACTGGGAGATAAGTTGACCAGGTGCTCTTGAAACCCCTTGTTAGGTATTTTGGAAAGCAGTGGGTGGCGGGGGCCGACGCATACATCGACGACCTCCCCAATATTTTCCCTTTGGTATAAAACCTTTAACTACCGTACGTATCTACATCATGTAACCGCTGCGTATAAAGCTTTAAAAATATTGAATTGATATTTGCGATCGAACTGTATAGCCACGAACTAAAACCGCTCAATGAAATCGATTCAGACCGACGACATAACGTGTAGGACCATCTTTGCAGGACCATCGCCTCTCATGTGTTCCTGCAGGACCATTAGTTTCAAGCCCTGTTAGTTTGCTTGTTTTGAATCGTCAGTCATTCCTAAAACATTGCATGCAAGACGAAAAATGTGCGGTTGAATTCACCCTGAATTGTGTTGTATATATCAATGACATATTGAACAGGCACGAGATGAGATGTTTTCAAATTCCGGTGTCGCAGTATATATTGTCCCCCACCCCCCCCCCCCCCCCATTTTTTCAGTCCTCCCGGACAACCTATCCTAGGACACATTGTCCCCCGGACATCCTATCCTAGGATATATTGTCCATTCTGGATATTATATCCTGGGATCAATTGTCCCCACCATTTATATATTGTCCCCCCCCCCCGGCCCCGGACATTATATCCTAGCATTAAATGTCCCCTACCGTTGTTCACCCCATGCAAGACTATATATACTTATTCCCTCTCTCTCTCTCTCTCAACTGTACATTATGCAACTCGTCGTAATCAACTGATAAGATGCACCACAATCATTCATCATCAATCATCAGCTCTATTACTCACTAGGAGTTAATTCACTTTGATAAAGAATAAGCTTTTTTACTACAAGTCTAGTTTTGGTGTGGTACCGAATTGAACAAGGTATACAATCATGATACAATTTCAATGCAAAATGCATAATAGTATTACGAAATGACCAGATAACAAGTCGACATGTTAGCTACAGGTACTAACACTGTCGTCGCAGAGCCACTCCTACCAGAGCCATTCTCTAAGCTGACGGTGTACATAACCACGTACCTTCAGGTGATGCATGACAGGCTATCAATATGCGAAAACGTTTGACTTCTTCCGCTACTACTTTTCTGCCATGACGCGCTCCGCGATCGAGGCTAGCTGATTACTACTTTTCAGATGCGAAACACCACAGACAACTTTGAAGTTTTGGTTTGCGCTTCTTCAGAGTGAGCGTTTCTGATCTTTGTGTGTACGACTGCATGGATAGCAGCCGTGAACGAGACACTGAAAAACCACGTCGTGTCTATACCCAATCTGCATGTTAGTTACGCTTGTCAGTATAACATTTTACTATATACTTAGGGAGGGGACAAACTTATCCTAGGGGGGACACAATATCCTAGGATAGATTGTCCGGGGGACATTATATCCTAGGACACAGTGTCCGGGGGGACACTTTTTCCAGGGGACAATATAAACTCCGACACCGGCTTTCATTCTTTACACTACACAATTGAGGGCATTCAGTTTTTACTGTCGGCGATTTGCAGCAAAGCGCACAACGCACTTAATTTTGTTTAGTACCAAAGTTGAAAATGGTACAACTATCCTGATAGCATCCATTACAAGTTTATGTCTTTTATATATATAGCCTCATTTTGTTCTGCTTCATATAACCACCACTACATGTTTGTATAATATCCGCCAGTACATGGTCCGGCCTGTCTTACAGCATTAATTCACTATACATTTCTGTGTCTCACAGTCTCAACTACACGCTCATGTTCCTTCACTATGCATAGTGAAGGAACATGAGCGTGTGTATAGTTGAGCGTGTAGTTGAGGAAAGTGTATTCGGTTTATATACATAGAGCGATCCTGTATACTGTATACTGACTGCATCTCCGTACAACGGTATCTACACAGAAATGTATATAGTGAACGCTGTAAGACAGGACCATGTAGTGGAGAATAAACTTGTAGTGCATGGATGCTATGAGCCAGGAACATGTAGCGGAGGTTATGTGACACCATGCGCATGCAGCAGGTAGCTCGTGGAGGCTACGAAACATGGGCATGTACTGAATGCGATGAGATACAAGCATGTATTGAGACACAAGCATGTGGTGGAGGCTCAACTATATATCTCTGTAACTGAGTATACAACTGTATCTCGCGATCGATCTGATATACGAGATGCATGCAGTTGTAAGGTTTGTGGTGCACGGTCCAGAAAGCTTTCCTGCGTTGCGCGTGGAATATGTGGTGACCGACGCCCCCTTTATTCCCTGTAAATAGAATCCCCCCTTCCTAAAATTTTGCGCAGGGCCTGGTACCAGGCATATTAACCGACATGGTACCAGACTAGAGATCAAGATCTCTGATTGCATGTCTAAATATTGGTACCATGCTAGTACAGAAATGACAACGGCCGCAATTTGTTGATTTCTTATATCCAAATATAATGCAATGCTCCAAAGATGGTTACTACACCTTTCTCTTTGTCTTTTGGAATACTGTCTCTAACGTGACATCTTCCGCATCTGGTAAAGCAATGTACCCGTATGTTTCACATCCTTTTAACCGTTTCGAAGAGTTTGCCTAAAATAGTTATGCATATGCATGTACAGTGGGTGTTATCTGTTCCTGCTTTATGCGTCCCATTGCTTTTTTGCTATTTGTGCAGCCATCCGTCAAAGGGTCCGTGACCGTGCGGGAGTAGTCAAAGCCCCAACCGTCTAATCCGTTAAAATAGGGTATTCACTGGCTGTGTATGTCTACACGTGATTGGTGAAGTTGGTAAGAATTGTTTTTTGACAAGTAGCAGTGACGTAATCCATCAGCTGCTGTGAGAATCACGGTCTGGGTACCAAATTAAGTTTTGTATCTCCTCCCAAGGCCCCAGAGCACATAATTATGTAGTCTCTCTCTCTCTCTCTCTCTCTCTCTCTCTCTCTCTCTCTCTCTCTCTCTCTCTCTCTCTCTCTCTCTCTCTCTCTCTCTCTCTCTCTCTCTCTCTCTCTCTCTCTCTCTCCTCTCTTCTCCTCTCTCTCTCTCTCTCTCTCCTATTTCAACATCATAATAAAACTCTTACATAGATGCACTCAACTAAAAACTCTGACAGCTAACAATATTATGTGAGAGAGCATTGATGACATACTAACTATACTTTAGTGTATGTAAGACTGAAAGAAAAAAAACAAAAGAAAAAAAACAAAAGAAAAAAATCAGTCAGTTTGTGTCTTTTGAAATGTCTCTGAATTTACACACATGATATGAAAGAGAAAACAACAAACCAGGTTGTTGTTGTTTACTTAGGCTTCGCAGGCACAGGTGGTCACTGTGCAACAGAGTCCTCCACAATCTTGGGGTCCAAGTACAGAGGGTATCTTTGGCAACACTGTAACAGAAATGGGGACGGGGAGGGGAAATCTAAAAACTACTGGGATGGGAGGGGGATATAAAACTGTCTGTATATATAGTACATGTAACTAAAAACAATTCTCTATGAGAAAGTTGGTGAGACATAGGATTTGCAGGTAATGGTGGTGTAAAAAAGCAAGGAAAGAAAGGTCTGTATATAAGGGAAAATGTCATAGTCCTATATTTAGGCCCGTTTGTAGCATATACTATGTTCATGTGATCTGAACCTGTGGCAGCAGGTTAATATAGGATTGATTGAGGGTTGATGAATGTCATTAATAAAACTTGTAAATATAGGACTATGACATTTTCCCTTACTATTACAGACCCTTGTTTCCTTGCTTTTTACACCACCATTGCCTTGAAATCCTATATCTCACCAACTTTCTCATAGAAAATGTTTTTACTTGCTTCATTGATTTTTTCCCTCATATCTAATTATACGTCCTACACTGACCGTATAGTTGATTGTAAATCATTTGCTACTGCTCCTTCGTTTTCTGATTTGGTATCGACAATTCTAAACTTGTCTAGATACTGCCTTTTGTAACGATACGAGTAGCGTTCAGTACAGCCAAATCTAACAATACAATTACCAAAATATACCATCAACTATTTGATCACAGTAGGCACTCTTCCAGCCAATTCTGAAGGTATTGGTGGAATTACCTATCCCGAGTTATGCGTGGTCAAGGAGCAGAAAAGGATAATTCTGGGACTGGGTACGAGGACGGGCAGTACCCTTTTGTTCTCTACAACCACCACGCAGCTTTGCGACATAAAACAAAACAAACAACGAAATTACTCACTATCGTCTTCTCGTTCGATTACAACAACTAGCTAAATGATCTGATCGCCAGGAGTCTTGTTATAAACGGGTTGCATGTTTTTAATGATTTCATAGTCGGGGTCAAATTCTATATGGAAGTTTCTCGCGAAACGTCTGATTATATAACAGCTGGAACAATGGGCCATTATGTCATTTTAGACCCCCGACCCCCGACCCCCCCCCCCCCCCCTTCCCCCCTTGTCTGAAGTTATACATATCCCCCGGCTTCTAGCTAATCTCATTGTCACACACTAAAATAAACATACCATTTTAAGCATTTCTTTAGTTATGGTACATACCCATTGATTCCCGAACCAGGTACAGCACTGGTAGCCACAGCTGGATTGTGGAGCGCAAAATACACGCCGACTATCACCGCGGCAACGATCCCAGCCACCAATATGGCACCAAGGATGGCTCCAATGATGGCCCCAATACAAGCACCGTCACAGCTACTAGCTCCAGAGACTTGAGATGTCGTTGGTTGCTTGTCTGTTGAAATTAAGATGAGCAAGTAACACAGATTGGAAGAAATGTACGAGTACATGCAAGCCATCATGTTATGCCCATGAAACAATATCCAATATCCAATATCGACAACAAGATTCTACCGTAAACTATATTCAAGAACAATTAATTAACTGCTTTTAAACAAATGGTTAACACAATGCGCACACATCACATGAGATGGCAGTGCCAAGCACACTACATGTTGTAGACATGGGAATGAGAAATGTGGCTATTGCAGGACACTTTCAGCTGCTCATACATTACTCCTCTCCATCCCTTCTCCTCACTATGTCCCACCCTGTTACCCCTGTTATTTTTCTCCTAACTGTAACCACCCACCCCCCATCTCTCCCTCTCCAGCATAACCCCCTGGTCCCCACTATAACCCCCGGTCCCTCTCCACTATAACCCCCTGGTCCCTCTCCACTATAACCCCTGGTCCCTCTCCACTATAACCCCTGGTCCCTCTCAAATGGGTGGAGTTTTGCCCGACTAGTGGCTACCCCTTGTTGGCTTCAGATGCTGACTACAAGGACAAGCAAAGGTAAACCAAATTTAAAGCATTACAATGCAATTTACTGAGAGGACAAGTGCAACAACACAACACACATGTTGTGTGTGCATACGTACACCACCCACCCCATGTGCACACAACCATACACACACAGACAGACACACACGCGAACACAAATGCATACACACACACACCACACACACACACCACACACACACACACACACACACACACACACACACACACACACACACACACACAAAAGGGTAAAAACACATGTAGAAGCACACAGCTCATTACCACATAACCCTGCAGCATTAAGGCTGTAGCCAGAGTTGCAATTAGAACAGCTATTTGGAGTGGTGCAGTTGAAACAATTGGGAGAGCACATGGGCACTAAAAGAATAAAAGACGTCATGGCAACAGGCCACACCCATATCGATATATGCACAATGTAAGAAGTGCACATTAAGACACTCATAAGCAAAAGGCACTAGCATTCAATCCTGACAAAGAGGTTGCGATAAGCAGAGGAAGATAAGCAAACCACATGTGGCAAAAAATATATAGAACTTGTTGAGAATGCATTCAAAAAATGTTATGCAACAGAAACTATCCATTTCTGCTTTTTACATGCAAAAACGAGGACACTGAATAGGGTGAACAAAGAAAGGGCACACACACATTTTTACTAATGCTGATGGCACAACACATAATGATACGCACATGTGAACAACAATATCTTCACTGGGGTCAATGTTTGCAGTAGAGAGAATGATGGGTGGGGGGTCATTGGTGGGGTAATAGCTCTATGGTGTGGTAAAACTCCCCTGCTATCCAAAACATTTATCCGAATTTTTAAAACAATATACAAGTAAATTTTATATGTGCATATGTACATGTATGGGTGTGTGTGTGGTGTGTGTTTAGATTTCCCTACTAGACACACTGATCATTAGGTGCAGTGCGTTTTGCCATCCAATGTTGGGAAATGAATGTTTAAATACACACACATACACACACTCAAATACACACACACAACAGCCACCATCCTTACCACCATACATGTATGCACATCCTTATCACCATATGCCTACACCCACGCATCCTTACCACCATATGCCTACACCCACGCATCCTTACCACCATATGCCTACACCCACACATCCTTACCACCATATGCCCACAGCCACACATCCTTACCACCATATGCCTACAACCACACATCCTTACCACCATATGCCCACAGACACACATCTTACCTCCATATGCCCACAACCCACACATCCTTACCCCCATATGCCTACAGCCTTACCACCATATGCCCACAACCACACATCCTTACCCCCATATGCCTACAGCCTTACCACCATATGTCTACAACCACACATCCTTACCACCATATGCCCACAACCACACATCCTTACCACCATATGCCCACAACCACACATCCTTACCCCCATATGCCTACAGCCTTACCACCATATGCCTACAACCACACATCCTTACCACCATATGCCCACAACCACACATCCTTACCTCCATATGCCCACAACCACACATCCTTACCACCATATGCCTACAGACACACATCCTTACCACAAGTCTTAGTCTGTTGGTTGAGAGTGTAGCCTGTAGAGCATCGATCTTTAAAAAAATGAAAGTGAAAGAAAAAAGTAACAAGCAAGTGGAAACAATCAAAACCATTCAGAGCAACAGTAGCTGTAATCACAAAATAATTTTCTGTATAGCATTATCACAATCCACCCCACACTACTTTCACCTTCACTCCTACAGTACTCACACACATACATACCAACACACACAATGTCATAATGACCCCCACACACATACACCAGGAATATTGCTCAAAAATGGAGCTACAATTAGGAGTACTAGTTATATGTGTGGGGAGGGACATAGGTGCATGTGTGGGGAGGGGCATAGATGCATGTGTGGGGAGGGACAGGTGCATATGTGTGTGTATGTGTATGTGTGTTGGGGGGTGCATGGTGCGGTGTGTTTCAAAAACATTTCCTTTCATATATTTAGATCAACTGTTGGTATTTGAATGGCGGTGTTTACACATCAAGGAACTAATGTGCTTTTGTTAGCATCTGAAGTGACATCACAGCCACAGACATATTGGGACCAACAACAACACATCAATATGAGGAGCTGGAAGGAAGGAAGGGATGAAGGGGGAGAGGGAGGGAGGGAGGGAGGGAGGAGGGAGGGAGGGAGGGAGGAGGGAGGGAGGGAGGGAGGAGGGAGGGAGGGAGGGAGGAGGGAGGGAGGGAGGGAGGAGGGAGGGAGGGAGGGAGGAGGGAGGGAGGGACGGAGGGGGGGGAGGAAGGGAAGGAGGGAGGGAAGGAGGGAATCTTGAGAGAGGGAGGGAGGGGAGAGAGAGGGAGGGAGGGGAGGGGGAGGGAAGGAAGAAGCTATAAAACGTTAATAAGAGGTAAAAAGGTTGTTGCTTAAAGGGATAACATGTGAGTGATACTCTTCCAGTGGCCAGGGAATAGGAGAGGCCCCCAGCAAGCCCACTGCTGGTTGGTTATGTGACCTGTGATTGATGTGGTATATGGTATGCATTGACATATGCTTGTGGTGAGACAGTCTGGTAGTCTGGTATAGCCATACACCCAGAGCACACATGCACCCGCACACGAACGTACACACACGCCCGCACACGCACACGCACACACACACACACACACACACACACACACACACACACACACACACACACATACTGTGCAACCTAAAAACTGAAAATGATGCTCTAGTTAATCCTGAACCTCATTGCATTAACCATCACTAAGCAAAAAGCCATGGTTGTTTTTTTTTTCAGCACCACGGGGATATGACATTTCATTTCATGAACAGAGCCTATTGCTGCCACACTACACACAATTGTATCCCCCAAGGGAGGGGTGAATGAATTCTGTTCAAGGGTAACAACTCATGAAAACACTAATTCCTAAGAATCCAAAAAAGGTTAATTGCAGTTGCTACTTCAGGAGTATGTGTGTGTGGTATATGTGTGTGTGTGTGTGTGTGTGTGTGTGTGTGTGTGTGTGTGTGTGTGTGTGTGTGTGTGCACGTGTGAATGAGCCAGGCAATATGGTAAGTGACCACACGCACACACGTGTAAATGAGCCAGGCAATATGGTAAGTGACTTACACCACCCACACGCACACACGTGTGAATGAGCCAGGCAATATGGTAAGTGACTTACACCACCCACACGCACACGCACACACACACACACACACACACACACACACACACACACACACACACACACACACACACACACACACACACTGCTCAGGTGAGCTCATCACAGGGTATCCAAAAGTAAATCTGTATTTGTCACATGAGATGATGCAATAACCAAACCTGTCCATGTAAGGGTACAAACACATGGATAATTTGATCCATCAAGGAAATCACACCATTCCAAAGAGCTGACATCCCTCCCTTTCCCTTTCCTAGGAGGCCCCAGGTGGTAAAAACAGAACTGGTCCAGATGAACAGGTTGGGGGAGGGGGGAGAGGAGGAGGGGGAAGAGGAGGAGTGGGAGGAGGGGGAGACCAATCAAGGTAGAAAACAATGAAAGATGGTAACGTGTCCACACGGTGTGTGGTGCATGGGTGTGGTGGGTGGGTGTGGTGTGAATGTGTGGTATACTGTGTGTGTGTGCATGCGTGTGTGTGTGTGTGTGTATGTGTATGTGTGTGTGTGTGTGTGGGTGCATGCGTGTGTGTGTGTGTGTGTGTGTGTGTGTGTGTGTGTGTGTGTGTGTGTGTGTGTGTGTGTGTGTGTGTGTGTGTGTGTGTGTGTGTAGCTAGTGAGCCCCTCTGGGTGGGGTGGTTGTGGTTGAGACAGGCACAAAACGTTATGCCAACCAAAGCAGCCAGCCCTGCTTGCACTGGCTAAAAACCTCGCCAGCAAAAACACACACAGGGTAAATAGAATTAGTAGACATGTCCATGTTTGGAGTGCAACATTATTAGCTGAGTCACACAGCCATTCCAGTCATCTATGACTTCAATGCTTCCTCTCCCACCCACCTCCCTCCTCTCCTACTCACCTCCCCCCTCTCTCGCCCACTTCCCTCTTCCTCCTCATTCCCAATTCTCTTCACTCACTTCCCTTGAATAACAGCACCACCACCATGTCTTCCCTCCCATCCTCCTTAACAAACAACAAGACCTAGTGCTATAACAGATGGGAATGGTGGGGGAGGGGTGAGATATAACTACATGCCTGTACAGATTTGCAGCACCATTTCTAATTAAAGCTCATGTTCTACCTCATAATAGAACCACAGGCACCCCACAACTTTTGACGGGAAATTCTTTATTTTCTGTGTTGCATCATGGAGGAGGCAGAGGGATTATTATTACACTGTGTTTGTTTCGCAGGTCATATGATCTGTTTTGTCAATACACTGAGTCACAAGGGACAGGTTACCATTACGTACAAAGAAAACCTTGGCACACCCACACACATAGCACATAGATACACGATCATACATACTCCATCCTGCCTCCCACTTAGGTTGGAATGCCATCAATGGCCTCTGCACTCAGGCATGACAATAAAGGGACCATGTTTGGTCCCTCACTAGGCATGTTATCTTTGTATGACCTCACCACTTCTACTTCACACATACACACACTAACACACCCACACACACAACACACACCCTCCCCCCCACTTACCACAGCTGCAGGTGCTGGTGTTGAGGATAGAACCAGTAGGGCATGTAAGGATGCAAGTGGAGCAAAGTGTTCCTGAGAACCCAGGTGGACAGGTGCATGAGTTTGTGTTCCCACTACTACAAGTGCCTCCATTTTGACACTGACATGCTGATGGAATAGAGGATGAATGGTAACCATGATAGATATACAGTAGGAGATGACCTTTGCATCCTATAGCTTACCTGTACAGCTGGTCCCTCCATACACCACACTACCAGTGCAGTTACATGCACAGGCATCACTTCTTGGTACACCACCATTCTGACAGCTCAGAGAACATGGGACTGGAGGCAATGCAGTAAGAAGTGACTAGTTATGGAGAGGGATTTTGGGGTCACTACTGTTCTTACCACATGTCCTGCTCGCATCAGGATATGATGATGGTGGACATGCATTGATACATGTGATGCCATCAGACTGGTAGTAATTGCAACAAGCTGTGCTGTAGTATCTCCCTCCAGTAGGGTAATCAGCATCCGTTACATAGCACAGTGGTTGAGAACATCCAGTGCAGTCTGAAGAAGAAGATACAAACGTATATATGTGTGCATGGTCCCCCATTATTGTAACTAACTGTTGCAATGGTTGACCATATCAGCGCTCCGAGGTGGAGAACTGAAGGTGGGGTTCAGGCAGTAGCCACAGTCTGTTCTATTATTGGCACTGACTGCGGCAGAGGTAGAATTCAGAGTCTTTCTGTCGAACGAAGTACTCTCCAAGAAGGTTGACGTGGCGCTCCACACAGAGTTGACACACTCGAACTCGAACTGGCCGTACACCGGTCCTTCTCCTTTATTGGTGTAGTACGCCACTATAGAGACGAAGCGATACTGGTTGCGTACGCCAGAGCTCGACGCACACACGACGCGGTACGCGAACCCCTCGGGTGCCGTCTGAAGCACAATGATGTTAGACGATGAGCCCTGTCCAGTTCCCGCTAAATTTGCGGATATCTTGTCTGCCACTTGGGCGCTGTTCGGAAGATTACATCCCGCCTGCTGGGCAACTGTTAACGATGTAAGACAACCCAGAGCCAACAACACTCTCTCAATCTTCATCGTTCGCAATAATACCTCAATAAAATTCCTGCGAACGAGATTTGGGTGGGCCGGTCTCGTCCGCAGACCGCTGTGTGCTAGAAATTGCGGAAACGATAAAGATTACGGATTTCATGCGCGTTTCGATTTTCGTAAACTATTTGACCTCCAGATTTCTTGTAGATGTCTACAGGTATCGTTCGGAGGGCTATTGCCTCGGTCCTGGAAGTTGAAGGGTCCCGTTTAACTACGTCACCCCGCAGGTGAAGTTGGCCAAAGAAATAGAAAACTTCGGGCCCACGAACGAGCCGGTTCGACAATCAATTAACTTCCAATAGAAGAAACTGCGACACAAATGACAATTTATAGATGGAGTACTGACTATAAACAATTCTAGAATGATTATAGATCAGTTTAAATTAGCTTCTAGTTCATAACGTACCAATGTTTCATGACTAAAATCCCACAAAAAGTGATCACTTGTAGCATAGATATGCTTGTAATACAGAAAACACCTATTTTTGAATGTAACTACGTGTGCGAAGGCTTTCAAGCTTTAGAAATACCACAGGGCAATACGTCTTGTGCAGCAGCAAGTAGAAGGCCATAAAAAATTGTAGTGGATAATCAAATTTTGGAAAGGTCGATAATCTCTAGAATTACAAGTAAATAAAAACATTCTCTACGAGAAAGTTGGTGGGATATAGGATTTGATTATGACATTGGTGGTGTAAAAAGCAAGGAAACAAGGTCTTATCAGAAGGGAAAATGTCATAGTCCTATATTTAGCACATTTCTAGGGCATGTGTTGTTGTTTGTGTGCTAAATATAGGACTATGACATTTTCCCTTCTGATAAGACCTTGTTTCCTTGCTTTTTACACCACCAATGTCATAATCAAATCCTATATCCCACCAACTTTCTCGTAGAGAATGTTTTTATTTACTTGTTTTCTTAATTTTTTTTTTCATATATTATATAAAAGCGAGTCCTCCAGCCGATTCTGAAGCTATTGGTGAAAATTTCATCGCTTAGAAATGTTCCTGTCCTGAGTTATGCGTTGCCAAGAAGAAGAAGGAGAAGGAGAAAAAGAAGACGACCCGCCCCTTGTTCCGAGACTGGGTACGAGGACGGGCAGTACACTCTTGTTCTCAACAACCACGCGGTTCAGCGACATGAAACAAAAACGAAACTACTCATTTTTGACTTCTAGATCGATTGCTAAAACAAGCTACACGATCCGATCGTCGGGAGTGTTGTTACAGACGGGTCGCGTTTTTTTAATGACATTCATAGTCGTGGTCAAATCCTATATGGAAGTTTCTAACGAAACTTCCGATAGGACGATTCCACCCCCAACTTTATCGCTTAGTGCAATAAACTTAATACCTTTAATATAAGATGCACAAATTGGCCTCGTCCTTGAGGGTGGCTGCGTCCTCCTCCCCAGCCTCTTCTCCTGCCAGGTTCTGGCCATGTGGCATGCCAGGGTGGCAGCAGGCCAAGGGGGAAGCACTGGTGGTGGCGGTGGGGGGTAGGGGGGCAGTGCTGCTGCTGCTGGCAGTGGGGGCAGTGCAGCTGGTGGTGGCAGCGGTGGGGCAGTACTGCTGCTGTTGCTGGCAGCGGGGGGTAGGGGACAGCACAGCTGGTGGTGGTAGCGGCAGGGGCAGTGCTGCTGCTGTTGCTGGCATCCAAGGGGGGGGGGGGGGGGGGGGGTATATAGGACAGCTGGTGATGCTGGGTAAATGGAAGATGGGTAAAAACTAAATCCTTGCACTTTGCAGTTCACAGCTACAACATGCAAACTCTGCATCGTCATTGAACTTTGATTGTAGTTCAGCTATAAGGTCAGCAACTTTCAAGTCTCTCAATGCAGCCTAGACCAGATGAGTGGTAACTGCAGCATGCAGCCTTGTGAAAGCCCTTAATACTGGAGAGCGAAGTGTAGCTGCCCTAATAACTCGCAATGGACTAGAGAATAGGATGCCCATGCTGTCAATAATTCCAGAATGTGATATCAGTATGAACATGACCACACCCTGAATCAAGATCATCAAGCCCTGCTCGAAGATCTTCAACAGACATTTGGAACAGTGACTTTGTGCTCAACACTATTGCTACTTCAATATGAGTGAGAAGGCGACACTTACACTTGCTTGTACATTTCCATTTCAGTGGTCGCATGGTAACCTTATCTCTGTCCCCCATCTTCTCTGCCACTGCCCACCTACCATTGAGGTCTACTGGCAGTGGCGGTCTGGGCATTAATTATCTGGGGGGGCAAAACACTTTTATGGTGCCCCCCCCCCCCCCCCTCCCACTCACCAGCCATAAATCATATGAATGTACACAAGAAGGAGGCTTAGGTACCAAATTTAATGCAAATGGGGATGTACATGCGTATACATGATTGATGAGAAAGTTAGTGTTATAGCAATGCTTTGGAGAGCTCCGATGAACTCCATACAAACTGATCAATTATTGAATCGCATGACAGGGAAGGGAGAGTTTTACGTTCAACGGACATCATTAGCAAATCCTTCAAGCCTTTCCTGAGTCGTTGTGGACCGAAGTCGCGTCTTAATACGTTTTAGAGCAGAAAAAGAGCGTTCTGCGGTACACGTACTGATAGGAATTGCAACTGCAATGGAATATATCTTGCAAACGGGCCTTGGGAAATGCATCCTAGAGATGATAGGTAGGGTTGCACAGCAGGTTTAGAGCATCCAAAAATGACCAATTGACAAGAGCCTGATCAGGATTGGCCTGAGAAGATGTACGTTTAACTTCCTCGTCTTCTTCCGCTATACCAGTACCTTCATCATCTGTATCATCACTTAGAGAATCAACAACGTCCATTTTAAAAGGGAGGTGCCTGTCACGAAAAATTTGGTCCGGGGAAAAAATCGGTCCGGCCGGACCAATTTTGGCGACCAAAAGTGGTCCGGCCGGACCGAAAATGACGCCAAAATTTGTCCGGGCAAACCAAAACTGGTCCGGGCACATAACACCTTGAACACGTGGAGCATTCGTTTTGAAAATGGCTGATTCAAGTGAAGAGGGAGATGCCAAAAGTGCGGGGCAAGGCCGTAGATAAGGGGGAGCTTGGGGGGGGCACGTGCCCCCCCAAAATTTCTGTGACATTTTAAAATTATTACAGTGCAATCACGTGCGTGGCAATCGCAATGTCAATATTGAAGAGTATTGTGCCGATACGGCCCGTGGTATCATCAAAGGAGGATTCTGATGTCCGACAAACTTCGAGTAATACAGGCTCAGCTCAGGTAATACTTCACTCAAGTGAATCTAGTAGCGAGCCTATAAGCGGGAGTAATGAAGTCGTAGGCCTATTGGAAGAATGCGGTCATGATGAAGCAAATGCACCTGATTCACCATCCCCCACTACCAGTCCTGTGACCTGTACCAGAATTCTCCCATTAAAGCCCAATCAGCCCAGGCTGAAGTTTCCTATGAGGCAGTTTGGTAGTAAGCGTCGTAGCTTTTGTTACTCGTGGTATGAAAAGTACCACTGGTTGCATTACATTGAAGAAGAAGATGCCGTCTTATGCTTCTATTGCGCTACTGCAGTCCAGTTAAAGATGCCAATGAGAGGATACATGGATACAGTATTTAGTACTTCTGGATTCTTTAACTGGAAAAAAGCATTAGATAAATTCAGCAAGCACGATCAATCAGCATGCCATTGCGATGCTCTTAGCATGGTTGCGGCAGCTTCGACAGAGACAATGAATGTGGGTACACAACTAAGTGCTGAATATTCTGAACAGAAAGCTTTAAACAGAAAATGTCTTTTTGCAATTATGTCAAACATTCGCTTCTTAGCGCGCAAGGTTTGGCTTTAGGTGGAGCGCATTATGATGCTGATATGACTTCAGATAGCATTGGCGGGGAAAGAGAAAGTAATTTTATGCAATTGCTGCTTCTACGAAAAAATGAGATACCCAACTTAGATGCATGGTTGCAGAAGTCTCGTGATCGATTCACATGTCCAGAAATTCAAAATGAATTTCAGCAGATTATGGCACATTCTGTCCTCAGGAACATAGCTGCACAGCTCTCAGGCTGATAGCAGACCCCTCTCTACCTCGACAGAGGAAAGTACCAAAACATTTGGAGATAGCCGGATCATCAGCTCCTGAGTTTGCAAACATCGTGGAAGATGTTTATAGAAAGACTTATTATGAAGTCATTGATTTTGTTGTGCAATCAATCAGAGATAGGTTCGATCAGAACGGCCGTTTTAAAATGTTATCGAAACTGGAAGAGCTGCTGTGTGATTCGGAATGTAAGTTGGAGGAATATAGCGGTGACGTAATACAGCTATATGGTGATGATTTTAATCAGCAGCGCATGGCAAGCCAGCTGCTTATCCTGCATGCAAATCTTCCTCATGAGATTAAAAGCCTCGTAGGCGGGATGATATTAAAAGGCATCATTGCCTTTCTTCAGTCCCTTAGTCTTATCGAGAGTGAGCTATACACTGAAGTTATTAAGCTTGCCAAACTTATTATTGTCATGCCTGCCACCAACGCAGTCAGCGAACGAACCTTCAGTGCCCTGCGACGATTAAAGACCTGGCTACGAAGTACAATGCACCAATCAAGGTTAAACTGGTGCATGCTACTGCATGTTCACAAAGATGAAACAGACAAGCTTGACCTTGCAACCATTGGCAATGAATTTGCAAGCCGCAATTCCAGTCGCCAAGGAGTGTTTGGTATTTTTCCTTAATGAGTGTATATGATAACGCGTGCATGCATGCAAAATATGGTTCAAATCAAATTGTGATCGAAGAATTGTGCCTACATGTAGGCTTTTACGTACATGGCATACCTATAAAATTTAGACCACATTGACATTCAGACTATTGTGCCCCCCCAAACTATAAAAGTTATCTACGGCCCTGCGGGGGATCTAGTAGAAGAAGCATATGAGTACTTGGTAAGAAATGTGTACCCTGTGGGTGCAAGCGTAGCGCGCAAGCGGTGCATACGAAGAAAGGCTCAGAAATTTGTTGTGAAAGATGGAGAAATGTACTTTAAGAAGAAGAAGAAGGGCAAGGTTTGTTCATTTTAATTTGGCTAATGCACACCTACTGTGTCGTCCGCACGTCATGGGTTGAGCTTAATTATTATAGATAATGGAAATACGATTTGTCGGAGTTAAGGAAGAGCAGCGTCGTATTCTGAAGGCTTGTCATGTGGATCCGATGTCCGGGCACATGGGAGTGAAGCGCACTTAATTTGAACAGGATCAGCGAGCGGTTCATTTGGCCTGGAATGGTCAAAGATGTGAATGATACGGTGAGCGGACATGCAACTTAGATTTTTAGTAATAGATTTCTATGAAGTCCATACCTGAATTTAAATAACCGCAGGTCGCCAAATGTGACATCTGCCAGCATGCAAATCAGAAACACATGCATACAGCCCCAGAACTACACCCGGTTCCAGTGAAGTCACCATGGAATCACATTGGCATTGATTTTGTTGGGCCACTTGTGAAATCTAAGTCAGAAAATCAATACATCCTGACTGTGTGTGACTACTTCTCCAAATGGGTAGAAGCAGTCCCACTTCCATCTAAACATGCAATTGGAGTTGCCAATGCACTCTACAAGGTAGGTCAATGAAGCAACGTTTTCCTATGTGTAATTACATTATAATTGCATTTACATTGCAACTGAGATATATATGTGCTTATTATTTTAGAAATTAAGTTATGGTACAGTAATATAATGCCATGCCCACTCCAGGCCCTTAGCCAGGAAGGGGGGGGGGGGGGGGGGGGGGGGGCCAAGAGGCTGAGTTCCCCCCCCCCCCCCCCCCCCCCCCCCCCCCCTCATGCAAGGGAGACCCCACACACATATACACATTCGCATTTGGCTAAATGTGAGGGGACCTCCCCCACTTTCAAAAGTCCTGCTATCGATCCCCCCCCCCCCCCCCCCCCCGTCAAATGTCCTGGCTACGGGCATGCACTCATAGTCTAATTCACTGTATTCTATCCTTGCAGATTTTTATGAGAATGGGTTTGCCCAAGATCATTACAACAGACAATGGCACTGAATTCAAAAACGAATTAAACAAGCACCTTATGGATCTCCTAGGTATAGATCACCGGCTGACAACAGCGTACCATCCACAGGTCTGTAATATGTCTGCATTCATTTTTTCCATGCTACAATAAATTATTGCGTATGTTAAAAAGTAGTGAAGCCATTTTTGAAGTTAAATCCAATTATTACTTAAAGCAATGAGAAGAAATGTTTAAGGAACAACACTGTAGATTTTGTTGTCTCAATACCTAAAAGGAAGACAGACCGTTTCCATATTTAATAAGGGTTAATGGACTCGTATAAATTTAAATGATTGGTAGAATACCATTAAAATTATGCTTTTATCCAATGCCAACTTTGCATTCATTTTATAGGCCAATGTTCTTGTTGAAAGACTTAATCAGACCTTGCAAAATATCATTGTCAAATTTTGCAACGTGAAGAAAACCAATTGGGATGATGTTCTGAATACCTGTGTTTTTGCATACAACACTTCTTGCCACGAAAGCACACTTTATACACCGTTTGAGATTATGTTTGGGAGAAATGCAATTCTACCAATTGATTTCCAAATGCATGTAGACATAGCAGAGAAAGTTGAGGAACCTTTTAACCCAAATGCTTCTGACATAGAACGAATTACTGATGAAAGAATAAAGGTACTGAAACAAGCGAAAGCAAGTATTCAATTGGCACAAAGAAGCAGAAGCTAGAATATGACCGGAAACATGCTAACCCAAAAGCCTATGAATTAGGTGCAAAAGTCCTAAAAAAGGATTTCAAAAGGAAAAAAAGGAGAGGAGGAAAATTGGACTACAAGTATGTGGGCCCATTTACTATAACAAAGTGTCTTGGAAAAGGTTTGTACTCACTTCAGTCAATTGAAAACCGAGATGTAGTCATCAAGAGCGTAAATGGTGTCCACATCAAACCATATCTTACCCCACACAGTACTTTTAGTACACATTCAAGCTCAAACTCATCCAGTTACACACCACCAGTAGATAAATCAGTTCTTCATAAGACTGAGGTTGTACTTTCCAGTGGTGATTCATTCCACAAGAGAGGTGACTCATCAGCAAGTAGTCCTACATCCAAGTCTCAGCACTCCAAAGAATCAGAGGCCACTCTCCAACATCTTAGTGCTAGCAAACAACATATGGAAGAGCATTATTATGCTGATAATCACTTAAGTATAATGTTCAAGATGATGGCAATCCGCTTTATGCGTGGAAGTGTGTGACATATACATTAGAAGGCTGTAAAAGTGAAAGCTTAAATGTCTTTGATCATGAAAGTACTCAAATGGGTGACCTTGCATTTGTATTGGAGTCTTCCAAGCATATCACAGTACCTGAATTGCCAAATCCCCATAGTGAGATGGTTACAAGTACTCCAACTTTAAGTGGAGGATATTTTACACCAATGGAAGATGGAAACTTATCTCCAATACCAGTTTGTAATGTGCTGAGCCACTATAAGGAGAGCTGTATTCAACCTGCACTTTCCACCACTGCCTCTATCCCAAACCCCACATCCTCGCCTGCTTGTCCATCACAGGTTCCTCAAACTAGCAGCTGTCCACAGAGAGATTTTCCAAAGAGTCCAAATTCACAAATTCAATTAAAAATTGCTATCACAAAGGATAAATGTCATTTGAAAAGCAAACACCATAAGAGCCACAGTGAAAAACGTGAAGTGATTCCTAGTGAAGAAAGTAAGTGATTATGATTATATTCAATTTTATAAAAATTATTGCATTTGTTTATTTCCACAGAACAAAAGAAATCTCAAGGGTTACAAGTTTGGATACCACAACTGAACCTACTAGCTGAAGACAACCAGGCCATTGAAGAAGGAAAATGGTTATCAGATCGTGTTATAAATGCTGCACAGGAACTACTGAAATCCATCAATACTTCCATTGGCGGGCTACAAAATGCCTTGTTGGCACAAAACTTGCAATTCACTATTGAAAGAGACAGGTTTGTACAAATTTTACATGTTTCGGGGAATCACTGGATAACAATAGCAAATAATGGATGCACAGGTGGAGAGATAAAGGTTTATGATAGCATGGGACATTCAGATCTTCTAGAGGAGACTAAACAGCAAGTAGCTGCGTTGATTTTTACCTCAGTCAATAAGATCACACTGACATTTCAGACTGTTCAACGGCAACAAGATAGCATCAGTTGTGGTCTATTTGCGGTTGCTTTTGCTACATCTCTTTGTTTTGGATCAGATCCATGTACCATAATGTATGATTCGGCAACCCTAAGGTCCCATCTTAAGCATTGTTTTGTATCAGGAATCATGGAGCCTTTCCCAGGCAAGGAAATAAAGGCTCGAAGGCCATATAGCCATGTACAATATGATATATTTTGCAGTTGCAGGCTGACAAGAGGAAAGGAAAAGATGGCCAGATGCGACAATTGTCTGGAATGGTTCCACAAATCATGCGAAAAAATTCCTGGTTGTGTGTTCTCTAAGAGCCAGAAGTGGTTTTGCCACTCTTGTAACTCCTCAACATAAATGTATTTTTATTTCACCATTTATTGCATGCACATGCAGCATGCATGCTTTTTGCTTATATATACATCATTCACTAACCATGTACTGTGCATGCACTATGTATTTATTCCATTCATGTATTATACGCTTACGTACATGTACATGTACAAGGCGCCGGCCTCTACTACAGTGTATGTACCCCAGATATTGTATAATTGAGCAATCAAGCCTGAAAAATTGCTAGGACAGGCTTTGCGTGTTTTGTAAGTATACGAACTCATTGGACGAAAAGCGGACCGTTTTTGGCAAGGTAGGACCATTTTTGGCGGACAGATATGGTCCGGGCGGACCACTTTTGGCGACCAAAATCAGTCCGGCCGGACCACTTTTAGGTAGGACCACTTTTGCCATGACATGCCGGAGGGGGTATGAAATCGATGGTACACGGCAGCAAAACTCAACAATTCTTGAAGGCATTGATTTGTATTCAAGTGAAATTTGTCACAAAACTCTGCCACAGTGCAGTGAAGATCTTGAGTGCTTTTACCACTCTTCACGAGATAGGTAAAATTGCTGGGCGCAAAGATGGCTAATGTTTCAAACAGCGACCTGTTCTTATCAAATCGCCTTCTCATTGATCCTAGAATTGTGTCAAGAGCAACAAAAAATGTCTTACGCTGCCATGACTCTTCTGGTGTTTCAGGTACCTCACCATCTTCTCCTGATTGTTTCCGTTTTCCATCCGACATCATTATAGTTGGGTGCAGATACAATGTAGCAGTAACAAGTACACATGGCATTAACAAATAATATTATTATATGTTAACAAAACAATTAATGCCCGCGCTACGCCACCAGGGCACCCGAGCAGTTATGAAGTTGCATTAACGAACCACAATTGCGCCACTTACGTGCATGTGTGGGGGACTGGGGGTGCATGGGCAAGTAGTCTCGTGCCCAGACTTACAACGTAAGAAGCATCACAGCTGCATTAGTTATACTGTTATTTAAATGCTAATCAATATTATAATCTGAGAGGTCTGGCCGGAATTGCGCTGGTAGGTATTTTGGCGCCCTACCGCCGTTTTGGCGCCCCCCCCCCCCCCCCCCCCCCCCTTTAGGGTCCGCTGGTGTACGAAGTATTTAAAAAGTAAGGTTCCAGAGCCAGCAGTATGATACCTATGCCCAACTAAAATATCATTTTCTCCATATTTAATTGCATTAACTTCACGGATAGCTTTTAGCAATGACCCTGCATTTGCTCTTCATGCACTCAGTGCTTTAGCGTGTAATGCATCTGCACTAATCTTACTTACTGCTGCACGGGCAGATCGTGTAACAACTTTTGAACCAGCCAAGGATGAGACTTACAAAAGGCATCATTTACTTCACTTAGAAGCTCACTATCCCTTGAATAGCCTTTTCAAGTCTACCATTATGTCTCCACATGATTAGTGCATGAGAATTGGGTTCATACAAGGAGTAGCTATGGGAGAAGGATATGGTTGCAGTAATTATCATTTCACCTAATACTCAGTTGCATGACAGGCAGGCAAGCCCTTACATGTAGGTGCCAAAGTAGACTTCTGTACATCAGATAAGGAAGCCTTTTTGTACATATCAATAGACAGGTCACAAAGGAGAAAGAACCATGTGTAACCATGAAAGAACCATGTGTAACCGATTTTCAGGTTTTGTAGGTTAATCGGTTATTCACGATTACCTATTCAGTTGACTATGCGCTCAGTAGAATAGCAGATTACCATTTTTAGTTGAAATAACCGATTCTGTTTTTCATAGTCGCGATTAGTCAATATTCATTTCCTTCATATGCAGAAATCGCTAGCAAATCCATTACAGTACCCTCTTTTATATGCCCTTCGCTTTTCAAAAGCATACTAACGGGTTAATTAATAGGTAAAAAAGAAACATTGCAATGTTATCCATCCATCCATCCATCCATCCATCCATCCATCCATCCATCCATCCATCCATCCATCCATCCATCCATCCATCCATCCATCCATCCATCCATCCATCCATCCATCCATCCATCCATCCATCCATCCATCCATCCATCCATCCATCCATCCATCCATCCATCCATCCATCCATCCATCCATCCATCCATCCATCCATCCATCCATCCAAAATTTGATTCGACCCCCTTTTGTTGCTGTGGCATGAAAGCTATATCAACTTGGGATTATTTCACATCGTTCGTCTGTAGCCTTCGCGCCCGCTTGGCCATTCTCCTACAAAATACTGCTATTAATTATCTAATCCATAATATTTACCTTCTTTGAACGTGTTTTCCAAGATAAGTAAAATAGCGATGCAACCTTTCAGCTTCTATACTTTACTGACCACTGACTGACAAACGCGAAATGTTACAGGATGTGTGTAAATGACGATGCGTCTTTTAGTTATAACCGCCTGAACCGTCTGTCTCCAGCTGGACGCCAATTGGCGTTTTGAGAATCAATTACCGGCCGCTGCCTTCCGCAATTAATCAGTTAATTAAGCTGGAATGTTTAGACATTGCATTCCGTTTCCAGCTTCGTGCTTACAAGTAATTCATTAAAAAGCGTGGGAATACGAATTTAGAATTTCCCATCTATCTATATAAACCTATATAATTTCTTTTTTTTTAAATTACATGATGGCATCATGGCACCGCATAACGATGAATATGAAGGCCTAAGTACAGTACATATTGTTCAAAAGGAGGTATTCTTTACATTACAGGATAAAGCAGTTCGCTGATCAGACAGGCACTTTTTGAACATCGTGTAGACTGTCAATAAACTGTTTGATAAATCACGGGAGGGATAGGGTGCATGTGAGAGAAATGTGATTGAATGAAAAGTTCTGGCTCTCTATGAAAACGGTAATATTATAAGAGGTGGGTTTACAAGAAGGGGGTGAGATGTGCCCCCTCCTGCGTAGTGCGAAGCGCGGAAGCTTCGCCCTACGTTTATACTTCATTTATCTTTAACTTATGCTTGCAAAACAATATATTATTATGAGTGATAATGGACTGGCGGATGCAGAAATAATTATAGCCCACGCTCAATAATCCACGCCCTCTTCTAGTGATTGAACGTTCATTGTTTGGAGTGCCTTCTGTCCGTCAAAGATATATAGAAGAGCAAGGTGAAATAATCTCAAGTTGATATAGCTTTCATGCAAAGTGCGATAGATACTGTGAATCACAATCACAGCAGTGAGCCATCCATGCACAGCATCAGGTGTTTAATTACCAGTTACCAGTTTGCTTTGAGAAAGATGATGCAGACATTTCATTTTTCATTTTCAGGCCTACTTCCCGATCTAGATCTGCAGATCTAGATCGGGAAGTAGGCCTGAAAAGGATAAATGAAATGGACCTATATTAGCAGCAGGTTGTCATATTTAACTGTGTGTGCTAATATATAGGTCCACTACTTCAATCTGAAGCCTTGTTCCCTTGCTTTTTACACCACCATCGCCTTTGATTCCCATATACTACCAACCTTCTCGTATAGAGAATGTTTTTATCACTTGTAATATTAGCGTTCTTGTAGGGTGCCAGAACTTCTCATTCAATCACATTTTTTATCTCTCACACCCTATCCTCCCGTGATTTATCAAACAGTTTATTGACAGTCTACACGATGTTCAAACAGTGCCTGTCTGATCAGAGAACTGCTTTATCTTGTAATGATTACCTCCATTTGAACAATATGTACTGTACTTAGGCCTTCGTATTCATCTTTACGCGGTGCCATCATGAAAGTGTATTTCCGCGAATGTCACTAATATCGGTCATTACAATAACCATTAAGCTGGAATGTTTAGACATTGCATTCCGTTTCCAGCTTCGCGCTTACAAATAATTAAGAGTGGGAATACGAATTTAGAATTTCCCATTTATCTATATAAACCTCGAGGTGGCCGTAGTTGTTAAGTAAGCAAAAATGCAGCTGTTAAGTGTAACGGTTATGCTAACGGTTCCTTTGCTGTGCAGGGCCGCGTCGATCGGCAACCGTAAGCGCCTCGGTGTTCATCTGACGTTTTGCATGGTGCATGATATTGTTACTTTTACAGTGGACGGAGGGAGTACCTCCCCGAAATATGGTGTCACTGCACAGCAGGCAGGCGACCGCTTGGAAGTTAGCACCACATTCCTCAGCACCACATTCCAATTAATTTGTAATGTGATTAAGATGCGGCCTGACGATAATCATTAATGCGGCCAACATTAATCGCGGCCAGAACGTTCAGGTACATGTAGCTAGCTAGCTTGCGCAGAAGGAAAACAGCCTACTTACCAGTTCACGACACGGCCTGTAATATGAGCCGGGCTTCCACATATGGACTGGAATCACGGTACTTTTTGTGTCCAAGGCGCCTGGCTAACCCTACCAAGTTGCACAGAAATGAGACTTTTTATTGTACAGGTGAACCCGACCATCTGATGAGGTCTGTCTCACGTATCATTAAAATGGCCCCTCCCCCTTGAGAACCATGGCCATGTCACACATGTGAGAGTGAGTTTACCCCACTGTCTGACCAAGGTAAGGGATGTTCTGGTGATCCTGCACCACCAGAGCATCTGATGAGGCCTGTCTCACATTTCTGAGCATGTGTCATTAAAATGGCCCCTCCCCCTTGAGAACCATGGCCATGTCACACATGTGAGAGTGAGTTTACCCCACTGTCTGACCAAGGTAAGCGATGTTCTGGTGATCCTGCACCACCAGAGCATCTGATGAGGTCTGTCTCACATTTCTGAGCATGTGTCATTAAAATGGCCCCTCCCCCTTGAGAACCATGGCCATGTCACACATGTGAAAGTGAGTTTGCCCTACCGTCTGACCAAGGTAAGCGATGTTCTGGTGATCCTGCACCACCAGAGCATCTGATGAGGTCTGTCTCACATTTCAGAACATAAGTCATTAAAATGGCCCCTCCCCCTTGAGAACCATGGCCATGTCACACATGTGAGAGTGAGTTTACCCCACTGTCTGACCAAGGTAAGCGATGTTCTGGTGATCCTGCACCACCAGAGCATCTGATGAGGTCTGTCTCACATTTCAGAACATGTGTCATTAAAATGGCCCCTCCCCCTTGAGGACCATGGTTATGTCACAAGTCTTAGAGGTTAAAGGGAGTTTTAGAGTGTCTTCACTTCAAGCAATGTTCTGCCTGTGTGCATCTTTTTTCTAAGCATTTCACTTATTCACAAAACAGTAATGCTCTTAAATCTGCATAGGTAGTTTTTGGTTCAAAACGCATGTTTTTGCTTCATCCCAGGTCAATCTATAAGCTTCCATAATGACACCAGTGATTATCTATTAAGTGAACAGGAAAAAATTTTTAAAGCCAAAATTGATTAGTATTACTTACTTCAGGCCATACGATAAATTTATTGACTTCAGAAAGTGTCATGGATGCATTCTTACCCACATCATCCTGAATGCCCATAAGGTACAGCTCAATCTCATGTACCTAGTATAGTATGTGTCAGTGAGTAGTACATATATAGTATTAAACTTTAATTTAACTCACCATATCACTGCATGTTTCTAGAGGCCAATATGGATTTTCTTTTCTTAACGTTTTGATATATGGGATGTGATTTTTAAACATTGACATCTGTCTACCAGTTATAAAGCATCGTATTAGTGGCTGTAAAGTGAAAGAAAAGTATATTTACATGGATCTAAGCATGCATGCATGCATGCTCTAAGTACCTCCATCTTCTTCACCACTTGTCGTATTGATCTTCTTGTAAATGGTGATTCACTTCATTTGTGATGAGTATTGGAGCTAAAGCTAAGAAACAATTGCACACATTTTCTCATTACCTTTCTTTCCTCTTCAGAAGATGATGTGGGAAACTTCTGATATAGTGGTCTCGTCCCCACTTCAGGGCAGTAAGGTCATCAGGGTCAGGACCAGGATTTTCGAAGTCAGGAACCAAAAAGTCATCAGAATGAATATCAGAATTCAAAGATATAGGGCTTCCAATTTCGATGTCGTCATCATCGTCATCACCATCTACTTCATTCACACTATGACATTCAGTCACTCCTGAAAAAGTTTACAACTATACACATGTATTTACACGACACAACTGGGTGTGTTTCACCTTGAAGTGCATCATCATCTGCTTTCTGCAGTGGATAAAGTGCACCAACGGACAATTCAAATGCAATCTGTTTTCTGAAGCAACTCATCATTTTCTGTGGATAAGCTTCTATTATGCCTAGTGCTTAGTGTTTTATATCCTACTTGTGTGAATACGCAGTCCTGGCTTTCCACTTGCAATCTTGCTGCCTGTATAATATTATGCATGGTTAAGAATGCTTTCATAGAGTGTTGAAATCAAAACTTACAAGACACACACAAACTCCACAGTCATATGAATTGGTTTGCCTTGGTGAATTGCTGGCCTACATCATTGGAAAATCCCTTATTAGAGTACATTACAACTCCATGCAAGGCACTGAATACTATTGAATCAGAATACTTCCAGTCTAAATGACTGAGGTGTAACTTCGTTCTATGTTGCATTTCATTGCAAAGGTACAGCCTATATAGCATAGAAATGTTTTACTGACTTGTACATTAAGAATTTTGTGCCACTAGCTTACCAAATCCAGTTTACAGCATCATCATCAGAACAGTGCATTGAATCAAAGCTTTGAATGAATTGAGCTTGTGGATGGACTACCTAGTATTTTATCATCAGGTTTTATCACCTTTTGAACTCTGGTACAAACTGAAGTTTACCAGTAGACTCCAATGATTTGGTTTGTGTACAGGAAAGAACAGTTTCTGGTAGCTGCATACATCCTCACCCTAGAGTCAAAAATGCATTCTCATAAGCCATATTGTAGTTTCATGCATGTGATTCACTTTTGAGTGCCTTCTGACTGATAGGTAGCCTCGCGCTTTGAACAGGGGAATAAATGTTGGGTCAAAGACCTTAATTCTTTTCCCATTCTGTTGTAAGAATGATAAGATGTAACTTTAATAATATGATTAAGCAAACCTTAGTAGCAGCCTCTTGCAATAGTTCCATGTATGCAGAAATGATCTACATGGGTTTTCATAGAATTTTTCTGATGAGGTTAATACCATACCTTTGAGTCAAGTTGATCGTCAAACAGTAGTTGTTGTAAGGCATTCTTTTCAAGTTGGAACACTTTGTTTGGTACTGGAACTTTGTTGTATAACTTTTTGAAAACAGTCGTGGTGCATGTAAATCTGAAAAGCATTTTCCTAAGTACCTCAGCTTCAATACTTGATGGTAGGCCGCTGTAAATCTGGTTTAGGCATTCAAGGATATTCATGTTCAATGCATGCATGCATTCTAACTCACAAGTTTTCCATTTGGAGGATGAATAGTAAACTCTCTTTGAAGAAATGTCTGCAGAAGTATTATTACTATCTTGTGTTGCTTGCACATTTCCCCCTTACCTTTGACATTGATGTGGTGTAAACTGCAAGACATACATTCTCCTAAAAATGTAAAGGCTACATTGTAAGACTGTTATGATTTTAACACTACAACCTCAACTATTCTTGAGGAATGAAAATCAGTAGTAGTTTTTATACATATCAATGAATCATCATAGTGAATCCACTCCTTTCTGTTTTTCACGTAGCATGTATCTGTAAAATTGATTCAATGGGATGAAATTAAATGAAAGATATTCTTATTCATTTACAGTGACCCTCTGCAATGTCTTTTCCATGGTGCACCTGTATGTGTGGATATGAAGGGGAATAACAAACTACTTGCTGATTTTTACTAACCAGGATTGCACATAACTGATAGAAATGGCTCTCTTGGGAACTTGAGTGTGCAAGATTGCAAGCCCTGGATAGTGTATCATTTATTAAATACAGCACACATAAAACAATTATTAAACCTTGGAACTTTAATTCTGTTTTTCAGTTTTCTGGCTGGAACACTGCAACTTACCTTACTGCAGTTCAAAATCAATATGCTTGGAAATGAAACGTGTTTCTCCTGAACAGCTAATTGCTTGTGACAGACATCACAAAACCTGCACATGATATGATAAACATATCAGCATTCATAGTCATATTCCTGTAGACCTACTTATGGGTACACAAATTATCCAACAAAGCATCAAGCCAGGTGGTCAGTATATCCATCATACTAATATCCTCTGGTTGACCTTCAGCGCTGAATGGAATCACAGTCCAACTTGAAGAATCATGCACTATCTGGTTTATAATGTATTATAAATGATATATAAAACACAGGGTTTTTCACCTGTGAACAGCATGTAGCCATTTTGTTGACTGTTGTTGTGAATTCTTTCTTAAAGTTGTTTGCTATCTGACATAATACTAATCTTAAACTAATGCTTTACAAGGATGTATTGTAATGAAATACCTCTGATTCTGATAACAGTACTTCAAGCAGTGCTGTTATTCCATCGACACAGTCATTTTGCAATCCACAGTTGAGGGAGTATGCTTTCTCCTTTTGTAGTGCACGCTATATTTGGCTACTAAAGTATCATTCACTACAAAATTCATTTTACTTACAACTAATTTTGAGGCATTGCAAGGGTGAACTGAACTTGTTTCAAGTTCATCCATAACACTCACAAATTCCTTCTGAACAGAATTGAAGCACTGCACATCCATTGCTACATGCATGCCATGTGATTATTTGTAAGAGGGAGCAGAATCTCGTTTTAAATGGGTGGCTTACCCTTCATCATCAAATACAATGGAGTTGCAGCAAGAGCCTGTAATGCAGCATTCATCCAACACGTATATGTTGTATTATGCAGTCCCTTGTTCACTCTTCTGGAAATGTCCAATTCTATGCAAAGGGGCTAGGGGTGCAGAATAACATACATAATAACACTGCTAACTTTCAAATTAAACCGACCATAATCTCTTGGTCTTCAGCAAATCTGTAGGTGGAGTAATGATGAAAGAGCTGTAGTATTATTTCTAACTAGACACCAATTTAATTATCTACATGAATACAATTTGCCCAACGGTTTTGAAAAGAGATACATCAATTAGTATGGCATAGCATAGCATAGATACTTTTTCAATCAAACCTTATCCTATAACATACTGTGTTTGATGAGCAGTTTTCTTTTCCATGGTGGAAGAAATTTCAACTCTGATGCATGTAATGCAAAGATGTATGTCACTACATCAATTGTCTGTTTCAGCTTACACATGCTGAAAATCGGCATCTTCTTTGGTCTTGTTCATAACAATTTCTTTGCTGCTTATAATGATAAAAAATGAATAGAATTTAACAATGTTCACACATACTCATTTGGTTGATCTGGAGCTGTAGTGATGTTTTCTAGTGTTGCACTTGCATTGCATAGTTCTTTAGTTGGGGGGTCGTTTTTAGCTGTCAGACTCGTGGTGTTTAACTCTGCTGTTAGGGTATCATTTTCTACAGTGTGACATCTGCAATGTAGATGTGACAAATGTCCAACAGAAACTACATTTGCTTACATATGGGTGAGTGGTTTTGACGGCTTTTGGAAATGGCCATGAATTCTTGATGTCTTCAATGGCCGTTTAGACCACTTCTCTTTCAAAGGGCGAGAAGGTTTGGTCTTAAGAGATAACTAAAAATGTGATAAACTCATTTAACTGTCATTAATGTCAAAACACACAATACCTTTACATGCTTTCGTAGCTTATCCTGCATATCATCATAAAACTGCCTCTGTCTTGCAATGATGATGGGATAATGCTGTCTCAAAAAAACATCTGGTCTTAAATGCTTCTGAGGATGGTCAATCTTCTTTAGAATAAAATTCCATGCTTCTATAGTCCCAGCAGTTCTGCTTAACTCTGTATGCTAAATAGGGCAATTAACAGCAGACAATGCATTCTTGTATAAAAGCTTACAATAGTTGTAATTGGCAATGGTTTCTCCACCTTGTGTCTATCAAGGTTTCCTATTTATGTGCAAAGTTAACAAGTGGGTTACATTGTAAACTTTAAACACTTACCAAGCAACATACATGTCCAGAATGGTGCCATTGGAAGCCACTTCGTTAAAAGTTCATTAAAATAGTCAGGATTATAGTTCCTATTCTCCTTCTCTCCATTATCATCATCATCATCATGCACATGTACTTCCTCCATTTTTCTATTGAAGTACATGCTAAATGGTTGCAACTTAAGTGACATTTCATCATGAGAAAAACTATTAAACTGCTCCGAGTCTTCATTTGATTCACTGAGTGTATCATCATTCACAATATCAGGGAAAAGTGGCTTCTTATTGAGATCATTAATAATATCAACAATTCTGTTATATGCAGATTTCATATTGATGGACACCTTCTTTGAGTAGTAAAGACATTTTAGCAGACCAAGTCGCATCACCAAATCTTTTAAGGTAGTAGAGTTAACAAGAATTGAAAAGCAAAACATGGAAAAAGAGTATTCTTCATTCTTAAACCTGAGTAAATGATGATAGATGCAATGTGATTATTAATGACATGACATAGACACCTCTTCCATATAAGTGTGAATATTATTATGCTTTTAAACATTATTCATTAAACCTACCATTTCTTGCAATCCTTTTTAGCCGAATTCATCACGTGACTTGTACAGGCATGAGGTAGTATCTTTTCAAAATCCTTACGTTGTCCTGCACCACTAACAATTCTAAATGTTCGTAACAGGTAATCATTAACTGTCTCCATGTTAAAAACATGTAAAAAGCTGATAAGTAGCACAATGCTGCGATCAATTATGACCCTTATGGGTTTTATGGATGCACCAGAGCCAAACAATAAGCTTTCGGCCCGTCTAAAACTTTGTAAAAAAGAACTGACTGCCAGTACTGTTTGGTCACAAGATATATATTCTGCAACTGGAATAGGAGGTTTGCCACTAACAGGATGCTTAACTACAAGACTGTAGTAGTAGCACACAGAAGGCTTTGTGCCCACATCCTTTGGAACAGTAACTATTGTACCTGTGGCATCACAGAAAACTGGAGAGTATTTTGCAACTTCATGGTAGAGTCTCACACCAGTTTCATTGAAACATATAACTCCAAATGGAGAAGCTTGTATGTACTGAATATAACCTGGAATTGGTGAGTCAGGGCGATGAAGTCCAAATTTAGAAGAGCTCACAGTATCTTCATTGATTAATTTGCGTTGTAAAATCATAAGGGATGTGATCAAGTCTCGATCATCTTGCTGCAGCAATCTGGTCTCTGATGAAATTTTTCTAATTACTGCTTTCGAACATCCCACACCATCTCTATTTCCTGCAGCATATTGCTCAGTTTCTAGGTTCATCAATCGGCTCAGGTACTCTTTAGATGGAGCGACTTGTGTATTCTGAAACCACTGGTGAAGTTTGCTTCTATTGGTACTGCTGAAATGACGAGCATGGGTTTCACCAACCTGATGATCTACATTTCCCGAAAATTCTACACGTACTGTCACATTATCAGGATTGATTTCCTCACTAGAGACTGAAAGTATAGCAATCACATTACAGGTAGAAAATGTGCAATATGCAGTTGCCCTGAAAATTGCAAGCGACTGTTTGCGAGAATTTGATTTCTTTCTCCAGTGCTTTTTGAAAGCAAATGAACAGCACTTGTTCAGTTGCAATAATCCATCAGCTAGGGTATGTACCCATGATGGCTTTATACTGTCTCCGACAAATGTGTCATCCCATTGCAATTTTGAAATTTTAAAGGACCCTGCTTGTAGACTGATTTTAGTAAATGAGCTACTATTAGGCAAATGTGAAGATCGAGCAAGACAGCCTGCAGTCGTTCTTGAGATAGCTGGATCAACCTGTAGTTATTAATTACCTACATTCATTTATCTTAAACAAGGATGTGTTTCACTGCATGCATGCATGCATGCATGCATGCATGCATGCATGCATGCATGCATCCATACATACATACATACATACATACATACATACATACATACATACATACATACATACATACATACATACATACATACATACATACATACATACATACATACATACATACATACATACATACATACATACATACATACATACATACATACATACATACATACATACATACATACATACATACATACATACATACATACATACATACATACATACATACATACATACATACATACATACATACATACATACATACATACATACATACATACATACATACATACATACATACATACATACATACATACATACATACATACATACATACATACATACATACATACATACATACATACATACATACATACATACATACATACATACATACATACATACATACATACATACATACATACATACATACATACATACATACATACATACATACATACATACATACATACATACATACATACATACATACATACATACATACATACATACATACATACATACATACATACATACATACATACATACATACATACATACATACATACATACATACATACATACATACATACATACATACATACATACATACATACATACATACATACATACATACATACATACATACATACATACATACATACATACATACATACATACATACATACATACATACATACATACATACATACATACATACATACATACATACATACATACATACATACATACATACATACATACATACATACATACATACATACATACATACATACATACATACATACATACATACATACATACATACATACATACATACATACATACATACATACATACATACATACATACATACATACATACATACATACATACATACATACATACATACATACATACATACATACATACATACATACATACATACATACATACATACATACATACATACATACATACATACATACATACATACATACATACATACATACATACATACATACATACATACATACATACATACATACATACATACATACATACATACATACATACATACATACATACATACATACATACATACATACATACATACATACATACATACATACATACATACATACATACATACATACATACATACATACATACATACATACATACATACATACATACATACATACATACATACATACATACATACATACATACATACATACATACATACATACATACATACATACATACATACATACATACATACATACATACATACATACATACATACATACATACATACATACATACATACATACATACATACATACATACATACATACATACATACATACATACATGTGTTGGTTTAGGTACTAAACTTTGTTTAATGTTTTGGGGGTATGCGAGCAATATGCTAAAATCCCCAGGGTTGTACCCCCTGGGAAAGCCTTACTTCCGTTCAACCCTGAGCCTAGGGAAAGCCTCGCCTCCATTCAAACCTAAAGCCCTTAAAGTCTGGGATAAGTCTCACTTACATTCAATAAATCCCCTCAGCCAATCTAACACATTATCCCAAAGATATTGACACCTGATATGGTTCCAGGTCACACACATGTATATAAAGGATGGTAAGGTGGGCAGCAATCACTCAGACCAAAGCCAAGTCTGCCAGCTGCATTGTTTACCCACCCACCACTCCACCTGTGCATTGACTGTACTTGTACACATGTTTTGCTGTGTTCTTACTTGCACATCGATGGTAGGCGGCACCCTTCGGGCTTCTACCCTGACCTAACCACCTTACCTTGACCAGCGTCAAGGGGTGGGGCTGACCTAATGGGGACCAGCGTTTCCCTTGGTTCCAGTCAGGCTCAGGGTAGGGGGTCAGCACCCTTACGCACACCCGACTGGCCAGCTGTCGCCTACCCCCCTTTTGGGCAAACTATAAATTATGCCAAGCGCAATGGGTATCACGATTAGAGCGCATGTTGTATACCAAGCATGAGGGAGCATCCAGACAGCATTAAACATACATACATACATACATACATACATACATACATACATACATACATACATACATACATACATACATACATACATACATACATACATACATACATACATACATACATACATACATACATACATACATACATACATACATACATACATACATACATACATACATACATACATACATACATACATACATACATACATACATACATACATACATACATACATACATACATACATACATACATACATACATACATACATACATACATACATACATACATACATACATACATACATACATACATACATACATACATACATACATACATACATACATACATACATACATACATACATACATACATACATACATACATACATACATACATACATACATACATACATACATACATACATACATACATACATACATACATACATACATACATACATACATACATACATACATACATACATACATACATACATACATACATACATACATACATACATACATACATACATACATACATACATACATACATACATACATACATACATACATACATACATACATACATACATACATACATACATACATACATACATACATACATACATACATACATACATACATACATACATACATACATACATACATACATACATACATACATACATACATACATACATACATACATACATACATACATACATACATACATACATACATACATACATACATACATACATACATACATACATACATACATACATACATACATACATACATACATACATACATACATACATACATACATACATACATACATACATACATACATACATACATACATACATACATACATACATACATACATACATACATACATACATACATACATACATACATACATACATACATACATACATACATACATACATACATACATACATACATACATACATACATACATACATACATACATACATACATACATACATACATACATACATACATACATACATACATACATACATACATACATACATACATACATACATACATACATACATACATACATACATACATACATACATACATACATACATACATACATACATACATACATACATACATACATACATACATACATACATACATACATACATACATACATACATACATACATACATACATACATACATACATACATACATACATACATACATACATACATACATACATACATACATACATACATACATACATACATACATACATACATACATACATACATACATACATACATACATACATACATACATACATACATACATACATACATACATACATACATACATACATACATACATACATACATACATACATACATACATACATACATACATACATACATACATACATACATACATACATACATACATACATACATACATACATACATACATACATACATACATACATACATACATACATACATACATACATACATACATACATACATACATACATACATACATACATACATACATACATACATACATACATACATACATACATACATACATACATACATACATACATACATACATACATACATACATACATACATACATACATACATACATACATACATACATACATACATACATACATACATACATACATACATACATACATACATACATACATACATACATACATACATACATACATACATACATACATACATACATACATACATACATACATACATACATACATACATACATACATACATACATACATACATACATACATACATACATACATACATACATACATACATACATACATACATACATACATACATACATACATACATACATACATACATACATACATACATACATACATACATACATACATACATACATACATACATACATACATACATACATACATACATACATAGATTACATTACATTACATTACAATACATTACATATATACCGGAATGAGATCAAGATGTGTGTCTTGAATTTGTATTGCCCCTGTAAGAAACAAATTCATGTATATCTATCTATCATGCTTCATATCTGTGCTAACCATCTGTATAGAAGGGTCTCAGAACACCAGCAGCCGTACATGCAGGACATTTATAAGTCTCTATGTGAGAAGCTGTGTCTTCAGTAACTCCAACACAATCTCCGTGATACCAGCCTCCACAATAATCACAAGCAATCATAAATCTAATCATTCAGTGCAAGTGTAATGAAAACTATATAGTATTCATTACAATAACAAAAACGAACCTTGAAGGATCATAGTGTGTTTCACACACGCAGTAGATGTTAGCAGCATTCTCTTCATGATCGTCGTTGTCCTCAATATGGTCAGGATGAGGTTCATCATTGTCTTGGTCCTCACCATCACTAGGTCCTTGATCCACACCATCACTAGGCCCTTGGTCCACACCATCACTAGGTCCTTGGTCCACACCATCACTAGGTCCTTGGTCCACACCATCACTAGGTCCTTGGTCCACACCATCACTAGGCCCTTGGTCCACACCATCACTAGGTCCTTGGTCCATACCATTACTAGATCCTTGGTCCACACCATCACTTCGTCCTTCATCCACAGTCTCTACATCATTAACTCCTTCCTCCTTACTCTCGTTAATCTCTTCATCCATATGACTACTGGTCTCTTCTTGTACATGATCAGCCCCTTTTCCATCTGTAACCAGAACTGGTTTTCCTGCTTGGTCTCTAGTGCAGGTCTACATGTATATTCATTACAACATATGTGTACACACCCACATTATAGCTTTGCATGTTTTTCATCAGTAATTTTGTAACATCATTAATACATTAACACTGTAAAAGTAAATTTATATACCTGACAGGGATGGCTTGTACCAATTTGTTTTTGCACACATAAATCAGATCGTTTGTGGTACCAGTATGAAGCAACTGCTGCCACAAACTTGAAGGATGGATTTGATTTTCCAGACAAAACTTGTGCAGCTAAGTACCAGTAACCACTTGGTCCATTGCATGATGCATCTTTTGGAGGTGTCTCCCCTGTGTCAGCAATGTACTTTACAAGAGCACCAGGTTCAAAATTATGCTTTCGTCTAATAGGTGGCTATGAAAGTAATAAAATAACAAAACTTAAGCTGAAGTTAACTTACCATCACAAAGTAACTTGCAAAAAGCACAAACGCAATGGGACTATGTAGAAGTCTATGCATTTATATAGGACCAAACACAGGCTCCACCCACCATAGTTTTCATATCCTGGGATATAGCATGGAGGGAAAATGTACACAGTGGATGGGAAGACAACTCCTCAAAGCTTTGCTTACATTAACAATAGCACAGCTCATTGTTCATGCATCCAAATAAGGTCACAAAGTAGAACTATCAGTTTAAGCCACACCTCAGATGTATGTAACATTACATATGCCATAATATAATCACGCAGTCTCACACCCATACACACTCACACACAACAACATTCATATCAGGTCACACAAACGTCCCCTGGATCAACCAACGTAACGAAAAATATTATTCACACTAAAAAAGGCAGTTTGGAAACCAGAAACATAACAAAAAAGATAAGTTGAGCAGGTCCATGACAGGAGGTCATATTATATGATGAGCTGTTCAACTGAGCAGTTGTTGTCACACCCTCAACTGGTCCAGTGTTCCGGATCCGTGCGTGACGTTGGGTTCCTGGTTGGCACAGGTACACACCTACCCCGTGGGTACATGAAACACCTCAGAGTCAGATTCAGTGTGTTTTGCAACTCACAAGAATGGCACCCATCTCCACAGGTCAGCTTGAAAGAACTTATTAGTTGTGGTCACTCCCCCAGTGTTCAAAATCCGCTCGTGACGTTGGGTCCCTGGTTGGCACAGGGACACAACTACCCTGTAGGTACATGAAACACCTCAGAGTCAGATTCAGTGTGCTTTGCAACTCACAAGAATGGTACCCATCTCCACAGGTCAGCTTGAAAGAACATATTAGTTGTGGTCACACCCCCAGTGTTCAAAATCCGCGCGTGACGTTGGGTTCCTGGTTGGCACAGGTACACACCTACCCTGTGTGTACATGAAACACCTCAGAGTCAGATTCAGTGTGCTTTGCAACTCACAAGAATGGCACCCATCTCCACAGGTCAGCTTGAAAGAACTTATTAGTTGTGGTCACTCCCCCAGTGTTCAAAATCCGCGCGTGACGTTGGGTTCCTGGTTGGCACAGGTACACACCTACCCTGTGGGTACATGAAACACCTCAGAGTCAGATTCAGTGTGCTTTGCAACTCACAAGAATGGCACCCATCTCCACAGGTCAGCTTGAAAGAACTTATTAGTTGTGGTCACACCCCCAGTGTTCAAAATCCGCGCGTGACGTTGGGTTCCTGGTTGGCACAGGTACACACCTACCTTGTGGGTACATGAAACACCTCAGAGTTAGATTCAGTGTGCTTTGCAACTCACAAGAATGGCACCCATCTCTACAGGTCAGCTTGAAAGAACTTATTAGTTGTGGTCACACCCCCAGTGTTCAAAATCCGCGCGTGACGTTGGGTTCCTGGTTGGCACAGGTACACACCTACCCTGTGGGTACATGAAACACCTCAGAGTCAGATTCAGTGTGCTTTGCAACTCACAAGAATGGCACCCATCTCCACAGGTCAGCTTGAAAGAACTTATTAGTTGTGGTCACACCCCCAGTGTTCAAAATCCGCGCGTGACGTTGGGTTCCTGGTTGGCACAGGTACACACCTACCCTGTGGGTACATGAAACACCTCAGAGTCAGATTCAGTGTGCTTTGCAACTCACAAGAATGGCACCCATCTCTACAGGTCAGCTTGAAAGAACTTATTAGTTGTGGTCACTCCCCCAGTGTTCAAAATCCGCGCGTGACGTTGGGTTCCTGGTTGGCACAGGTACACACCTACCCTGTGTGTACATGAAACACCTCAGAGTCAGATTCAGTGTGCTTTGCAACTCACAAGAATGGCACCCATCTCCACAGGTCAGCTTGAAAGAACTTATTAGTTGTGGTCACTCCCCCAGTGTTCAAAATCCGCGCGTGACGTTGGGTTCCTGGTTGGCACAGGTACACACCTACCCTGTGGGTACATGAAACACCTCAGAGTCAGATTCAGTGTGCTTTGCAACTCACAAGAATGGCACCCATCTCCACAGGTCAGCTTGAAAGAACTTATTAGTTGTGGTCACACCCCCAGTGTTCAAAATCCGCGCGTGACGTTGGGTTCCTGGTTGGCACAGGTACACACCTACCCTGTGGGTACATGAAACACCTCAGAGTCAGATTCAGTGTGCTTTGCAACTCACAAGAATGGCACCCATCTCCACAGGTCAGCTTGAAAGAACTTATTAGTTGTGGTCACACCCCCAGTGTTCAAAATCCGCGCGTGACGTTGGGTTCCTGGTTGGCACAGGTACACACCTACCTTGTGGGTACATGAAACACCTCAGAGTTAGATTCAGTGTGCTTTGCAACTCACAAGAATGGCACCCATCTCTACAGGTCAGCTTGAAAGAACTTATTAGTTGTGGTCACACCCCCAGTGTTCAAAATCCGCGAGTGACGTTGGGTTCCTGGTTGGCACAGGTACACACCTACCCTGTGGGTACATGAAACACCTCAGAGTCAGATTCAGTGTGCTTTGCAACTCACAAGAATGGCACCCATCTCTACAGGTCAGCTTGAAAGAACTTATTAGTTGTGGTCACCCCCCCAGTGTTCAAAATCCGCGCGTGACGTTGGGTTCCTGGTTGGCACAGGTACACACCTACCCTGTGTGTACATGAAACACCTCAGAGTCAGATTCAGTGTGCTTTGCAACTCACAAGAATGGCACCCATCTCCACAGGTCAGCTTGAAAGAACTTATTAGTTGTGGTCACACCCCCAGTGTTCAAAATCCGCGCGTGACGTTGGGTTCCTGGTTGGCACAGGTACACACCTACCCTGTGGGTACATGAAACACCTCAGAGTCAGATTCAGTGTGCTTTGCAACTCACAAGAATGGCACCCATCTCCACAGGTCAGCTTGAAAGAACTTATTAGTTGTGGTCACACCCCCAGTGTTCAAAATCCGCGCGTGACGTTGGGTTCCTGGTTGGCACAGGTACACACCTACCTTGTGGGTACATGAAACACCTCAGAGTTAGATTCAGTGTGCTTTGCAACTCACAAGAATGGCACCCATCTCTACAGGTCAGCTTGAAAGAACTTATTAGTTGTGGTCACACCCCCAGTGTTCAAAATCCGCGCGTGACGTTGGGTTCCTGGTTGGCACAGGTACACACCTACCCTGTGGGTACATGAAACACCTCAGAGTCAGATTCAGTGTGCTTTGCAACTCACAAGAATGGCACCCATCTCTACAGGTCAGCTTGAAAGAACTTATTAGTTGTGGTCACACCCCCAGTGTTCAAAATCCGCGCGTGACGTTGGGTTCCTGGTTGGCACAGGTACACACCTACCTTGTGGGTACATGAAACACCTCAGAGTTAGATTCAGTGTGCTTTGCAACTCACAAGAATGGCACCCATCTCTACAGGTCAGCTTGAAAGAACTTATTAGTTGTGGTCACACCCCCAGTGTTCAAAATCCGCGCGTGACGTTGGGTTCCTGGTTGGCACAGGTACACACCTACCTTGTGGGTACATGAAACACCTCAGAGTTAGATTCAGTGTGCTTTGCAACTCACAAGAATGGCACCCATCTCTACAGGTCAGCTTGAAAGAACTTATTAGTTGTGGTCACACCCCCAGTGTTCAAAATCCGCGCGTGACGTTGGGTTCCTGGTTGGCACAGGTACACACCTACCCTGTGGGTACATGAAACACCTCAGAGTCAGATTCAGTGTGCTTTGCAACTCACAAGAATGGCACCCATCTCCACAGGTCAGCTTGAAAGAACTTATTAGTTGTGGTCACACCCCCAGTGTTCAAAATCCGCGCGTGACGTTGGGTTCCTGGTTGGCACAGGTACACACCTACCCTGTGGGTACATGAAACACCTCAGAGTCAGATTCAGTGTGCTTTGCAACTCACAAGAATGGCACCCATCTCTACAGGTCAGCTTGAAAGAACTTATTAGTTGTGGTCACCCCCCCAGTGTTCAAAATCCGCGCGTGACGTTGGGTTCCTGGTTGGCACAGGTACACACCTACCCTGTGTGTACATGAAACACCTCAGAGTCAGATTCAGTGTGCTTTGCAACTCACAAGAATGGCACCCATCTCCACAGGTCAGCTTGAAAGAACTTATTAGTTGTGGTCACACCCCCAGTGTTCAAAATCCGCGCGTGACGTTGGGTTCCTGGTTGGCACAGGTATACACCTACCCTGTGTGTACATGAAACACCTCAGAGTCAGATTCAGTGTGCTTTGCAACTCACAAGAATGGCACCCATCTCCACAGGTCAGCTTGAAAGAACTTATTAGTTGTGGTCACACCCCCAGTGTTCAAAATCCGCGCGTGACGTTGGGTTCCTGGTTGGCACAGGTACACACCTACCTTGTGGGTACATGAAACACCTCAGAGTTAGATTCAGTGTGCTTTGCAACTCACAAGAATGGCACCCATCTCTACAGGTCAGCTTGAAAGAACTTATTAGTTGTGGTCACACCCCCAGTGTTCAGAATCCGCGCGTGACGTTGGGTTCCTGGTTGGCACAGGTACACACCTACCCTGTGGGTACATGAAACACCTCAGAGTCAGATTCAGTGTGCTTTGCAACTCACAAGAATGGCACCCATCTCTACAGGTCAGCTTGAAAGAACTTATTAGTTGTGGTCACTCCCCCAGTGTTCAAAATCCGCGCGTGACGTTGGGTTCCTGGTTGGCACAGGTACACACCTACCCTGTGTGTACATGAAACACCTCAGAGTCAGATTCAGTGTGCTTTGCAACTCACAAGAATGGCACCCATCTCCACAGGTCAGCTTGAAAGAACTTATTAGTTGTGGTCACTCCCCCAGTGTTCAAAATCCGCGCGTGACGTTGGGTTCCTGGTTGGCACAGGTACACACCTACCCTGTGGGTACATGAAACACCTCAGAGTCAGATTCAGTGTGCTTTGCAACTCACAAGAATGGCACCCATCTCCACAGGTCAGCTTGAAAGAACTTATTAGTTGTGGTCACTCCCCCAGTGTTCAAAATCCGCTCGTGACGTTGGGTCCCTGGTTGGCACAGGGACACAACTACCCTGTAGGTACATGAAACACCTCAGAGTCAGATTCAGTGTGCTTTGCAACTCACAAGAATGGTACCCATCTCCACAGGTCAGCTTGAAAGAACATATTAGTTGTGGTCACACCCCCAGTGTTCAAAATCCGCGCGTGACGTTGGGTTCCTGGTTGGCACAGGTACACACCTACCCTGTGTGTACATGAAACACCTCAGAGTCAGATTCAGTGTGCTTTGCAACTCACAAGAATGGCACCCATCTCCACAGGTCAGCTTGAAAGAACTTATTAGTTGTGGTCACACCCCCAGTGTTCAAAATCCGCGCGTGACGTTGGGTTCCTGGTTGGCACAGGTACACACCTACCCTGTGGGTACATGAAACACCTCAGAGTCAGATTCAGTGTGCTTTGCAACTCACAAGAATGGCACCCATCTCTACAGGTCAGCTTGAAAGAACTTATTAGTTGTGGTCACACCCCCAGTGTTCAAAATCCGCGCGTGACGTTGGGTTCCTGGTTGGCACAGGTACACACCTACCCTGTGGGTACATGAAACACCTCAGAGTCAGATTCAGTGTGCTTTGCAACTCACAAGAATGGCACCCGTCTCCACAGGTCAGCTTGAAAGAACTTATTAGTTGTGGTCACACACCCCAGTGTTCGGAATCTGCGCGTGACGTTGGGTCTCTGGTTGGCTTAGGTACTCACCTACCCTGTGGGTACATGGAACAGCTTGTGACCCCAGCTGGTCCAGTGTTCAGGATCCAAGCTAGTCCAGTGTTCAGGATCGGCACGTGACCTTGAGTCCATGGTTGGCACAGGTACACATCTACCCTGTGGCAACAGTACTAGCTCACAGCATCTTCATATAACACGTTGCATAGTGTTTGCTTACGTTCATAACGTGATCTATATTAAGAAGCGCTCGTTTCGGACGCCCGCCGCTTGAGGAATGTTAAACTTATTCATGCTTAAATGTGGTGCTGAGGAATGTGGGGCTAACTTCCACACGGTGGTGTTAATGTAATAGGTACGCGTTTCAAGATGAAATTTAATATAGGTAGAATGTTTGCAATATAGCATGGATCATGAACAATAGACACTTCACCTTATTTAATTTATTGACCTAAGCACATTTTCTCGCAATTATTCGATTGTGAGAAATTCATTCGCGCCCAGCGATTTTGTAAAATGTACTGAAATGATTATAGGGTGCCAGAGCTTCTCATTCAATCACATTTTTTATCACTCGCACCTATATATCCCTCCCGTGATTTATCGAACAGTATGTTCGAAACAGCTAGTGCCTGTCTGAGCAGAGAACTGCTATATCTTGTAATGTAAATATGTACTGTACTTAGGCCTAGGCCTTCTTGTTCATCTTTACGCGGTGCCATCACATGTAATTTTTTTAATGTATTTCCGTGAGTGTCACTAATCGGCCATTGTACAAGAACCACATTAAGCTGGAATGTTTAGACGTTACATTCCATTTCCAGCTTCGCGCTTTCAAGTAATTCATTAACAAGGTGGGAATTTAGAATTTCCCATTTATCTATATATAAACCTCGAGGTGGCCGTAGTTGTTATTAGTAAGCAAAAATGCAACTGTTAATTAAGTGTAACGGTTATGCTAACAGTTCCTTTGCTGTGCAGAGCCGCGTCGATCGGCACACGTAAGCGCCTCGGTGTACCTCTGACGTTTTGCATGGTGATATTGTTACTTTTACCGTAGACGGAGGGAGTACCTCCCCGAAATATGATGTCACTGCACAGCAGGCAGGCGGTAGCGAAACCACGACGGTGAAATCGGATGGTACCACAGAGATGAAGTTGAGCGACAGGGCAAAGGGACAGTCGACGCTTGAGGAACTTGTCAATCTGGTTTTTGCAAGCGACGGCAGCACCGGCCAAAAACCAAAGCTGGTTAGCAATACCGTCGCTGATGAAGCGGCCGCGTATATGGATACGGCAGCAATATCCGGAGGTGGAGGAAGCACTTCTCCGAAAGTTCAGGACAATGAAATGAAAACCACATCTACAGTTTCACTGACGGGTGGAGGCAGCACTTCTCCTAAGGCTGGTGATAATGTAATAGGTACGCGTTTCATGATGAAAATTATAATAGGTAGAATGCTCGCAATATGGCATGGATCATGAACAATAGACACTTCACCTTATTTAATTTAATTTTTCGTTGACTTAGCACATTTTCTCGCAATTATTGATTTATTTTCGGACAGCGATTCTGTAAAACGTACTGAAATGATTATTAGTGAAGAATGATACGCATAACAACAAAGGGCAAATTGCTGATTGGTTGTAAAAATGGTTAACGAAAGTTATGAAGATCCTCTACTTTGAAAAACACTAATGTAAAAAACAGATTCCAGTCGTCTTCAAATGATGTCCACTGTAGTATAGACTGAATTTTTGAATGATTCACTTTATTTTTAACCTTAATTCTTCAGGTCCAAGTCCTACGCGTAGGACCAATATTTGAAAATTCATTATAAATAGAAATGCAGTTTTTTGGCATCCATTTCTCTACTGCTGTTTTATGTGTCTATCGTGCTAAATTTACCAATTGTCAGTCTATTTTTTAAATCACACCCTTGGTTACACAATGCTAATAAACAGATACGGTTCTTAAAAATGCATTATGTAGAGAATTTAATTGTCACAGAAAAAAGTACGACAAGTATACCTTTTTTGAATGATTTTTGAAGCATGATGTGTGTGCTAATATATTCATTCTATGGCAGTGTTTTTACTCTAATCGGTTTTGCCATTTTTACCGAAAACACACTGTACGTTTTCATGATTTTGTCCATTTACTTGGTTATTCCCGCAACTGACATGCGTCTGACATATACCTATCGTTTATAAGCTTGTGGAGCTAGCAATTTCCAAATCTACAATGTACTTTTTTATATGCTTAGTGCAAAAGATCTGTCTTAATACCCCCTTCTTGTCACATGGTGCTCTGATCTTCCCAACATTACTTTTTAGTACTTTAAGTTGCTTCGCGATTTACCGCAAATACTTCTTTTAGCAATGCAGTATTGATATTGATTGTATTTGGCAATCTTTGAAGAATTGCAAGAAAGTAAAAATATTTAACAAGTGAAGAAAAACATTCTCTAACGAGAAAGTTGGTAGGATATAGGAATTGGAGGCAAAGGTGGTGTATATAAAAAGGAAGGGAACAAGGTTTTGGGAAAAGAAAAACGATACAAAAATCCTATATTTAGCACGTTTAAATGTAACAGAACCAAAAGAAGTGCTAAATATAGGATTTTTGTATCGTTTTTCTTTTCCCAAAACCTTGTTCCCTTCCTTTTTATATACACCACCTTTGCCTCCAATTCCTATATCCTACCAACTTTCTCGTTAGAGAATGTTTTTCTTCACTTGTTTCCTCTATTTTTTAATTTTTATTTTTAGAGTGATGATTGGTTCATAAATATAACACATTACACACACAAACGGATCTAGCTCTATATAATTCTAGAGAGGATGGCTGTAGCATTGGCACGAACTAGATGGACATTAAGCCGGCCATGAATGTCATTCAGCACAACTGACTTGGACTTGCGTGTAGAGGTGGCGAGTCTGGAGGCAATTGATGAAATGATAGAAGAGGCCTCATCGCCCCAAGCTCCATACGATTCTACCACCATGGGGACACATACCCATCCAAGTTCCGAACATTTGGTATCATTAGCTTGATGTTTCCTCGCCTCTGTGGCCTGAGCAGCAGACTTGGCCAAGACTCCCGCTTCCAAAAGGGTTAAAGGGTTTTTAATCGATTATTAATACTGGCAAGTGCCCCCCCCCCCCCCGTTACAATTACCGTCACGAGCAGACGTCCACTTTTGTTTGGGATCACTGTAAGGAACGCGAGAGAATTCTAACTCGTCGGTCTCGTTGTTAAGCTTTCCTCTTTTGTTTGCACAATTCTAAATATACGTAAATGTCGCCATGGGAACGCTTCTATTTTAACTCTTCGCATTACGTAATGATTACGTATGTCAGTTTTATGCTTACATCTGATACTTGAAGATATGATTCTAAAGCGATTGGTATAACTCTCTTTAAAACCATTCCAAACGACGACGACGACGACGACGACGACGACGACGACGACGACGACGACGACGACGACGACGTTGACGACGGAGAAGATTTGGCCTGGGGACGAGGTAAAACACGAACGTTTTTGTTCTCTATCCGTTTCTCAGTACGCGAGTTATAAGCGGGTCGCGTTTTTTAAAATGATATTCACGACCCGGGTCAATTCCTATATAGGAACTACTATCGTAGTTCCTGAAAACCATTTCTAAAGTACAATGAGATTTTGGTTTGTTTTAGATGAGTTTGCTAAAAATTAATTTTAACTTGCGTCCTACGCGTAGGACGATAATCCTACGCGTAGGACGATGGGAGATTAAAGGTTAAAATCTAAATTATCTGAATCCTAATTAATCTTTACAGTAGATTCTACCATTGTAGCATTTCGTAGATTATTGTAAGTGAAATTTACACATATGGCCTGCTTGCCTGTCTAAGCTTCGCCTGTATGCTAACAACATGTACCTCTCCAATCATTCATAGATGCACAAGTGAAAGACCCTTCCTCGAGTATGATTGGTAAGCTGCTCTGCTGGAAGTATAGTCATATGTACCTGCTGCATCCCTAACTAATTGAACACAGTGGGAAAGGTCCAAAAATGAATTATTAGTCATGGCTTTGGATATATACTCACTAAATACCAAAGTTTAATATTATGGACTCTGTCGTTATTCATTGAATGTACTTATACCAACATTGCCTCTATGGGCTGAAGAATCCAATACCATGGCAAAATCCCCCTTAACTACGACCACACACGAATGAACCGGTATAAACCCTGTGAGATTGACCATAAAGTTACCAAGAGAATTAATTGAACCTGATTGCAAAGGAATTTTTCCATCAATCTTTGTGTTGGTAACTACCACAATTTTCGGTATTTTTTTCTTAATCTTTTAAATTGTAATCTTATTATTGCACACTGTTTGTTGGCTTTAGGTATAATTGTAATTAAAATTATCCATCCTTCTTAATCTATTCGTAATGTTAATTATTATACCATGTGCTTAATAACGAGCATGCATGTACCCCAATGGCTGCGGGAGCATGGAGCCCGTGGTCAGGTGGCTCACCATACCTTTTCACATTTGGCCAAGCTTGCTGTGATGTCTTTAGTGCCAAAGGTATCATTATACAAGAATGAGCATGACAGAGCTTATATAATGCAAAGGCCTTGCTACAGAGAGGGTCGGTCTAGATTGATTGCTTTAGTGTATGCCTGAACAAAACCAGAATACTATTCTTCATCCTTATAATACTTTAGTGTTATATTCTTAATGGAATTACGATCTTGTTCCATTATTATCTCGTTCTTGATCCTAATTACTTTGCTTGATTGTCTTATGACGAAATTACATTTATCTATTTCGCAGCCTCTGTTCCATCTATTGGTGTGGTGTACAACTATTTGGAGAGCACTCTCGTCCAAAAGGGTTTTGTCAAATGCTATGACCAGCCCTATAGCCACTACACAAGTTCAGCGGATCTCAATGCATGTGCTGGCTCTGAATATGTCTTTGTTGGAGCTAAACGCGCATCAGATGCTAGTGATTTTTCAATTGGAGCTTTTGGGGCTTCAGTCACTGTCTTCAAAAATACATACTCCACCTCTCAAGCGTACTATGATGCGGTTGGAGGCACTTATTGGTATCGTTATCCTGGATGGAGCTTTGGGTTTGCATCGTCATCAAATGTAAACTTGAACAGTTGTGACTACAACAATCCAGACTGCTCTAGCAGACTATGTTTTCATTTGGATCAACAATTTGGTGGCTATCGTGCTGGGTGCACTGTAAGGCTGAATGGTGACTCCACGTGGAGGAAAGTGATCTACAAGTGTGAGTTAGAATGTGGGCAGGTGTTACTTGATTGCAATTGAACACATGCACTCTCTAACGTAGTCATATAAACGCTTCTTACTACTTTGTATTGGTAACTGATAACACTGAAGTATGGGGTTGTTATCAAATAGTGCATGTGTGTTAGCAGTAGATTTATAAGAATGCTATGTATTGACTGTAACGACATCTAAACATTAGATCCTTCTTCAGTTAGATTAGTATACTATGAAAGGAGGACTTTTTTTCTTTGCTCACCACCAAATTGAGTTATAACACTGATGCTGTTTGTTTAATTATGTGCTAGAAATGATTGCTACAATTGTATATTTTACAGCTTCTCTACCTTCCTGTGGCGTTCAGTACGATTACAAAGAGAGTGATCTCGTCCAAAAGGGCTACGTTAAATGTTACGAGCAGCCCTACTCCCATGCTACTTCTTCTGCTAACCTGGCCGCATGTTCTGGATCAGAGTACGTCTTTGTAGGGGCAAAGACATCTAAGAGTGCAAGCTCGTTTGCCATTGGAGCCTTCGGTGTGACATCAAACGTCTTTAAGACCACCTGCGAACATAATAAGGCTGCTCTGAGATGCAGGAGGTGCGTACTGGTACCGGCATTCGGGATGGAGCTTTGGGTTTGCATCCTCCTCAACGGTGAACCTGAACAGCTGTGATTATAATAATCCTGATTGTGCTAGCAGGATGTGTTGGCATCTGGATCAAAACGTTGGTGGCTATCGTGCTGGGTGTACTGTGGGCTTGAACAGTGACTCGACCTGGACGAAAGTGATTTACAGCGGGAAAAACCTACCAACCTGCTCCCCTGGTAAGCCGAATTGCATCACTATATGTTTAGAGTTTCAATTTCAAGACACATGCACTATTCGCAACAGTAAACGTTTGAGAACGCATGCATTGATTTTAATTATTTAGCAGCCCTATAATTGTTTGTTGTAGGAACTGTAAAATTGACTGAGTTTACACCAACGTACATTGGCAAACTCGCAAACACTCATCCATGCACACACACATACACGCACACGCACACGCACACGCACACGCACACGCACACGCACACGCACACGCACACGCACACGCACACGCACACGCACACGCACACGCACACGCACACGCACACGCACACGCACACGCACACGCACACGCACACGCACACGCACACGCACACGCACACGCACACGCACACGCACACGCACACGCACACGCACACGCACACGCACACGCACACGCACACGCACACGCACATACATTCGCTCACACATGCACACATATACAAGCGCACGCACGCACGCACGCACACACGCATATGGATATAACAAATACACTGTACACAAATGACATACCGGTACGCACATGCATATGCATCATATGCATGCACAAAGTGTATGTTTTTTGCAGCTGGCAGTCTTCGCATTGACTGTTGTGACTGATTGAGAATTTAATGTCAATAGTAATTGGGATGTGAAAAGTTTTAAACATTCTTATAGTATAAGAAAAATTGGTGACTGTTAAGATTTAGGACAAATTGCTGGCTTCTATCGTCACTATTCTTCACATCGCTGCATCTAATATCGCAACCAGTTATATATGTAATCACATTTGTTAATTTGCAGTGGCTGTCCCATCATGTGGAGTACTATACAACTATCCTGAGAATACTCTAATCCAGAAGAGCTTCACTAAGTGCTATGACCAGCCTTACTCACATTCAACAACATCAGCTGACCTTGCAAACTGCCAAGGGTCCTCTTTGATCTTTGTCGGGGCAAAAAGCTCTTCAGGCTCAAATTCATTTGCTATGGGAGCATTTGGTGTCTCATCTAATGTTTTGAAAACAACTTCATCAGTAACAAAAGCTTGTATTGATGATAGAGGAGCGTACTGGTATCGCTATCCTAAATGGAGCTTTGGGTTTGCATCTTCCCCAACTGTCAACCTAAACAGTTGTGACTACAACAATCCTGACTGCTCTCACAGGCTCTGTTTCCATCTGGATCAAAATGCTGGTGGCTATCGTGCTGGGTGTACTGTGGGGTTAAATGGAGATTCAACATGGAGGAAAGTGATATACAAGGGTAATTACTTGAACTCATGTTCTCCAGGTCAGCAGTACCAAATGCACACAACACATGATCACATGTACACATGCACATTCTGCTTGTATTCCATTAAATGACCATCATCATTTTTCTCTTCTGGTATTATCATAGATATCATGGCAACAGTTGAATCTGAGCCTACTACTGCAAATAAAGTCCAGTGAGAAGTTTTGGAAAAAGAACTGCTGCTTAGAATGTACACTGTAGTATGCTAGCATTCAGTGACCCTATAGGCTGGTTTTTGGCACTGTGAAGCTTATGAAAAATGTTTGCAACTTGTTCATATGATTATCAGGAAAACTAAGACATATCTCTTCCTACTCATGTTCGTCAGTTACAAATAGTGCTTATGTGCGTACCTGTCACTTTGCAAAAAGTTGCCAATTCTTTCAAAACTGGAAATTATAGGAAACAGTTCAGATAGGAATATATATAATAAAAGTTAAATAATGGTTAATAAAAGCCAAATGTAAAACTAATTGAAAATCAGCAATTGCTATCCTGGATGCAACAATTAGACTTCTTGCTTTTTAAATTATATTAGCAAAGGCAGTTGTCAAAACGTTGAATGTATTGTCTCATTTCTTGTGGTCTAATCACATGATTCACGATATGACATGTTCTACAATTATATGAAACTGGGAATACCTTTTCAAAGTGCCATTATTACCCATTTACAAGGTATTTTTCTGTACCATACAGCGGTATTCTATTAATCAGAGTTGTATACTTAACGATGCATAATTTGCATATAGAATGATGCATGTTGTTTTATGAATGCTGCACGGGATAGCCACTTTTAGCACTGAAACTGAAAAGCCATGCACCTTTGGCATCTACAGCAACTGGAGCAGTTCTATCAGTAGGGCCAAAATAAGAGCCATGTATCCCCAAAGATAATTAATTATACACAGGAAATAATGCTGTAGAAATATTGATGTAGCACTAAATTTCACTATTCAAATGCTGCAGTTGTCATTTTATAATATGGATGAGCTGGAAAGCTCTTGATGATGACAAAGTAGATAAGATCGACACTGTTTCAACTACCAACCAATGAGTTGTACCACTTGACAGGAAAGCAATGCTGCCTTTTAAAAATCATTTCTCTGTCCACAGTATTTGCTATTGATATCTGTATTCCTAGCCCTCATCAGTGTAGAGAAATGCATCATTGTCACACCCATGTACAGGTTTAACGCCATCCCCTTCTTGGAAGGTCTTGATCAGAGCCTGGAGAAAGGGTGTGTGGTTGCTGTGGAGTTATTCATGAGGTCAAGCTGAATGGCTTTCCTGCATCACTAAGGAAGCTAAATGGCTTTTCTGCGTCACTAAGGAACTACATGAAATACTGTTAGGGTTAGGAGGGAACTACCAAGTTGCTGAGACTGAGAAACAAGCAATATGACAAAAGTTCATTAATGAATGTGTCGTATTGAGCAAACTAATGCACCCCAACATTGTACTGTTTGTTGGAGTTCATTTTACAAAGGAAAATAAGTATCTTGTGATATAGGCAAATGGAATTGGCTCAGTTCTTTAAAAAACACAGTGACATAACTGCATCAATTAAGGTCTCCATGCTCCATGATGTGTTACATAGACTGCTCCATTTACACTCTCAGGACCCACCCCTCATTCATCGTGACCTTACTGACACTAACGTTCTTCTTACACAAAATATGAAAGGAAAAAATCGCAGATCTTAGAATGTCAAAAATATTTCACCTTCAACAGATGAGTGTGAACCGAAACACCTGGTACAATAGCTTACATGCCACTAGAGAATCTGAGGCCTCATCCCGAGTATGATTTAAAATTAGACATATTTTCGCTTGGTATTCAGGAATTTCACACTGAATAAGCATAAATAACTGCAGCCATTTTTGAGAAGCAGGATGCTCAAATGTATTGACGAGTGGATTCAATTGAAAAGATCGGGTTGGGTCATCCACTTCATCCGTTGGTGATCAGGTGCCCTCAAGAGAGACCAGGCCTACAACCAAAGAACTTTGTGGAATGATGTAATCCACCCGCTGCTATGTAATTGTGTCTGGGGACGACAAGACTACTAATGTGCAGAGAGCACTCATTTGACCTTGATATGATATCAAACATAATGGCTATTATTAGAAGTGAGGTGCATACATCAAATGACACCTTATATACCAATACTAAATAAAAGAATGTTCGGGATCTTCAGCACGTGATGCCGTCGTCACACTTAATGCCTAATATACCGGACGGGGTACTGTAGAGTATACAGAAAATGAATTTATTCCCGTACTGCCAGTTTAACATCCCTTCTACATTTGACAGTGCATGCTGATTGTACAGCCGGGTCCTTTGGAACTTAATTGGCCCGAAATTGCTAAGTTTCTTGGTCCCAAGTCAGTGTGTTTTAAGAATGTTGTTATCATTACGTAAGGATTTTATTCTAGGGATTTAACATTGGAGAATAAGCGCTAACCCTGAGGATATTGGTTGGAGATGGATGTAGAAAAGAGGTGGCCCTGTGATCCAGGACGTCTTTTGAAGGCAGCCACCTACTTCTTTTCCAAATCCCCTTTATGATTTACCTCTGGTCCACATGCAAAGATTCCTGCAGGTAAAATGATGACAGAAGTGGATGTAAGTTGTAGCCTTTGTACATGACATCTGATGCCATATTGCTACATGTAGGTTGCTTGGCATACTGCTGTGGACTGGTATAATTTTGTTCTGGGCGCATGTGACCAGTACTTCGTCGAACGCCGTGCTGTCATATGTAGGAGACCAGGGTGTGGATCCGAGGTTGAAATAGATGAAGAGCAAGTTCGGGAAGTGAAAATTTAATCGCGGGAGGGTTGTTGAGGGCAATTGGGTATTTGGAGGAATGGAGAGAACAACTGGTGAATGCTTTTTGGTGGAGAGATGCTTGGCACTTCTACCCATTATACAGCAGTATGTTAGACCTGGCAGCATTGTGTACAATGATGAGTGGAGTAGCCTCAACACAGCAACCAATATGGATCATGACACTGTAAACCATTCACTCCACTTTTTAGACCCGGCAACTGGTGCTCATACCCAAGCTCTTGAAGGGATGTGGAGCTGTTGTAAGCATATCGAGAAATCGCCCCTACATTGGCGGTCATCTTGCATTTTATTTCAAACAGAACAAAATGACTTCAGAAAATACTAAAAATTGGTCTGAATTCAAATTGTATTTTTCACTGCGTTACAATAAAGCAATGTCATGCAAAATCAAGACAAAAAATATTAATTACCATCGCAGGTAATTACAAATTCAACATCTTCAATAACATCATTTTAATTTTAACTTCGTTAATAAACTCCTCTACACCAATAGCATGCACTTCACCCCCACCGCTTCCGACAAGAGGTGACCATCCATCCATCCATCTGTCCGTCCGTCCGTCCACCCACCCACCCCTCCACCCATCCACCCTTCCTTCCTTCCTTCCTTCCTTCCTTCCTTCCTTCCTTCCTTCCTTCCTTCCTTCCTTCCTTCCTTCCTTCCTTCCTTCCTTCCTTCCTTCCTTCCTTCCTTCCTTCCTTCCTTCCTTCCTTCTTCCTTCCTTCCTTCCTTCCTTCCTTCCTTCCTTCCTTCCTTCCTTCCTTCCTTCCTTCCTTCCTTCCTTCCTTCCTTCCTTCCTTCCTTCCTTCCTTCCTTCCTTCCTTCCTTCCTTCCTTCCTTCCTTCCTTCCTTCCTTCCTTCCTTCCTTCCTTCCTTCCTTCCTTCCTTCCATCCTTCCTTCCCTCCTTCCCTCCTTCCCTCCTTCCCTCCTTCCCTCCTTCCCTCCTTCCCTCCTTCCCTCCTTCCCTCCTTCCCTCCTTCCTTCCGTCCCTCCCTCCCTCCCTCCCTCCCTTCCTTCCTTCCTTCCTTCCATCCTTCCTTCCTTCCTTCCTTCCTTCCTTCCATCCTTCCTTCCTACCTTCCTTCCTTCCTTCCTTCCTTCCTTCCTTCCTTCCCTCCTTCCTTCCGGTCACCCGTCCCTCCGTCCCTCCGTCCCTCCCTCCCTTCCTTCCTTCCTCCCCTTCCATCCTTCCTTCCATCCTTCCTTCCTTCCTTCCTTCCTTCCTTCCCTCCTTCCCTCCTTCCCTCCTTCCCTCCTTCCCTCCGTCCCTCCGTCCCTCCGTCCCTCCCTCCCTCCCTCCCTCCCTCCCTCCCTCCCTTCCTTCCTTCCTTCCTTCCTTCCTTCCTTCCTTCCTTCCATCCTTCCTTCCTACCTTCCTTCCTTCCTTCCTTCCTGAAAAAATGCCACACCCTGATCCTTAATTGTATATTGTCTATTGCTACATGTAAGTTGCAAAAATAAATAATATCATTTCCACTTGTTTCGTTATGATTCGAATCTCCTTCTTTCTCTCGCTATTAGCGCACTGCGCCTTATCGCCGTCCGCAGCTCAACAGATGGGATGCAGTGCTTCCTTCACAGCTTCTCAAGTGGCCGCTTTGATTGCAAGTAACTACGCTGGGACTGGACAAGGTTCCCTACCCCCCACCATTACGCTTCAACTGTCACCTGAAGGGTTGTCGTACAATGTCGTGTGTGCGGCGAGCTCTGGCGTGCGCGACCAGTATCGCTTCGTTTCTATAGTGGCGTACTTTACGACCAGCGATGCGAATGTGAGTCCTCCTGGAGTCCCCATATACAGGCAGTTCGAGTTTGAGTGTGTAAACTCTGTGTGGAGCGCCACGTCATCCTTCTTGGAGAATACCGTGTTCGACAGAACGACTCTGACATCTACCTCTGCCGCAGTCAGTGCCAATAATAGAACAGACTGTGGCTACTGCCTGAACCCCATCTTCAGTTCTCCACCTCGGAGAGCTGATACTGTCAACCATTGCAGCAGTTAGTTACAATCAATTACATGCACGCAGGGAGACAAAATAAATAAATAAATCAATAAATAATATTTTCAATACAAAAAACCGCGTGGCATTCCTGATATTGCGCTTTTAAAATTATCAGTAGAAATCTACCTTGCAATGAGTGATTTACGATTGAAATAAAAATATTATTTAACTTATAAATCAATTAACTTCGTGGGATATAAATGCAGGTGAGCCATGCATTACTGCATTTATCTTTTTTTTATTTTTCAGTCTGCACCGGATGTTCTCAACCACTGTGCTATATGACGGATACTACTTACCCTGCCATGGGGCGTTACTTCAGCACAGCTTGTTGCAATTACTACCTGTCAGATGGCACGTGTACTGATGCATGTCCACAGTCATTTTATCCTGATGCGAGCAGAACATGTGGTAAGAACAAGAGTGACTCCAAAATCCCTCTCCTCATGTAGTCACTTCTTACTCCATTGCCTCCAGTCCCATGTTCTCTGAGCTGTCAGAATGGTGGTGTACTAAGAAGTGATGCCTGTGCATGTGACTGCACTGGTAGTGTGGTGTATGGAGGGACCAGCTGTACAGGTAACCTATAGGATGCAGAGGTCATCTCCTACTATATGTTGCCATTCATCCTTAATTCCATCGATCAGCATGTCAGTGTCAAAATGGAGGCACTTGTAGTGGGAACACATGCACCTGTCCACCTGGGTACTCAGGAACACTTTGCTCCACTTGCATCCTTACATGCCCTACTGGTTACATCCTCACCAACAGCACCTGCAGCTGTGGTAAGCCTGTGTGTGTGTGTGTGTGTGTGTGTGTGTGTGTGTGTGTGTGTGTGTGTGTGTGTGTGTGTGTGTGTGTGTGTGTTGTGTGTGGGTGTGTGTGTGTGCGGTGTATATGTCTATGTATATTAATTCAGTCTTTGTGGCATAGAATGTAGGTGTCAAAATGGCGGCACCTGCAGTGGATCAGTGTGCACCTGTCCACCTGGGTACACGGGAACACTGTGTGAGACTTTGTGCCCCACCAGCTGTCCAACTGGTTATTACCTTAATAACTGCAACTGTAGTAAGTTCATACGACCTGTCACATATCCCTATTCCAAACAATCATGAATTAATTACTGGTTAATTGCAGCTGTAGGTATATTATTTAAATGTGTAAATTCGAATTGAAAATTTTCAAAATGTTTTAATCAAGGAATGTGATGTAAATCGAAGACAAAGCTTAGTATATTTCTATTAAAATGAAGTGTTCAAAAAGAAGAAGTGTACATAACATAAACAGAATAATAGGATTATTTAGACTAACTATTAAAATTTTACCATACAGGGAAGTCCTATACCATCAACCATTTCCAATGCACTCCTCCACTTAATGCCAGGCACTGCTCATATTGAATTTGTGCAATTATTATTATTAACAATGTATAGCTGGTATACGGTACACATTATACATTAAAAAATGAGACAATAGGCCGTAATTCACAAAATAGTTAACATTGCCATATGGTGAACGGATACATTGACTTATTGCACGTACATGATTAAGAAAAAAAAAGACACGCGGAAGGGTTTGCGATTCCCATCTCCGCTGTAATTAAGGCTCCCATCTCTTCTGAAGGTCAGTTCTCATACTGCAAAGACACGGGTGTTACGGTATAATCATGAGCTTTTTTTTCGTTGTTAGGGGGGGGGGGGGGGGAGGGCTTACAAGCGATACAACTTTTGAACTCTTTTGTAATGTCCTTTGAGTGTTCTATAGGGAAAGATTATGATATAAGGGAAGAAATTTATTTATATTTCGAGCAAATGCGGATTTCTGTCCATGTACTACAGCAGAGATAATACATTATCTCTGACTCTCTGACTACAGTATGCATGGCTTCAGATGTATGCATTTGTCTGTGAGCATGCTTTCATCATGTACAAACATATGGTCTGTAACTAAACTCATAGCCGCATGTGTGTTCTGATGTGGCCATGCATACCCATGCCCCTTATTATGGTGATGCAGATACTTATTAACCTAGTATCACTGTCACGAAACAAACTACTGATGGCCATTTTCTGGATAGCTGAGCACAGGGTGTCTCACACCAAACATGATGGGGCATTCTATGGGTTTGCTGAGCACAGCTAAACGTGCACGCAGCTCATCAAAAGAATGACTGGCCTGGTTATTATGACCTCTTCATAGCCAGAGCTTGCTTAGACTCAATGGAGGATCTTTGATGGGGTGGTTTTTAAAAGATAACTTTCCTCCAAACCATCTGAGCAAGGTGCAATGCACCATGGATGGTATATTCAGGCGTTTTACTATCTATAATCCAACGTTGCCTATCCTGCCAAATTTCCTCATTCCTATATAATTATGCAATAATGGTATTTTAGTACATCAATTAATTAGCCTTTCAAGTCATTGATGTCCAGTGCAAGTACAGGTACATCATCATTGATCATTCAACTGTGATATAGGGATGTAACGTGTTGCGGTTGGTTAAGAAACCTCTAAACACAGCCGGTGCTGTGATTGGTAATAATATTTCATTAGCAATGTCATCATTGCCCTATGATGAGCTTACATACATTTTCATCTGTTCAACACCATCTTACATATCCATACAGTCTTTTGCAACTTGAACTGTCAGAATGGTGGTGTACTAAGAAGTGATGCCTGTGCATGTGACTGCACTGGCAGTGTGGTGTATGGAGGGACCAGATGTACAAGTATGTTAAGAGTGCGGCAGTATGTTTGTCCAATAAAAGATTGATGAAGTATAAATTACCTGCACAGCATGTCAGTGTCAAAATGGCGGCACCTGCAGTGGATCAGTGTGCACCTGTCCACCTGGGTACACGGGAACACTGTGTGAGACTCCATGTCCCACCAGCTGTCCAGCCGGTTATTACCTTAATAACTGCAACTGTGGTAAGTGTTTTCGAAACATTTGCTACATCTAACATGCGCATACACGTCATACCTAATTTCCCTATCAGCCTAGTCATGTCTCTCTTTTTTTCACTACTTCAGTCCCATGTTCTCTGAGCTGTCAGAATGGTGGTGTACTAAGAAGTGATGCCTGTGCATGTGACTGCACTGGTAGCAGTGTGCTGTATGGAGGGACCAGCTGTACAGGTAAAGTAATAAACTAAAAGCCTCAGCAAACGTTCATTCGTGTTTCAATCTGCATAGAATGTAGGTGTCAAAATGGAGGCACCTGCAGTGGATCAGTGTGCACCTGTCCACCTGGGTACACAGGAACACTGTGTGAGACTCCATGTCCCACCAGCTGTCCACCTGGTTATTACCTTAATAACTGCAACTGCGGTAAGTTTCACTGATCATTTGTGCTGGTAAAGGTTGATAGTAAAAGAGAAAAAGGCATGGAAGGTAGCCGTTCTACAGAATCTCCAAGATACTGTGAAGGCCACATCATATATTTATGGATAATATTCATGAGCTGTTATCATATTGTGCATTGCTCTAATATATTAAATTTAATTCCCAGCATCGTCACAATATAATGATGATAAATTCCTGTTTTGTGGTGGTCGTGCAGCTCATATTCAGGTCATGCATACAGGCAGAGATGGATAAACAAGATAGGCGTGGTAGGACATATCAATGTAAATTGTTGCTTTCAAGTACAAATATCTGATAGTATCCTGTTTACCCCTAAATCACGCCTGTCTGTATCACACCGTGCCTGTTTTGTCAGGAATCCGTCTAGTCTTGTGTATTGCTGATGGCACACACACACACACCCCACGTTCAATTTCGAAATTTGAACCTTATCTGCATTAATCGAAACAGACATCAGATTCGATAAAGAGCCTCAGCTCAACCCGTAGAAGTACCATGTTAGCATATGAACTGATGGAACCTTGAATCTTGTATTTCAGTCCCATGTTCTCTGAGCTGTCAGAATGGTGGTGTACTAAGAAGTGATGCCTGTGCATGTGACTGCACTGGTAGTGTGGTGTATGGAGGGACCAGCTGTGCAGGTAAGCTATAGGATGCAAAGGTCATCTCCTACTGTATATCTATCATGGTTACCATTCATCCTCTATTCCTTCAGCCTGTCAGTGTCAAAATGGCGGCACCTGCAGTGGATCAGTGTGCACCTGTCCGCCTGGGTACACGGGAACACTGTGTGATACCTTTGCACCCACGCCTCCTCCCAGAACATCCCCTTGTGGATCTAACCAGTACCGTACCTGTTGCTGCTGCGGTAAATTCATATCATGCAGTCCCTTCTAACCATCGACCCACATGATATCCCCTCCCCTCCCTTCCCTCTCTAACTCTCCTCCCTTCCACACTTACTACTCCTCCCCTCAGCTTCCACACATACTTCTCCCCCTCCTTCCCTTTCACACCTCTCCTCCCCTCCTTACTACTCCCCATCTTTCCCTTCCACATCTACCTCTCCCCTTCTTCCCTTCCACACCTGCTTTCCTCCCCTCCTTCAGTTCACTTCAACTTCTCCCCCTCCTTCCTTTCCGCACCTACTTCTCCTCTCCTCCTTCCAAGTTACCCCCCCCCCTCATCTGCCTTCCTCCTATACTTATTCTTATTAATGCCCTCTCCATTTATTGTCTTGACCTACCAGTGAACTGCTCAGTGTCCATCCCAAACTGCCTTCAATGCTTCAACGCCACGAGGTGTACTGTTTGTGCAGTCGGCTACATCACTACTAACTGGGGCACCTGTGGTATGTTTTACCAGGTCACATGCATGCATGGCAAATCATAGTTACACATAGCCCACATGAAAAGATGCACACACACACGTACACATGCACACACACACACACACACACACACACACACACACACACACACACACACACACACACACACACACACAGCTGTACTTACTGGTGCAGTTGCCCACTTGGCATATCGATGCAAATCCATACTCTCATCCTGTTTACACACAAAATCTAACTACCAAGTCACCACTCACAATAGAAGACACAATAGGTTTAAATAAAATTTAGTATTAAAATTCATATATTGATGAAACACTGATCAATTAATCACCGAGAGCACCATTGCAAAAACAAAACTGACCTCTGCAATAACATTTGGGCCATGTAAAAAGACCTCAGATTATCCCTATGTGCTAGAAGCGTGTATTCCATTTAGAGTACCCCATAATCAATATGGTTGAAGTGACTACTAAACTTTGACTGGCTCCACAAAGTCATAATTTATCTCCTTTCTCTTATTAATGTGTGCCAGTGATATAGCCCACCAACCCCTTGTAGCTTGAAGTGATCCAGAGTGTTAAACTTAATTTGACTTGCCCCACAAGGAACTTCAATATCTTTCAACGTTATGCATTTGTCACCTTTCTCTTATAAATGTGATAAAACCCACCAACTGCTTGTAGCGGGTAGGTCTGTTGGGTGTGGCAGTGTATTCAGACTAGTATAACAAAGAATCCATTGTGTGTGAGTATGTGTGTATGTGTCTGAGTATGTTGTTTCACATTCCATGTTCACTGCTAATTTCACCCAGGTCATCACAAAATAACCCTTCACCTTTGTGTTGTGATTTAGCATTCATTTCTTAGAAGCCGTCAATGATATCATGTTATTATTGAACAGTCGAATGAACATACATAATGCTCTGGTTTAGAGTACATGAATTATGAATTTTCTATACCTTGTGTTCCCATGTGCACGTGCATAAATATGAAAACACACACATGCACACACACACACACACACTACTACTATCATGCACACACACACACAAACAGTAATTGCTAATGAAGTTGGTGATACAGTGGTCGCCGATCCCTTGCTCAATGTCCATCTCCTCTTACCATCGGCACACCCCCTGTCAAAAGCTTCACTGTGCTATGAGTTAAGAGGAATGGCAGACAAATATTTCAACCTTCTCTCAAACAACTGTACCTCAATTAATGCCCACTATGCCACGGTTCCCGGTCATCCAGACATCAATATTATTGATGAGGTCTCCGTCCGTACGACTGACCTCGCCAACCGTTGCATTGATGTCAGCATTAACCTCCAATGTACCACTGTTGTGAATAGCACACCCTTAGGACCCAACCAGGAATATGCAAGCAATGGCGTCACAGTAGGTAAATATGGAGGTGCCTCGGTACAAGTTGCCATCCCTAGTTGCAGCGGTGGCCAGAGCCTTGCTCTACGGGTGGAATGTCAGAGTGGGACCCTGCGGGACGTGGATGCGATCCCATTCATCGCACGCATGATGAAAATTGTGGTTAGGCGCAGCCTAGTAACCACAGGAGGAAGTTCGCATGGGCTATTGGGTATGTTCATATTCACCTACTGCTCAGGAAGCATTTACCTTTTTGACAGTGCATCCGTTGTGATTTTAGGAGCTTAAATAATTAGCTGGTAGCTACGATTGCAACCAATTCATCTTGAATATGTGGGTTTAGATTCATTCATTCGTGCATTTACAATTTATTGGACGTTTTATGACAAAAATTGGCTGGTGCTTTTATAAAATAAAACCACTATAAAATAGCATCAATTTCAAACCCACATACTGTCCGAGCTAAATTACCCACGTCCTTCATATTTTTAGCACTTATTCTATATTTTATTCTATGTTTACTTATATACAATGACACGAAACGACCGGGAAAATTGCTCTGACCATTAATCATCAATATCTTGATTGAACGATCTGCAGAATCTGGTAGCAACAGGTCGTTACAATTTGACGCTGAAGAGACGCTCCTTCGTTCAGTTTTACGGGTTTTTAACCCTGAAGGTTACCGAACGTTGGCATGGACGAGTGAAAAGGTTTTATAGAGTAGAATTAAATACAACTTGATGCGGCAATAAGAGCTGAAAATATAAAGGACGTGGGTCGCTTCGCTCGGAAGATATGTGGGTTTGAAATTGGTGCTATTATATAGTGGTTTCATTGAAAAAAGCACAAGCCTGGTTTTGTCCCCATATGCCTTGTGTGATATAGAAATTAAATTTCGTGGGAGGGTATGTAGGATTTTTTTAATTAAAGTTAATTCACTATTTATTCAAATAAAGCCATGCCATTATCATGATGTGTTTTAGGTCAGTTCTGGAACGTCCACGCTGACATTCAGAGCTACACTGGAGCATACAATGGGCCGAAGGGCGACTATTACACACTCTCACTAAACCCCAGCGATGGCCGAAAACAGCGCACCTTTGTGGCTACCCTTTCCACCTTAAATTGGGAGCGCTCTAGGGAGATGTGTCTGTATGCCGGCAATTCTAGAGGCGGAAGGATTGCAGAGGTCCTTGCTCCAAATGACCCAGTCATTGAGGGTCAGCAGGAGGATTACGTGGTATCAACAAGGTTTTCAACGGAATGGAAGTACTCGATGTTTGGTGGTAACTGCCTAAATAATCGAGTTGCTCGAGCATTATTGTACGTTAGGAAAGGGTAGGTAATTATCTTTGGGGAGCTGAATTTACAGTACAAAGTTAATAGTATTTATATATTAATTTGTGTAATTCATTCAACTATACTATCACTGAGAATTGCATGCATTTTTGAAGAAACACGTCATTTACAATTTCAAAATACTGAATCATGCATGGCAGTAATGTGCAAATATTCTTTTTAGAAGCCATGCATGCATGAATAGGGACTAAAAGCGATATTGTAAACTGTACCAGGAAGAAGTAAAGTGTGCAATTGAAATGCACGCGTACGAATCCACTGTGACTCCATCAGTGAGCTAGTGACAAATAAGGCGAAAGTTGGTTTACAACGCTAACAAATTATGGGAAAAGAATCAAGTTATTATTATCATTAGATATCTACATGTAATGGAATACACCGAGTATATAACAGAAGTATAACATTGAGTATACCGAAACACACACAATAATGTTACTATAAGTAAAAAATGATGTCATCAAAAGCAGATGATGGCAGGGATCTCATCAGGATAATTGGACCCACCTTGCCTTTAACTGATGCATGATCTACATATCATATGTCATACCATCCTGGTATACTGTAAAACTTATACTATCATAGTCATATTCCAGATACATGTATCTCAGTGACAAAAGCAAACGCACATCGCTATAAGGGACAGTGTCGATATCCAGAATAAACCGCTTGCATGATATTTATTCGAGTCAGGAGAAGCACTGAAATGTACAGCTACTTATAAATTCAGTAGCCTATAACTTTAACTTTAATAACAATTTTTGATGGAAAGACCAATCAGTTCAGTTATAAAAAGCCAATTTCAATACAATAAACAGTCATGTCACTGAAACGAACTGAGTAGTATGAGGAAACAATTAGTAGAGGGAGCTGAAAATTACATGATGCTATTCATTATGTATGGAACTTCAATATACCTTAACATGCGGCTCTCCTAACGAATTGAATCTCTATGGATGCGCGGAAAATTGGCCAGGATTGCTAATTAGCGTCTGAAATTTCTCGACATGTTTTAGATATGGACCATATGAGGCCACTTCCATATGGAGTGCGTGAGGCCACTTCCATATGGAGTGCATGAGGCCACTTCCATATGGAGTGCATGAGGCCACTTCCATATGGAGTGCATGAGGCCACTTCCATATATGGAGTGCATGAGGCCACTTCCATTCATGGGTGCATGAGGCCACTTCCATATATGGAGTGCATGAGGCCACTTCCAGCTACTAAACTTGCTGCAATGTTTGCTTGCTGTCAAATGCTCAAGAAGCCATAACATATGTATATAAATCATCATACGTATACGGTATACACAGCCAATTTTCTACACATTCGAATCAAATCGGCTACCGATCTTACGTGATTCACTAATTCTTCCGCCTCATTAGCGTATCACGTAAGATCGGTAGCCGATTTGGCCGTGTATATTAAATAGAATAACCGGTGCTAGGCGGCAACGATGAAGATGGAGGAAGTGTTGTTGGCTCTGGGTTGTCTTGCATCGCTAACAGTTGCCCAGCAGGCGGGATGTAATAGTCTTTCTAACAGCACGCAAGTGGAAAATCTGATCTCCGCAAATTTTGCGGGAACTGGACAGGCCTCATCGTCTTTCGTCATTGTGCTTCAGACGGCACCCGAGGGGTTCAAGTACCGCGTCGTGTGTGCGTCGAGCTCTGGCATACGCAATCAGTATCGCTTCGTTTCTATAGTGGCGTACTACACCAATAATGGAGTAGGACCGGTGTACGGCCAGTTTGAGTTCGAGTGTGTCAATTCTGTGTGGAGCGCCACGTCAATCTTCTTGGAGGCTACTGTGTTCGACAGAACGACTCTGACATCTACCTCTGCCGCAGTCAGTGCCAATAATAGAACAGACTGTGGCTACTGCCTGAACCCCACCTTCAGTTCTCCACCTCGGAGCACTGATGCGGTCAACCATTGCAACAGTTAGTTACAATAATGGGGGACCATGCATACAATATAAGTTTGTATCTCCTTCTTCAGGCTGCACTGGATGTTCTCAACCACTGTGCTATATGACTGATACCAATTACCCTACTACGGGGAATAGCTACAGCACAGCTTGTTGCAATTACTACCAGTCTGATGGCACATGTATCAATGCATGTCCACCATCATCATATCCTGATGCGAGCAGAACATGTGGTAAGAACAGGAGTGACTCCAAAATCCCTCTCCACATGTAATCACTTCTTACTCCATTGCCTCCAGTCCAATGTTCTCTGAGCTGTCAGAATGGTGGTGTACTAAGAAGTGATGCCTGTGCATGTAACTGCACTGGTAGTGTGGTGTATGGAGGGACCAGCTGTACAGGTAAGCTATAGGATGCAAAGGTCATCTCCTACTGTATATATATCATGGTTACCATTCATCCTCTATTCCATGCATCAGCTTGTCAGTGTCAAAATGGAGGAACCTGCAGTGGATCAGTGTGCATTTGTCCACCTGGTTACACAGGAACACAGTGTGGTAACTTTGTACCCACAGTTCCGCCCTGCCTAACGTCTTGTTCACCTAATCAGTACCAAAGCTCCTGCAGCTGTGGTAAATTGCATGTCATGCAGTTTATATAGTCACGCGTTGTCTAATTTACCTCATAAAGCTATGCAATTATCCAGTCCTCCCTGCTTACTGTTAACAATGGATCTCTATGTTAACCGCGTTGATGTTATATCTGTGGTTTTACACGTACCACATGTTGATAGCGCTAGCAGGATGTGTGTGCGACTCCCGGGAACCTTGGCCATCAAACGTATTCACCGTTTACTTACAAGCGGTATGAATATATTTGATGAATCATTCCTGAGAATAACTATTTTTTCCTGTGTAAAAGCGTCGAGGTGACGTTATACATCCGCACCTGTGACGTTGTTTGCATGCATGATTAATACGAAACTGCCTTTGCTACCTTTCTGGCATTGCAATTTAAAATAATATATAGGGATGGAGAGCAAGCGTAAATACCAGGGGCCCCAGAGCACGTTGGCTGATGCATGGTAGTATACATGTAGCTCAGGGAAGTGAAGAAGCTAGGGACTGATCCAGTATGGTTTGGTGTGACGATAAAAGGCATTACTGCATGAGGTCGCTCTTTAAAGTCACAAAATCATCATCTCAAAAACTGTCATCTCCCAAATGCAAGCACATGCATCAAGAGTGGTCATAGTTCCAGCACTGCTTGGGCACAAGCACTGAAGTATTAATTAATTCTGCTGCCTATTTTCTGCAGGCAATAAGAGCAGCCACTGACACTCCAGCCAAAACTAATGGCAACTTCTAATGGACTTCTACCATTGGTTAAAAGATTAACCACATCCTTCAATACCTTAATTGGTAAAGGGTTTGGGTAATGTGGCATCCAAGAAATCAGAAGTATATTATGTTGAGCTCATAAACCTGAGAGGTCAGCCACATCATGTGTCCTTAGCAAATCATTGTGTGAATGACAGAGATGGATGTTATAAAGCCAGTTGGCAGTATATCAGACTGGGTTGTCAAGAGGCTATTGGCTGGGGCCACCACTTAGGTATACACAGAAATGTGGATCCCTGGCTTATGGTATCTGATGATGGAACAAAGACTAGTCCTTTGGGGATGATGGAACACTAGCTAGTCCTCTAGCTGAATGATGGAACACTCTAGTTGGATAGCCTTCTGGATGATGGAACAGTGGCTAGTCCTCTGGATGGATGATGGTAGCCCACTGGAGGATGGAACACTGGCTAGCCCTCTGGATGATGGAAGACTAGGACTACAAATAAGATATGTCAAACCAACATTTGGTTTCATGCATGTCTCAACTACACAGTTCCAGTTCAAACCAAACTTAAAACCTTGACCCATTGGCTTGCTGTTAAATCGTACGGCTTTTAGTTAGATATTTGAACAATCGTTTTTGTTAAATGCGAAGGATGACTTTCTGCAATGAGAATCAACAACAACAGAATTTCAGTTGAGGGTATACCACTAGTAAATAATTTGCTATAATGTCTGTGGTGTTCATTATCTTTTGATTGTGCAACTGATTAATACTTAATTCTGGAAGATATAAAATTGGGTACAAACAAAACATAACCAGTTTGGAGGAAACACTTTTTTGTCTTCTCCTTTGAATCTTCCCCATGTCGCCTTCCTCCTATATATATATACCTTATTAATGCCCACCTCCATTCATGCCATATGTACTCACCTTGTCCTGTTTTACAGTGAATTGCTCAGTGTCCATCCCAAACTGCCTTCAATGCTTCAACGCCACGAGGTGTACTGTTTGTGCAGTTGGCTACATCAATACTAACTGGGGCAGCTGTGGTACGTTTTAGATCATGTATAGCCCACAAGAACAGATGCACATGCACACACACACATGCACACACACATACACACACACACACACACACACACACACACACACACAAAGTTGTACTTATTTTGCAAATCAATGCACTTCCATCCTCATAATCTTGGTTACATGCAAATACTACCACTCACATTAGAAGAAACAATAGGCATGCTTAAAAGTAAAAAAAAGTTTATGGTGATGCTAGATAGGGTATTGAAATTCATTTATTGACTATCATGATACAATGTACAATATCCTGGCTACTCACCTAGATCTGTTTGCATGACAATTATACTACCATTGCACAAAACTGACGTGTGGCTCATGTAATTCCGTCTATGCTATAAATACTATTCCATTTGGATTGGTCCATCACTCAGGTTACCCTAAAAGTTTGAATAATCAATCTGGTTGAAGTAATCCACCAGAGAGTGTTAGACTTTAACTGGCCCCACAAGGAGCTACAATATCTTTCATTCTCTTACTAATGGATTCAAGTGCACAATAACTTATGTGTGCCAGTGTTAAAACCCACCACCAACCATTTTAAGCTATGTGTTCAGACTAAAACTAACACAAAGTCTCCATTGTGTTATTGTGTGTGCACGTGTTTGTGTGTGTGAATATGTATGTGTAAATATGTATGTGTGTATGTGTGCGTTTGCTTGTGTGTAGTGTTGGCATTGGTGCTGCGCATTCCAAGCTCAGAGCTAATATCATTAAACCCATCGAGTTGGGATTTTTAGGAAGTCTTCAATAAGTTGATGTTCAATGACTGTCACCCTTGGGATTACTGAAAGGGAAAGTTGAATGATACTGATGCTTAATGCGGTGAATTTTCTATTCCTTGTGTTCGAACCAAAAATATGCACAAAACACATACGCACACATGCACACACACACACACACACACACACACACACACACACACACAACACACGCACACATATAATACACACACAAACAGTAATTGCTAATGAAGTTGATGATACAGTGGTCGCCGATCCCTTGCTCAATGTCCATCTCCTCTTACCATCGGCACACCCCCTGTCAAAAGCCTCACTGTGCTATGAGATCTGTGGGATAGCAGACAAATATTTCAGCCTCGTCTCAAACAACTGTACCTCAATTAATGCCCACTATGCCTCAGTCCCCGGTCATCCAGACATCAATGTTATTGATGAGGTCTCCATCCGTACAACCGACCTCGCCAACCGTTGCATTGATGTCAGCATTAACTTCCAATGTACCACTGTTGTGAATAGCACACCCTTAGGACCTAACCAGGAATATGCAAGCAATGGCGTCACGGTGGGTAAATATGGAGGTGCCTCGGTACAAGTTGCCATCCCTAGTTGCAGTGGTGGCCAGAGCCTTGCTCTGCGGGTGGACTGTCAGAATGGGACCCTGTGGGATGTGGATGAGATCCCATTCATCGCACGCACGATGAAAATTGTGGTTAGACGCAGCCTCATAACCACAGGAGGAAGTTCACATGGGCTACTGGGTATGTTCACCTACTGCTCGGAAGCATTTACCTTTTTGACAGTGCATCCACTGTGATTTACTAAATTCAATGGCCATTTTAAATACATTATTGAAATACAATCATCTTGAATATCTGGGGGTTGATTTCATTCATGTATGTGTTCTTAATATGGCTACAATAGAAATTGCAGGGCAAGGGTAAGGGGAGCGTATGGGAAAGGGAGAAAACGTTGGTTTTTTTAATAGTACCCCTAATTCTATTTATTCAAATAATACCATGTCGCATTTCTGATGTGTTTTAGGTCAGTTCTGGAACATCTATGCTGACATTCAGAGCTACACTGGAGCATACAATGGGCAGAGTGGTGACTACTACACACTCTCACTAAACCCTGGAGATGGCCGGAAGCAGCGCACCTTTGTGGCGGCCCTTTCCACCTTAAACTGGGAGCGCTCGAGCAAGATGTGTCTGTATGCCGGCAATTCTCAAGGTGGAAGGATTGCAGAGGTCCTTACTCCAAATGATTCAGTCATTGAGGGTCAGCAGAAAGATTATGTGGTGTCTAACAAGTTTTCAACGAAATGGAAGTACTCGATGTATGGTGATAACTGCCTAAATTATTGAGTTGCTGTACAATATAGTATCTTACCAATGGATAGGATCGTGCTTGTGGGGGGACGGGCTCAGATTTAGTTAAGTGTTGTATATTAATTTGTGTATTTCATTAAACTTCTATCAGTTGAACGAGCACTTTTTTTGCTATATTCAAACAGAATGCTACAGATAAGTAAGTACTTAAGCGCATAATGACAAATGAAGGCATATGTTCTGCACTTCCCATGCAAACTGATTATAATGAAGCAGTTGCGAACCAGAATGTGGTCAGCAAGTTTTACAAGTATAATACTGAATCAAATGTGCTCTACTTATGAAAGGCACTTAATATCAAGCTGCCAATTTGAAAATTCAACAGCATGAAAAAGAAAATAGGAACATACAGTTATAGAGTCCTCATGGTGCGTTGCAAATAAATTGATCTACCAATATGGCACCAAGGATGGCTTCAATGATGGCCCCAATACAAGCACCACCACAGCTACTAGCTCCAGAGGCTTGAGATGTCATTGGTTGCTTGTCTGTTGAAATTAAGATGAGCAAGTAACACAGATTGGAAGAAATGTACAACTACATGCAAGTCATCATGCTATGCTCATGTACCAATATCCAATATCCAATGTCGACAACAAGATTCTACCGTAAACTATATTCAAGAACAATTAACTAACTGCTTTTAAACAAATGGCTAACACGATGCAAACATCACACGAGATGGCAGTGCCAAGCACACTACATGTTGTAGACATGGGAATGAGAAATGTGGCTATTGCAGGACACTTTCAGCTGCTCATACATTACTCCTCTCCATCCCTTCTCCTCACTATGTCCCACCCCTGTTATTTTTCTCCTAACTGTAACCACCCATCCCCCATCTCTCCCTCTCCAGCATAATTCCCTGGTCCCTCTCCACTATAACCCCCTGGTCCCTCTCCATTATAGCACCCTGGTCCCTCTCCACTATAACCCCCTGGTCCCTCTCCACTATAACCCCCTGGTCCCTCTCCACTATAACCCCCCTGGTCCCTCTCCACTATAACCCCCCTGGTCCCTCTCCACTATAACCCCCTGGTCCCCACTATAACTCCCCTGGTCCCTCTCCACTATAACACCCTGGTCCCTCTCCACTATGACCCCCTGTCACAAGGGATAAGTACAAAGAACACCGTGGCACACCCACACACATTCCACATAGATACACAATCGCACACACTCCATCCTGCCTCCCACCTAGGTTGGAATGCCGTCAATGGCTTCTGCACTCAGGCATGACAATAAAGGGACCAAATTTGGCCCCTCACAAGGCAAGACTATCTTTGTATAGCTACATATCATATCATATCATTTGCACTAATACAGCTCGGCAATATTATCGCTTGCGCTAAAGTATTTGTTATGATGACCCACCCCCTCACCTTGTGACATAGGTGAACATCAAGTTGCTTAATAACGTTAACGTTACAAGTTACTGGTGGTAGTCATCATCATCATCATCATCATCACCATCACCACCATCACCATCATCATCATCATCATCATCATCATCATCATCATCACCATCATCACCATCATCATCATCATCATCATCATCACCATCATCATCACCATCATCACCATCATCACCATCACCACTATCACCACCATCACCACCACCACCACCACCACCACCACCACCACCACCACCACCACCACCACCACCACCACCACCACCACCACCACCACCACCACCACCACCACCACCACCACCACCAAGTATGATTGGTAAGCTGCTCTACTGGAAGCATACTGAGTCATATGTACCTGCTGCATCCCTAACTAATTGAACAATTCATAATGTTAATTATTATACCATGACCAGAAGTACAATGGGCTTAAAAACGAGCATGTACCCCAATGGCTGTGGGAGCATGGAGCCTGTGGTCAGGTGGCCCACCATACCTTTTCACATTTGGCCAAGCTTGCTGTGAGCCAAAGGTATCATTATACAACAATGAACATGACAGAGCTTATACATGTATAATGCAAAGGCCTTGCTACAGAGAGGGTCGGTCTAGGTTGATTGCTTTAGTGTATGCCTGAACAAAACCAGAATATTCAATTCTTCATCCTTATAATACTTTATAGTGTTATATTCTTAATGAGAATTACGATCTTGTTCCATTATTATCTCGTTGTTGATCCTAATAACTTTGCTTGATAGCCTTATGACGAAATTACATTTGTCTCTTTCACAGCCTCTGTTCCATCTATTGGTGTGGTGTACAACTATTTGGAGAGCACTCTCATCCAAAAGGGTTTTGTCAAATGCTATGACCAGCCCTATAGCCATTACACAAGTTCAGCGGATCTCAATGCATGTGCTGGCTCTGAATTTGTCTTTGTTGGAGCCAAACGCTCATCAGATGCTAATGATTTTTCAATTGGAGCTTTTGGGGCTTCAGTCACTGTCTTCAAAAATACATACTCCATCTCTCAAGCGTACTATGATGCGGTTGGAGGCACTTACTGGTATCGTTATCCTGGATGGAGCTTTGGGTTTGCATCGTCATCAAATGTAAACTTGAACAGTTGTGACTACAACAATCCAGACTGCTCTAGCAGGCTGTGTTTTCATTTGGATCAACAATTTGGTGGCTATCGTGCTGGGTGCACTGTAGGGCTGAACGGTGACTCCACGTGGAGGAAAGTGATCTACAAATGTGAGTTAGAATGTGGGCAGGTTTTTGCCTTCAAATTTGATTATTCCATGCTATATTGGGTTGGGCGTGCATTATTGTTACTTGATTGCAATCAGTTGAACACACTCTCTAACGTAGTCATATAAACGCTTCTTACTACTTTGTATTGGTAACTGATAACACTGAAGTATGGGGTTGTTATCAAATAGTGCATGTGTGTTAGCAGTAGATATATATAAGAATGTTATATATTGACTGTAACGACATCTAAACATTAGATCCTTCTTCAGTTAGATTAGTATTTTATGAAAGAGGACTTTTTTTTTCTTTACTCACCACGAAATTTAGTGGTAACACTGATGCTGTTTGTTTATTTACGTGCTAGACATGATTGCTATAATTGTATAGTTTCCAGCTTCTCTACCTACCTGCGGCGTTCAGTACGATTACAAGGAGAGTGATCTTCTCCAAAAGGGCTACGTTAAATGTTACGAGCAGCCCTACTCCCATGTTACTTCTTCTGCTAACCTGGCCGCATGCTCTGGATCAGAGTACGTCTTTGTAGGGGCAAAGACATCTAAAAGTGCAAGCTCGTTTGCCATTGGAGCCTTCGGTGTGACATCAAACGTCTTTAAGACCACCTTCGAACATAATAAGGCTGTTCTAGATGCAGGAGGTGCGTACTGGTACCGGTATTCGGGATGGAGCTTTGGGTTTGCATCCTCCTCAACGGTGAACCTGAACAGTTGTGACTATAATAATCCTGATTGTGCTAGCAGGATGTGTTGGCATCTGGATCAAAACGTTGGTGGCTATCGTGCTGGGTGTACTGTGGGCTTGAACAGTGACTCGACCTGGACAAAAGTGATTTACAGCGGGAAAAACCTACCAACCTGCTCCCCTGGTAAGCCGAATCGCATCACTATGTTTAGAGTTTCAATTTCAAGACACATGCACTATTCGCAACAGTAAACGCTTGAGAACGCATGTATTGATTTTTTAAATTTTAGCTGCCCTATAAATTGTTTGTTGTAGGAACTGTGGGATGAGAAATTGACTGAGTTTACACCAACATTGGCAAACTCTCATCCATGCACACAAACACGCACACACGCACACACACACACACACACACACACACACACACACACACACACAAACACAAACACTGACACAAATTAAACACACACACACATGCATACATTCACTCACACATGCACACATATACAAGCGCACGCACACACGCATACGGATATAACAAATACACTGTACACAAATGACATACCGTACGCACATGCATATGCATCATATGCATACACAAAGTGTATGTTTTTTGCAGCTGGCAGTCTTCGCATTGACTGTTGTGACTGATTGAGAGTTTAATGTCAATAGTGATTGGGATGTGAAAAGTTTAAAACATTCTTATCAGTAGTATAAGAAAAATCGGTGACTATTAAGTTAAGATTTAGGACAAGTAGGTGGCTTCTATCGTCACTATTCTTCACATCGTTGCATCTAATTGTGCAACCAGTTATAGATGAAATCACACTTGTTAAATTGCAGTGGCTGTTCCATCATGTGGAGTACTATACAACTATCCTGAGAATACTCTAATCCAGAAGAGCTTCACTAAGTGCTATGACCAGCCTTACTCACATTCAACAACATCAGCTGACTTTGCAAACTGCCAAGGGTCCTCTTTGATCTTTGTCGGGGCAAAAAGCTCTTCAGGTTCAAATTCATTTGCTATGGGAGCATTTGGTGTCTCATCTAATGTTTTGAAAACAACGTCATCAGTAACAAAAGCTTATATTGATGATGGAGGAGCGTACTGGTACCGCTATCCTAAATGGAGCTTTGGGTTTGCATCTTCTCCAACTGTCAACCTAAACAGTTGTGACTACAACAATCCTGACTGCTCTCACAGGCTCTGTTTCCATCTGGATCAAAATGCTGGTGGCTATCGTGCTGGGTGTACTGTGGGGTTAAATGGAGATTCAACATGGAGGAAAGTGATATACAAGGGTAATTACTTGAACTCATGTTCTCCAGGTCAGCAGTACCAAATGCACAGAACATGATCACATGTACACATGCACATTCTGCTTGTATTCCATTAAATGACCATCATCATTTTTCTCTTCTTGTATTATCATAGATATCCTGGCAACAGTTGAATCTGAGCCTACTACTTCAAATAAAGTCCAGTGAGAAGTTTTGGAAAAAGAACTGCTGCTTAGAATGTAAACTGTAGTATGCTAGCATTCAGTGACCCTATAGGCTGGTTTTTAGAACTGTGAAGCTTATGAAAAATGTTTGCAGCTTGTTCATATGATTATCAGGACAACTAAGACATCTCTTCCTACTCATGGTCATGTGTAACAATCAGTTACAAACGTGCTTTTGTGCGTACCTGTCACTTTGCAAAAGGTTGCCAACTCTTTCAAAACTGGAAAGTATAGGACACAGTTCAGATAGGAATATATATAAAAGTTAAATCATGGTTAATAAAAGCCAAATGTAAAAGTAATTGAAAATCAACAATTGCTATCCTGGATGCAACAATTAGACTTCTTGCTTTTTAAATTCTATTAGCAAAGGCAGTTGTCAAAATGTTGAATGTATTGTCTCATTTCTTGTGGTCTAATCACATGATTCACAGTATGACATACTCTACAATTATATGAAACTGGGAATACCTTTTCAAAGTGCCATTATTACCCATTTACAGGGTATTTTTCTGTACCATACAGCGGTATTCTATTAATCAGAGTTGTATACTTAACTAGGCATAATTTGCATATTGAATGATGCATGTTGTTTTATGAATACTGCACAGGATAGCCATTTTTAGCACTGAAACTGAAAAGCCATGCACCTTTGGCATCTACAGCAACTGGAACAGTTCTATCAGTAGGCCCAATTAAGAGCCATGTACCCCCAAATATAAATATACACTGGAAATTATGATAATAGAAATATTGATGTAGCACTAAATTCCACTATTCAAATGCTGCAGTTATATAATAATAGAAAGCTCTTGATGATGACAAAGTAGATAAGATCGACACTGTTTCAACTACCACCCAATGAGTTGACAGGAAAGCAATGCTGCATTTTAAAAATCATTTCTCGGTCCACAGTATTTGCTGTATTCCTAATCCTCATAAGTGTAGAGAAATGCATCATTGTCACACCCATGTACAGGTTTAACGCCATCCCCTTTTTGGAAGGTCTTGATCAGAGCCTGGAGAAAGGGTGTGTGGTTCCTGTGGAGTTAATAATGAGGTCAAGCTGAATTGCTTTCCTGCATCACTAAGGAAGCTGAATGGCTTTTCTGCGTCACCAAGGAACTACATGAAATACTGTTAGGGTTAGGACGGAACTACCAAGTTGCTGAGACTGAGAAACAAGCAATATGACAAAAGTTCATTAAGAAATGTGTCGTATTGAGCAAACTAATGCACCCCAACATTGTACTGTTTGTTGGAATTCATTCTATAAAGGCAAATAAGTAAGTATCTTACAAGTAAAGAAAAACATTCTCTAACGAGAAAGTTGGTGGGATATAGGAATTGGAGGAAAAGGTGGTGTAAAAAGGAAGGGAACAAGGTTTTTGGAAAAGAAACATGAGACAAAAATCCTATATTTAGCAAATGTACATGTAACAACCAAAAGAAGTGCTAACGGAATATAGGATTTTTGTCTCATTTTTCTTTTCCAAAAACCTTGTTCTCTTCCTTTTTACCTCCAATTCCTATATCCCACCAACTTTCTCTTTAGAGAATGTTTTTCTTTACTTGTTTCCTCAATTTTTTAATATCATTTTTGTATTTATACAAGGAACATCGCAATTAATTATTCAATAACCATTGTGAGGCCATTTTAGTGGCCATGTGTTGTATTATAGTGGCCAAGCGGTATAATCGGGCAGGCGCGCGTGTATAAGCAATTCATATGTAGCAGAGAATCAGGAACTACGATAGTAGGAATTGACCCGGGTCGTGAATATCATTTAAAAAATCGCGACCCGCGCATAACTCGCGTACACCGTGTGGAAGTTAGCCCCACATTCCTCAGCACCACATTTAAGCATGAATAAGTTTAACATTCCTCAAGCGGCGGGCGTCCGAAACGAGCGCTTCTTAATATAGATCACGTTATGAACGTAAGCAAACACTATGCAACGTGTTATATGAAGATGCTGTGAGCTAGTACTGTTGCCACAGGGTAGATGTGTACCTGTGCCAACCATGGACTCAAGGTCACGTGCCGATCCTGAACACTGGACTAGCTTGGATCCTGAACACTGGACCAGCTGGGGTTACAAGCTGTTCCATGTACCCACAGGGTAGGTGAGTACCTAAGCCAACCAGGGACCCAACGTCACGCGCAGATTCCGAACACTGGGGTGTGTGACCACAACTAATAAGTTCTTTCAAGCTGACCTGTGGAGACGGGTGCCATTCTTGTGAGTTGCAAAGCACACTGAATCTGACTCTGAGGTGTTTCATGTACCCACAGGGTAGGTGTGTACCTGTGCCAACCAGGAACCCAACGTCACGCGCGGATTTTGAACACTGGGGGTGTGACCACAACTAATAAGTTCTTTCAAGCTGACCTGTGGAGATGGGTGCCATTCTTGTGAGTTGCAAAGCACACTGAATCTGACTCTGAGGTGTTTCATGTACCCACAGGGTAGGTGTGTACCTGTGCCAACCAGGAACCCAACGTCACGCGCGGATTTTGAACACTGGGGGTGTGACCACAACTAATAAGTTCTTTCAAGCTGACCTGTGGAGATGGGTGCCATTCTTGTGAGTTGCAAAGCACACTGAATCTGACTCTGAGGTGTTTCATGTACACACAGGGTAGGTGTGTACCTGTGCCAACCAGGAACCCAACGTCACGCGCGGATTTTGAACACTGGGGGTGTGACCACAACTAATATGCTCTTTCAAGCTGACCTGTGGAGATGGGTGCCATTCTTGTGAGTTGCAAAGCACACTGAATCTGACTCTGAGGTGTTTCATGTACCTACAGGGTAGTTGTGTCCCTGTGCCAACCAGGGACCCAACGTCACGAGTGGATTTTGAACACTGGGGGAGTGACCACAACTAATAAGTTCTTTCAAGCTGACCTGTGGAGACGGGTGCCATTCTTGTGAGTTGCAAAGCACACTGAATCTGACTCTGAGGTGTTTCATGTACCCACAGGGTAGGTGTGTACCTGTGCCAACCAGGAACCCAACGTCACGCGCGGATTTTGAACACTGGGGGTGTGACCACAACTAATAAGTTCTTTCAAGCTGACCTGTGGAGATGGGTGCCATTCTTGTGAGTTGCAAAGCACACTGAATCTGACTCTGAGGTGTTTCATGTACCCACAGGGTAGGTGTGTACCTGTGCCAACCAGGAACCCAACGTCACGCGCGGATTTTGAACACTGGGGGTGTGACCACAACTAATAAGTTCTTTCAAGCTGACCTGTGGAGATGGGTGCCATTCTTGTGAGTTGCAAAGCACACTGAATCTGACTCTGAGGTGTTTCATGTACACACAGGGTAGGTGTGTACCTGTGCCAACCAGGAACCCAACGTCACGCGCGGATTTTGAACACTGGGGGTGTGACCACAACTAATATGCTCTTTCAAGCTGACCTGTGGAGATGGGTGCCATTCTTGTGAGTTGCAAAGCACACTGAATCTGACTCTGAGGTGTTTCATGTACCTACAGGGTAGTTGTGTCCCTGTGCCAACCAGGGACCCAACGTCACGAGTGGATTTTGAACACTGGGGGAGTGACCACAACTAATAAGTTCTTTCAAGCTGACCTGTGGAGACGGGTGCCATTCTTGTGAGTTGCAAAGCACACTGAATCTGACTCTGAGGTGTTTCATGTACCCACAGGGTAGGTGTGTACCTGTGCCAACCAGGAACCCAACGTCACGCGCGGATTTTGAACACTGGGGGTGTGACCACAACTAATAAGTTCTTTCAAGCTGACCTGTGGAGATGGGTGCCATTCTTGTGAGTTGCAAAGCACACTGAATCTGACTCTGAGGTGTTTCATGTACCCACGGGGTAGGTGTGTACCTGTGCCAACCAGGAACCCAACGTCACGCGCGGATTTTGAACACTGGGGGTGTGACCACAACTAATAAGTCTATTCAAGCTGACCTGTGGAGATGGGTGCCATTCTTGTGAGTTGCAAAGCACACTGAATCTGACTCTGAGGTGTTTCATGTACACACAGGGTAGGTGTGTACCTGTGCCAACCAGGAACCCAACGTCACGCGCGGATTTTGAACACTGGGGGTGTGACCACAACTAATAAGTTCTTTCAAGCTGACCTGTGGAGATGGGTGCCATTCTTGAGAGTTGCAAAGCACACTGAATCTGACTCTGAGGTGTTTCATGTACCCACAGGGTAGGTGTGTACCTGTGCCAACCAGGAACCCAACGTCACGCGCGGATTTTGAACACTGGGGGAGTGACCACAACTAATAAGTTCTTTCAAGCTGACCTGTGGAGATGGGTGCCATTCTTGTGAGTTGCAAAGCACACTGAATCTGACTCTGAGGTGTTTCATGTACACACAGGGTAGGTGTGTACCTGTGCCAACCAGGAACCCAACGTCACGCGCGGATTTTGAACACTGGGGGTGTGACCACAACTAATACGTTCTTTCAAGCTGACCTGTGGAGATGGGTGCAATTCTTGTGAGTTGCAAAGCACACTGAATCTGACTCTGAGGTGTTTCATGTACCCACAGGGTAGGTGTGTACCTGTGCCAACCAGGAACCCAACGTCACGCGCGGATTTTGAACACTGGGGGTGTGACCACAACTAATAAGTTCTTTCAAGCTGACCTGTGGAGATGGGTGCCATTCTTGTGAGTTGCAAAGCACACTGAATCTGACTCTGAGGTGTTTCATGTACCCTGTGTACCTGTGCCAACCAGGAACCCAACGTCACGCGCGGATTTTGAACACTGGGGGTGTGACCACAACTAATAAGTTCTTTCAAGCTGACCTGTGGAGATGGGTGCCATTCTTGTGAGTTGCAAAGCACACTGAATCTGACTCTGAGGTGTTTCATGTACACACAGGGTAGGTGTGTACCTGTGCCAACCAGGAACCCAACGTCACGCGCGGATTTTGAACACTGGGGGTGTGACCACAACTAATATGTTCTTTCAAGCTGACCTGTGGAGATGGGTGCCATTCTTGTGAGTTGCAAAGCACACTGAATCTGACTCTGAGGTGTTTCATGTACCTACAGGGTAGTTGTGTCCCTGTGCCAACCAGGGACCCAACGTCACGAGTGGATTTTGAACACTGGGGGAGTGACCACAACTAATAAGTTCTTTCAAGCTGACCTGTGGAGATGGGTGCCATTCTTGTGAGTTGCAAAGCACACTGAATCTGACTCTGAGGTGTTTCATGTACCCACAGGGTAGGTGTGTACCTGTGCCAACCAGGAACCCAACGTCACGCGCGGATTTTGAACACTGGGGGTGTGACCACAACTAATAAGTTCTTTCAAGCTGACCTGTAGAGATGGGTGCCATTCTTGTGAGTTGCAAAGCACACTGAATCTAACTCTGAGGTGTTTCATGTACCCACAAGGTAGGTGTGTACCTGTGCCAACCAGGAACCCAACGTCACGCGCGGATTTTGAACACTGGGGGTGTGACCACAACTAATAAGTTCTTTCAAGCTGACCTGTGGAGATGGGTGCCATTCTTGTGAGTTGCAAAGCACACTGAATCTGACTCTGAGGTGTTTCATGTACCCTGTGTACCTGTGCCAACCAGGAACCCAACGTCACGCGCGGATTTTGAACACTGGGGGTGTGACCACAACTAATAAGTTCTTTCAAGCTGACCTGTGGAGATGGGTGCCATTCTTGTGAGTTGCAAAGCACACTGAATCTGACTCTGAGGTGTTTCATGTACACACAGGGTAGGTGTGTACCTGTGCCAACCAGGAACCCAACGTCACGCGCGGATTTTGAACACTGGGGGTGTGACCACAACTAATATGTTCTTTCAAGCTGACCTGTGGAGATGGGTGCCATTCTTGTGAGTTGCAAAGCACACTGAATCTGACTCTGAGGTGTTTCATGTACCTACAGGGTAGTTGTGTCCCTGTGCCAACCAGGGACCCAACGTCACGAGTGGATTTTGAACACTGGGGGAGTGACCACAACTAATAAGTTCTTTCAAGCTGACCTGTGGAGATGGGTGCCATTCTTGTGAGTTGCAAAGCACACTGAATCTGACTCTGAGGTGTTTCATGTACCCACAGGGTAGGTGTGTACCTGTGCCAACCAGGAACCCAACGTCACGCGCGGATTTTGAACACTGGGGGTGTGACCACAACTAATAAGTCTATTCAAGCTGACCTGTGGAGATGGGTGCCATTCTTGTGAGTTGCAAAGCACACTGAATCTGACTCTGAGGTGTTTCATGTACACACAGGGTAGGTGTGTACCTGTGCCAACCAGGAACCCAACGTCACGCGCGGATTTTGAACACTGGGGGTGTGACCACAACTAATAAGTTCTGTGGAGATGGGTGCCATTCTTGTGAGTTGCAAAGCACACTGAATCTGACTCTGAGGTGTTTCATGTACCCACAGGGTAAGTGTGTACCTGTGCCAACCAGGAACCCAACGTCACGCGCGGATTTTGAACACTGGGGGTGTGACCACAACTAATAAGTTCTTTCAAGCTGACCTGTAGAGATGGGTGCCATTCTTGTGAGTTGCAAAGCACACTGAATCTAACTCTGAGGTGTTTCATGTACCCACAAGGTAGGTGTGTACCTGTGCCAACCAGGAACCCAACGTCACGCGCGGATTTTGAACACTGGGGGTGTGACCACAACTAATAAGTTCTTTCAAGCTGACCTGTGGAGATGGGTGCCATTCTTGTGAGTTGCAAAGCACACTGAATCTGACTCTGAGGTGTTTCATGTACCCACAGGGTAGGTGTGTACCTGTGCCAACCAGGAACCCAACGTCACGCGCGGATTTTGAACACTGGGGGAGTGACCACAACTAATAAGTTCTTTCAAGCTGACCTGTGGAGATGGGTGCCATTCTTGTGAGTTGCAAAGCACACTGAATCTGACTCTGAGGTGTTTCATGTACACACAGGGTAGGTGTGTACCTGTGCCAACCAGGAACCCAACGTCACGCGCGGATTTTGAACACTGGGGGAGTGACCACAACTAATAAGTTCTTTCAAGCTGACCTGTAGAGATGGGTGCCATTCTTGTGAGTTGCAAAGCACACTGAATCTGACTCTGAGGTGTTTCATGTACCCACAGGGTAGGTGTGTACCTGTGCCAACCAGGAACCCAACGTCACGCGCGGATTTTGAACACTGGGGGAGTGACCACAACTAATAAGTTCTTTCAAGCCGACCTGTGGAGATGGGTGCCATTCTTGTGAGTTGCAAAGCACACTGAATCTGACTCTGAGGTGTTTCATGTACACACAGGGTAGGTGTGTACCTGTGCCAACCAGGAACCCAACGTCACGCGCGGATTTTGAACACTGGGGGTGTGACCACAACTAATAAGTTCTTTCAAGCTGACCTGTGGAGATGGGTGCCATTCTTGAGAGTTGCAAAGCACACTGAATCTGACTCTGAGGTGTTTCATGTACCCACAGGGTAGGTGTGTACCTGTGCCAACCAGGAACCCAACGTCACGCGCGGATTTTGAACACTGGGGGAGTGACCACAACTAATAAGTTCTTTCAAGCCGACCTGTGGAGATGGGTGCCATTCTTGTGAGTTGCAAAGCACACTGAATCTGACTCTGAGGTGTTTCATGTACACACAGGGTAGGTGTGTACCTGTGCCAACCAGGAACCCAACGTCACGCACGGATCCGGAACACTGGACCAGTTGAGGGTGTGACAACAACTGCTCAGTTGAACAGCTCATCATACAATACGACCTCCTGTCATGGACCTGCTCAACTTATCTTTTTTGTTATGTTTCTGGTTTCCAAACTGCCTTTTTTAGTGTGAATAATATTTTTCGTTACGTTGGTTGATCCAGGGGACGTTTGTGTGACCTGATATGAATGTTGTTGTGTGTGAGTGTGTATGGGTGTGAGACTGCGTGATTATATTATGGCATATGTAATGTTACATACATCTGAGGTGTGGCTTAAACTGATAGTTCTACTTTGTGACCTTATTTGGATGCATGAACAATGAGCTGTGCTATTGTTAATGTAAGCAAAGCTTTGAGGAGTGGTCTTCCCATCCACTGTGTACATTTTCCCTCCATGCTATATCCCAGGATATGAAAACTATGGTGGGTGGAGCCTGTGTTTGGTCCTATATAAATGCATAGACTTCTACATAGTCCCATTGCGTTTGTGCTTTTTGCAAGTTACTTTGTGATGGTAAGTTAACTTCAGCTTAAGTTTTGTTATTTTATTACTTTCATAGCCACCTATTAGACGAAAGCATAATTTTGAACCTGGTGCTCTTGTAAAGTACATTGCTGACACAGGGGAGACACCTCCAAAAGATGCATCATGCAATGGACCAAGTGGTTACTGGTACTTAGCTGCACAAGTTTTGTCTGGAAAATCAAATCCATCCTTCAAGTTTGTGGCAGCAGTTGCTTCATACTGGTACCACAAACGATCTGATTTATGTGTGCAAAAACAAATTGGTACAAGCCATCCCTGTCAGGTATATAAATTTACTTTTACAGTGTTAATGTATTAATGATGTTACAAAATTACTGATGAAAAACATGCAAAGCTATAATGTGGGTGTGTACACATGTTGTAATGAATATACATGTAGACCTGCACTAGAGACCAAGCAGGAAAACCAGTTCTGGTTACAGATGGAAAAGGGGCTGATCATGTACAAGAAGAGACCAGTAGTCATATGGATGAAGAGATTAACGAGAGTAAGGAGGAAGGAGCTAATGATGTAGAGACTGTGGATGAAGGACGAAGTGATGGTGTGGACCAAGGATCTAGTAATGGTATGGACCAAGGACCTAGTGATGGTGTGGACCAAGGGCCTAGTGATGGTGTGGACCAAGGACCTAGTGATGGTGTGGACCAAGGACCTAGTGATGGTGTGGACCAAGGACCTAGTGATGGTGTGGACCAAGGGCCTAGTGATGGTGTGGATCAAGGACCTAGTGATGGTGAGGACCAAGACAATGATGAACCTCATCCTGACCATATTGAGGACAACGACGATCATGAAGAGAATGCTGCTAACATCTACTGCGTGTGTGAAACACACTATGATCCTTCAAGGTTCGTTTTTGTTATTGTAATGAATACTATATAGTTTTCATAACACTTGCACTGAATGATTAGATTTATGATTGCTTGTGATTATTGTGGAGGCTGGTATCACGGAGATTGTGTTGGAGTTACTGAAGACACAGCTTCTCACATAGAGACTTATAAATGTCCTGCATGTACGGCTGCTGGTGTTCTGAGACCCTTCTATACAGATGGTTAGCACAGATATGAAGCATGATAGATAGATATACATGAATTTGTTTCTTACAGGGGCAATACAAAATCAAGACACACATCTTGATCTCATTCCGGTATATATGTAATGTATTGTAATGTAATGTAATGTAATCTATGTATGTATGTATGTATGTATGTATGTATGTATGTATGTATGTATGTATGTATGTATGTATGTATGTATGTATGTATGTATGTATGTATGTATGTATGTATGTATGTATGTATGTATGTATGTATGTATGTATGTATGTATGTATGTATGTATGTATGTATGTATGTATGTATGTATGTATGTATGTATGTATGTATGTATGTATGTATGTATGTATGTATGTATGTATGTATGTATGTATGTATGTATGTATGTATGTATGTATGTATGTATGTATGTATGTATGTATGTATGTATGTATGTATGTATGTATGTATGTATGTATGTATGTATGTATGTATGTATGTATGTATGTATGTATGTATGTATGTATGTATGTATGTATGTATGTATGTATGTATGTATGTATGTATGTATGTATGTATGTATGTATGTATGTATGTATGTATGTATGTATGTATGTATGTATGTATGTATGTATGTATGTATGTATGTATGTATGTATGTATGTATGTATGTATGTATGTATGTATGTATGTATGTATGTATGTATGTATGTATGTATGTATGTATGTATGTATGTATGTATGTATGTATGTATGTATGTATGTATGTATGTATGTATGTATGTATGTATGTATGTATGTATGTATGTATGTATGTATGTATGTATGTATGTATGTATGTATGTATGTATGTATGTATGTATGTATGTATGTATGTATGTATGTATGTATGTATGTATGTATGTATGTATGTATGTATGTATGTATGTATGTATGTATGTATGTATGTATGTATGTATGTATGTATGTATGTATGTATGTATGTATGTATGTATGTATGTATGTATGTATGTATGTATGTATGTATGTATGTATGTATGTATGTATGTATGTATGTATGTATGTATGTATGTATGTATGTATGTATGTATGTATGTATGTATGTATGTATGTATGTATGTATGTATGTATGTATGTATGTATGTATGTATGTATGTATGTATGTATGTATGTATGTATGTATGTATGTATGTATGTATGTATGTATGTATGTATGTATGTATGTATGTATGTATGTATGTATGTATGTATGTATGTATGTATGTATGTATGTATGTATGTATGTATGTATGTATGTATGTATGTATGTATGTATGTATGTATGTATGTATGTATGTATGTATGTATGTATGTATGTATGTATGTATGTATGTATGTATGTATGTATGTATGTATGTATGTATGTATGTATGTATGTATGTATGTATGTATGTATGTATGTATGTATGTATGTATGTATGTATGTATGTATGTATGTATGTATGTATGTATGTATGTATGTATGTATGTATGTATGTATGTATGTATGTATGTATGTATGTATGTATGTATGGATGTATGCATGTATGCATGCATGCATGCATGGATGCATGGATGCATGGATGCATGCATGCATGCATGCATGCAGTGAAACACATCCTTGTTTAAGATAAATGAATGTAGGTAATTAATAACTACAGGTTGATCCAGCTATCTCAAGAACGACTGCAGGCTGTCTTGCTCGATCTTCACATTTGCCTAATAGTAGCTCATTTACTAAAATCAGTCTACAAGCAGGGTCCTTTAAAATTTCAAAATTGCAATGGGATGACACATTTGTCGGAGACAGTATAAAGCCATCATGGGTACATACCCTAGCTGATGGATTATTGCAACTGAACAAGTGCTGTTCATTTGCTTTCAAAAAGCACTGGAGAAAGAAATCAAATTCTCGCAAACAGTCGCTTGCAATTTTCAGGGCAACTGCATATTGCACATTTTCTACCTGTAATGTGATTGCTATACTTTCAGTCTCTAGTGAGGAAATCAATCCTGATAATGTGACAGTACGTGTAGAATTTTCGGGAAATGTAGATCATCAGGTTGGTGAAACCCATGCTCGTCATTTCAGCAGTACCAATAGAAGCAAACTTCACCAGTGGTTTCAGAATACACAAGTCGCTCCATCTAAAGAGTACCTGAGCCGATTGATGAACCTAGAAACTGAGCAATATGCTGCAGGAAATAGAGATGGTGTGGGATGTTCGAAAGCAGTAATTAGAAAAATTTCATCAGAGACCAGATTGCTGCAGCAAGATGATCGAGACTTGATCACATCCCTTATGATTTTACAACGCAAATTAATCAATGAAGATACTGTGAGCTCTTCTAAATTTGGACTTCATCGCCCTGACTCACCAATTCCAGGTTATATTCAGTACATACAAGCTTCTCCATTTGGAGTTATATGTTTCAATGAAACTGGTGTGAGACTCTACCATGAAGTTGCAAAATACTCTCCAGTTTTCTGTGATGCCACAGGTACAATAGTTACTGTTCCAAAGGATGTGGGCACAAAGCCTTCTGTGTGCTACTACTACAGTCTTGTAGTTAAGCATCCTGTTAGTGGCAAACCTCCTATTCCAGTTGCAGAATATATATCTTGTGACCAAACAGTACTGGCAGTCAGTTCTTTTTTACAAAGTTTTAGACGGGCCGAAAGCTTATTGTTTGGCTCTGGTGCATCCATAAAACCCATAAGGGTCATAATTGATCGCAGCATTGTGCTACTTATCAGCTTTTTACATGTTTTTAACATGGAGACAGTTAATGATTACCTGTTACGAACATTTAGAATTGTTAGTGGTGCAGGACAATGTAAGGATTTTGAAAAGATACTACCTCATGCCTGTACAAGTCACGTGATGAATTCGGCTAAAAAGGATTGCAAGAAATGGTAGGTTTAATGAATAATGTTTAAAAGCGTAATAATATTCACACTTATATGGAAGAGGTGTCTATGTCATGTCATTAATAATCACATTGCATCTATCATCATTTACTCAGGTTTAAGAATGAAGAATACTCTTTTTCCATGTTTTGCTTTTCAATTCTTGTTAACTCTACTACCTTAAAAGATTTGGTGATGCGACTTGGTCTGCTAAAATGTCTTTACTACTCAAAGAAGGTGTCCATCAATATGAAATCTGCATATAACAGAATTGTTGATATTATTAATGATCTCAATAAGAAGCCACTTTTCCCTGATATTGTGAATGATGATACACTCAGTGAATCAAATGAAGACTCGGAGCAGTTTAATAGTTTTTCTCATGATGAAATGTCACTTAAGTTGCAACCATTTAGCATGTACTTCAATAGAAAAATGGAGGAAGTACATGTACATGATGATGATGATGATAATGGAGAGAAGGAGAATAGGAACTATAATCCTGACTATTTTAATGAACTTTTAACGAAGTGGCTTCCAATGGCACCATTCTGGACATGTATGTTGCTTGGTAAGTGTTTAAAGTTTACAATGTAACCCACTTGTTAACTTTGCACATAAATAGGAAACCTTGATAGACACAAGGTGGAGAAACCATTGCCAATTACAACTATTGTAAGCTTTTATACAAGAATGCATTGTCTGCTGTTTATTGCCCTATTTAGCATACAGAGTTAAGCAGAACTGCTGGGACTATAGAAGCATGGAATTTTATTCTAAAGAAGATTGACCATCCTCAGAAGCATTTAAGACCAGATGTTTTTTTGAGACAGCATTATCCCATCATCATTGCAAGACAGAGGCAGTTTTATGATGATATGCAAGATAAGCTACGAAAGCATGTAAAGGTATTGTGTGTTTTGACATTAATGACAGTTAAATGAGTTTATCACATTTTTAGTTATCTCTTAAGACCAAACCTTCTCGCCCTTTGAAAGAGAAGTGGTCTAAACGGCCATTGAAGACATCAAGAATTCATGGCCATTTCCAAAAGCCGTCAAAACCACTCACCCATATGTAAGCAAATGTAGTTTCTGTTGGACATTTGTCACATCTACATTGCAGATGTCACACTGTAGAAAATGATACCCTAACAGCAGAGTTAAACACCACGAGTCTGACAGCTAAAAACGACCCCCCAACTAAAGAACTATGCAATGCAAGTGCAACACTAGAAAACATCACTACAGCTCCAGATCAACCAAATGAGTATGTGTGAACATTGTTAAATTCTATTCATTTTTTATCATTATAAGCAGCAAAGAAATTGTTATGAACAAGACCAAAGAAGATGCCGATTTTCAGCATGTGTAAGCTGAAACAGACAATTGATGTAGTGACATACATCTTTGCATTACATGCATCAGAGTTGAAATTTCTTCCACCATGGAAAAGAAAACTGCTCATCAAACACAGTATGTTATAGGATAAGGTTTGATTGAAAAAGTATCTATGCTATGCTATGCCATACTAATTGATGTATCTCTTTTCAAAACCGTTGGGCAAATTGTATTCATGTAGATAATTAAATTGGTGTCTAGTTAGAAATAATACTACAGCTCTTTCATCATTACTCCACCTACAGATTTGCTGAAGACCAAGAGATTATGGTCGGTTTAATTTGAAAGTTAGCAGTGTTATTATGTATGTTATTCTGCACCCCTAGCCCCTTTGCATAGAATTGGACATTTCCAGAAGAGTGAACAAGGGACTGCATAATACAACATATACGTGTTGGATGAATGCTGCATTACAGGCTCTTGCTGCAACTCCATTGTATTTGATGATGAAGGGTAAGCCACCCATTTAAAACGAGATTCTGCTCCCTCTTACAAATAATCACATGGCATGCATGTAGCAATGGATGTGCAGTGCTTCAATTCTGTTCAGAAGGAATTTGTGAGTGTTATGGATGAACTTGAAACAAGTTCAGTTCACCCTTGCAATGCCTCAAAATTAGTTGTAAGTAAAATGAATTTTGTAGTGAATGATACTTTAGTAGCCAAATATAGCGTGCACTACAAAAGGAGAAAGCATACTCCCTCAACTGTGGATTGCAAAATGACTGTGTCGATGGAATAACAGCACTGCTTGAAGTACTGTTATCAGGATCAGAGGTATTTCATTACAATACATCCTTGTAAAGCATTAGTTTAAGATTAGTATTATGTCAGATAGCAAACAACTTTAAGAAAGAATTCACAACAACAGTCAACAAAATGGCTACATGCTGTTCACAGGTGAAAAACCCTGTGTTTTATATATCATTTATAATACATTATAAACCAGATAGTGCATGATTCTTCAAGTTGGACTGTGATTCCATTCAGCGCTGAAGGTCAACCAGAGGATATTAGTATGATGGATATACTGACCACCTGGCTTGATGCTTTGTTGGATAATTTGTGTACCCAAAAGTAGGTCTACAGGAATATGACTATGAATGCTGATATGTTTATCATATCATGTGCAGGTTTTGTGATGTCTGTCACAAGCAATTAGCTGTTCAGGAGAAACACGTTTCATTTCCAAGCATATTGATTTTGAACTGCAGTAGGGTAAGTTGCAGTGTTCCAGCCAGAAAACTGAAAAACAGAATTAAAGTTCCAAGGTTTAATAATTGTTTTATGTGTGCTGTATTTAATAAATGATACACTATCCAGGGCTTGCAATCTTGCACACTCAAGTTCCCAAGAGAGCCATTTCTATCAGTTATGTGCAATCCTGGTTAGTAAAAATCAGCAAGTAGTTTGTTATTCCCCTTCATATCCACACATACAGGTGCACCATGGAAAAGACATTGCAGAGGGCCACTGTAAATGAATAAGAATATCTTTCATTTAATTTCATCCCATTGAATCAATTTTACAGATACATGCTACGTGAAAAACAGAAAGGAGTGGATTCACTATGATGATTCATTGATATGTATAAAAACTACTACTGATTTTCATTCCTCAAGAATAGTTGAGGTTGTAGTGTTAAAATCATAACAGTCTTACAATGTAGCCTTTACATTTTTAGGAGAATGTATGTCTTGCAGTTTACACCACATCAATGTCAAAGGTAAGGGGGAAATGTGCAAGCAACACAAGATAGTAATAATACTTCTGCAGACATTTCTTCAAAGAGAGTTTACTATTCATCCTCCAAATGGAAAACTTGTGAGTTAGAATGCATACATGCATTGAACATGAATATCCTTGAATGCCTAAACCAGATTTACAGCGGCCTACCATCAAGTATTGAAGCTGAGGTACTTAGGAAAATGCTTTTCAGATTTACATGCACCACGACTGTTTTCAAAAAGTTATACAACAAAGTTCCAGTACCAAACAAAGTGTTCCAACTTGAAAAGAATGCCTTACAACAACTACTGTTTGACGATCAACTTGACTCAAAGGTATGGTATTAACCTCATCAGAAAAATTCTATGAAAACCCATGTAGATCATTTCTGCATACATGGAACTATTGCAAGAGGCTGCTACTAAGGTTTGCTTAATCATATTATTAAAGTTACATCTTATCATTCTTACAACAGAATGGGAAAAGAATTAAGGTCTTTGACCCAACATTTATTCCCCTGCTCAAAGCGCGAGGCTACCTATCAGTCAGAAGGCACTCAAAAGTGAATCACATGCATGAAACTACAATATGGCTTATGAGAATGCATTTTTGACTCTAGGGTGAGGATGTATGCAGCTACCAGAAACTGTTCTTTCCTGTACACAAACCAAATCATTGGAGTCTACTGGTAAACTTCAGTTTGTACCAGAGTTCAAAAGGTGATAAAACCTGATGATAAAATACTAGGTAGTCCATCCACAAGCTCAATTCATTCAAAGCTTTGATTCAATGCACTGTTCTGATGATGATGCTGTAAACTGGATTTGGTAAGCTAGTGGCACAAAATTCTTAATGTACAAGTCAGTAAAACATTTCTATGCTATATAGGCTGTACCTTTGCAATGAAATGCAACATAGAACGAAGTTACACCTCAGTCATTTAGACTGGAAGTATTCTGATTCAATAGTATTCAGTGCCTTGCATGGAGTTGTAATGTACTCTAATAAGGGATTTTCCAATGATGTAGGCCAGCAATTCACCAAGGCAAACCAATTCATATGACTGTGGAGTTTGTGTGTGTCTTGTAAGTTTTGATTTCAACACTCTATGAAAGCATTCTTAACCATGCATAATATTATACAGGCAGCAAGATTGCAAGTGGAAAGCCAGGACTGCGTATTCACACAAGTAGGATATAAAACACTAAGCACTAGGCATAATAGAAGCTTATCCACAGAAAATGATGAGTTGCTTCAGAAAACAGATTGCATTTGAATTGTCCGTTGGTGCACTTTATCCACTGCAGAAAGCAGATGATGATGCACTTCAAGGTGAAACACACCCAGTTGTGTCGTGTAAATACATGTGTATAGTTGTAAACTTTTTCAGGAGTGACTGAATGTCATAGTGTGAATGAAGTAGATGGTGATGACGATGATGATGACATCGAAATTGGAAGCCCTATATCTTTGAATTCTGATATTCATTCTGATGACTTTTTGGTTCCTGACTTCGAAAATCCTGGTCCTGACCCTGATGACCTTACTGCCCTGAAGTGGGGACGAGACCACTATATCAGAAGTTTCCCACATCATCTTCTGAAGAGGAAAGAAAGGTAATGAGAAAATGTGTGCAATTGTTTCTTAGCTTTAGCTCCAATACTCATCACAAATGAAGTGAATCACCATTTACAAGAAGATCAATACGACAAGTGGTGAAGAAGATGGAGGTACTTAGAGCATGCATGCATGCATGCTTAGATCCATGTAAATATACTTTTCTTTCACTTTACAGCCACTAATACGATGCTTTATAACTGGTAGACAGATGTCAATGTTTAAAAATCACATCCCATATATCAAAACGTTAAGAAAAGAAAATCCATATTGGCCTCTAGAAACATGCAGTGATATGGTGAGTTAAATTAAAGTTTAATACTATATATGTACTACTCACTGACACATACTATACTAGGTACATGAGATTGAGCTGTACCTTATGGGCATTCAGGATGATGTGGGTAAGAATGCATCCATGACACTTTCTGAAGTCAATAAATTTATCGTATGGCCTGAAGTAAGTAATACTAATCAATTTTGGCTTAAAAAATTTTTTCCTGTTCACTTAATAGATAATCACTGGTGTCATTATGGAAGCTTATAGATTGACCTGGGATGAAGCAAAAACATGCGTTTTGAACCAAAAACTACCTATGCAGATTTAAGAGCATTACTGTTTTGTGAATAAGTGAAATGCTTAGAAAAAAGATGCACACAGGCAGAACATTGCTTGAAGTGAAGACACTCTAAAACTCCCTTTAACCTCTAAGACTTGTGACATAACCATGGTCCTCAAGGGGGAGGGGCCATTTTAATGGCACATGTTCTGAAATGTGAGACAGACCTCATCAGATGCTTGGTGGTGCAGGATCACCAGAACATCGCTTACCTTGGTCAGACAGTGGGGTAAACTCACTCTCACATGTGTGACATGGCCATGGTTCTCAAGGGGGAGGGGCCATTTTAATGACTTATGTTCTGAAATGTGAGACAGACCTCATCAGATGCTCTGGTGGTGCAGGATCACCAGAACATCGCTTACCTTGGTCAGACAGTGGGGTAAACTCTCTCTCACATGTGTGACATGGCCGTGGTTCTCAAGGGGGAGGGGCCATTTTAATGACACATGTTCAGAAATGTGAGACAGACCTCATCAGATGCTCTGGTGGTGCAGGATCACCAGAACATTGCTTACCTTGGTCAGACAGTAGGGCAAACTCACTTTCACATGTGTGACATGGCCATGGTTCTCAAGGGGGAGGGGCCATTTTAATGACACATGCTCAGAAATGTGAGACAGACCTCATCAGATGCTCTGGTGGTGCAGGATCACCAGAACATCGCTTACCTTGGTCAGACAGTGGGGTAAACTCACTCTCACATGTGTGACATGGCCATGGTTCTCAAGGGGGAGGGGCCATTTTAATGACACATGCACAGAAATGTGAGACAGGCCTCATCAGATGCTCTGGTGGTGCAGGATCACCAGAACATCCCTTACCTTGGTCAGACAGTGGGGTAAACTCACTCTCACATGTGTGACATGGCCATGGTTCTCAAGGGGGAGGGGCCATTTTAATGATACGTGAGACAGACCTCATCAGATGGTCGGGTTCACCTGTACAATAAAAAGTCTCATTTCTGTGCAACTTGGTAGGGTTAGCCAAGCGCCTTGGACACAAAAAGTACCGTGATTCCAGTCCATATGTGGAAGCCCGGCTCATATTACAGGCCGTGTCGTGAACTGGTAAGTAGGCTGTTTTCCTTCTGCGCAAGCTAGCTAGCTACATGTACCTGAACGTTCTGGCCGCGATTAATGTTGGCCGCATTAATGATTATCGTCAGGCCGCATCTTAATCACATTACAAATTAATTGGAATGTGGAGCTGAGGAATGTGGTGCTAACTTCCAAGCGGTCTCGCGTACCGAGAAACGGATAGTGTTGCTCTTTGCTGCAGTCGAACCAGAAGGCAAAGACGGTCATTTTAATGCTTTATTCCAGTCCTCAAACTGTTTGCTTTAAAAGAACAATAAGTTCGTGTTTTACCTCGTCCCCAGGCCAAATCTTTCCTTCGTCGTCGTCGTCGTCGTCTTCTTCTCGGGTGAGTATAACTCCGGATAGGAATGGTTTTAAAGAGCGCAAATTATACCAATCGCTTTAGAATCTCTTGGAAGGAAATCTTCAGGTATCATATATATGAATAAAGCATGAAACGGACATACGTATTCATTACGTAATACCTAGGTTAGATAAAGCGTTCCCATGGCGACATTTACGTATATTTAGAATTATGCAAACAAAAGACTGAGAAGAGCAGACGACGAGTTATAATTCTCCCGCGTTCCTTACAGTGATCCCAAACAAAAGCGGGCATCTGCTCGTGAAGCTGGGGGGGGGGGGCACTTTTCAGTATTATTAATCGATTAAAAATGAAAAAACAGAGGAAACAAGGAAACAAGTAAAGAAAAACATTCTCTAACGAGAAAGTTGGTGGGATATAGGAATTGGAGGCAAAGGCGGTGTAAAAAGGAGGGGAACAAGGTTTTGAGAAAAGGGTAAATGAGCCAAATATCCTATATTTAGCACTTCTTTTCTGTTACTAACAGAAAAGAAGTGCTAAATATAGGATTTTTGTCTCATTTAAATAAACATATATGTACAGTTTAGTAGTTTTAAAGTTTTTAAGGTTTTAAAGTAAATGAGACAAAAATCCTATATTTAGCACGTGTAAATGTGACATTTACCGTGCTAAATATAGGATTTTTGTCAAAACCTTAAAAACTTTAAAACTACTAAACTGTACATATGTATATTTAAAATGTTTGCTCCACGGCCTCGGTCTCGATGACCTGGGCCTCTATGCAAGGGCCTGGGCCGCCTGCCGCGGCTGTCAGGCCTTCTGTCCTCCAGTCCTCCTCCTGGGGCAGGGCCCCTGGCAGCGGGTCCTCCTCCTGGAGCAGGGCCCTTGGCCGCGGGTCCTCCTCCTGGGGCAGGGTCCTTGGCCGCGGGTCCTCGTCCTGGGGCGGCTGCGGGTCCTCCTCATCCTCCTGCAGCTGCCTGTGACGCACCTGCCGAGTTCCTCGTCGGAAGGGGCCAGCTGTTAGTTGACGTTCCCCCTCGACCTCGACGAGGATATTAACTACCTCACCAAGACCGTCAGCCTGATCGATATTGAAAGAATCGTGATAATGTACATGTACACCAATAATTTCTTTAACTATTAAACCATATACGAGCAGAGGTCATTTTTTCAGGATCTGCTCTGTAGTTGTCACGAGTAGACGCCCGCTTTTTTTCAGGATCAGCATTGTACCGAACGCGGGAGGACTCTAACTCGTCGTCCTGATTTTGGATGTATTCCTCTCGTCGTTTAGCTCTCCTCTTTTGTTGACGTGAAGGCATTTTGAAAACAACAACTCCGTTGTGGTGAACAAAACTGCAATCAAATGAAATCCCACCTGTTTATTATAACGCTACACATACGTAATGTTGCGATATGAAACAAAAAATCGCAGATCTTAGAATGTCAAAAATATTTCACCTTCAACAGACGAGTGTGAACCGAAACACCTGGTAATCCAAGAACTGGCATGGGGAAAAGAAACTGAGAGCATGCGAGCCTTGTTCACCAGGGAAGCTGAAGACAGCAGAGAATGGAATGTGAAAGAATCCAGCATTTGAGACAGCGACTTCTGCTGGGAAGGAGAATTGAGCACTGATTCCATGGTAACTGAGAGCATGCGAGCCTTGTTCACCAGGGAAGCTGAAGACAGCAGAGAATGGAATGTGAAAGAATCCAGCTTTTGAGACAGCGACTTCTGCTGGGAAGGAGAATTGAGCACTGATTCCATGGTGATGGAGTCCTGTGGAGAGACCCGGGCATTGAAGCGAAGAATGGCCTGCTGTAAATGAGTGTTGTCAGGGTTCCATATCTAAACATGCCACTGAAGAGATGAAGGCTGCACACGAGTGAAGAGTTAGAGAATGCAGGCTGAGCCCACCCAGCTTAGGACTAAGTTGAGCTTGCTGCCACTGTGGGTCTGGCACATATATTGCTACACAAGAAGAGAAGCAAAGTCTCACTTTTTCATCAAAGAACTTCAAGGAATCTTCACAGAGATTGGTGGGGGTGGGTCTAGCAAGGTGTACTAACTTGCAGTAGCCTCCACACATGCGGAGGAGAGAGATGGCAACATGGAGATCAACTGCGGCAACATCCGAGATAGCTCTCAGCAGTACCTTGAAAAGTTTGTGTTTCTCAGCAAAGAAGCGAGAAAAATGCACAATGTCACCAATAGGAGCCCCAAGGATCTCCAAGTTGGGTAGGATTGAGGACTTAACCAAGGCTGGAAAAAGTGAGATACCATTCCTACTGAACACTTAAACTAGGGATAATTGATGAACAGACCCAAGTGGGGCCCCAACTCTTCAATTAGATGCAGAATTCGTACTACAGCTGACCTCTTCCCCACCAGAATTGAAGCTAAGGTTAATGCAACCATCGTCAGCCTCTATGCTAGAAACAAGCTTATGGAGGACCAAAGCAAACAACATTGGGCCATGGGAATCACCCTGTTAAACACCTGATTGTGAGCTGATTGTGTCCATGGAAGGTGTGAGAACCATAGCACATGATACCCATGGTAGCAGTTCAGGGAAGAAGGAGGAACACTCATCAAGAACTGCTTGCCTGGAAACCCTGTTAAATGCATTACACATGTCTACCTTGCAGACTACGAAGTCCCCACTCATCCAGCCGTCTATCAATGCATTTTCTCAAATTGTGAACCACCCTTTCTACGCCTGCCTTACATGCCACGCCAAGCTGAGAAGGCTGGGAAAAGGTGGATAACTTATCCCTGAGGATTGAGCATAGGCACATTCCATTATTATTATTATTATTATTATTATGAATTAAAACAAGATATACAAGACAAACAATACACGAATAGAGTAAATACTCATACAGAATTATTATTATTATTGTCACTAAAAATATTCTATCCTATGTTTTATACCTACACTAGAGCTCGTCCCAAGATGGCCCTGGCAACAGACCTGACGAGAGACATATTTACATGGCTATATATCTCCAACAGAAGGCCTGACTTATGGCTGGTCTGACCAGAGGCAAGTAACGATGCGAGGGCGATTAAAAACTTCATGTGCCTCCTTCCCCCAATTGTCATATGTCTCCACTGCTAGAGGAATGCACAACCACCCCAAATCCTGGCACCTAACATCATGGCACCTAACATCATGGCATCAACACGACCAGCTGCTCCCTCATAGATACTACAGTAGATATGTTTAGGATGGCAGGGGTAAAGGGTGAGGTGACGGTGACATCGAAAGCAGCAGGGTGGCCTCTGTCCCAACTCTGTATTATAATTATTATTACATAATCATACACCCACAAATAAAAGGTCATGTCACGAGGGCAGGAACTCCCTTGCCAAGATGGCTCTGGCAATGGACCTGACCAAGGTGAAGTTCATCCTGCTGTACATGTTCACCAAGATGGAAGATTTGGGAGAGGACAAGCTGATGGCAAGGTGGGATGCCAACCTAGAGAATGTGAGATGAGCCTCCTTACCCCAGTTGCAGAACGTCTCGACAAGCTAAGGGAATGCACTTCCACCCCAATTCCTCACATTTGGAGCCATTTGTGAGAAGCTTGCGGGTCTCCACTGCTGTAGAAGCTGCACCAGATGATTTGCACGACTCCCTTAGTATGGCTGGGCAAAGAGAAGTGACATCAAAAAGCTGCAGGCCTGCCCCTGTCCCACCCAGCAATGAGCACATATGCAGGTCTGGTGTGGCTGTGATCTCTCGTAAGACCATGACCCTTCTCCACACTCACACTCAGATGAGCTCGCCAACAGAAGTCCACAAAGACATCACGCAAGTGATTGTGCCTTAACACCACATCTCCCCCATGCCTGCAGGTTACAGCATGGTGACCCAGGGGATCAAGAGCCACATCCTGGCAAAAGGGGCACATAGTCCTACCAACACCCACACCTAGCCACCACCTCACTGCAGTCTGGAACTCATTGGACTCCATATGTAGACCTAAGCCCATGGAAGGGACCACTGACACCCATGAAGATGAATGAGGGGCTGAAACAGACAGGAGTCTGGCTTTGTCGGCTGGGCAGGATGCTCCCAACAAAGATTTGAATTGATCCTCATCAATCTTGCTGGAGAGCTCTCGCTGAGTGGTCCGAGAAGCGAGGGCAGACTCAGCCGTGATTGCATGATGTGAGGAGACCTTGGAGTTATAGGCTATGACTGCCTGCTGAAGATGGTGATTGTTGAATTGGCCCAGGCCTGATAATAAGGAAAGCGAGGCAATAAGGCAGCAGCAGCATGGCAAGAGAGGGAAAGAAGGCCTAAACCCCCGAATCTCAAACTAAGCTGAGCTCGTTTCCAGCAGTATCCGAGACTTCAATGGCTGAGCAGAGCACAAAACACTGCCTTACATCTTCACTAGGGCATCTGAAGCCAAACTAGGAAGAGTGACCCGGGTTATGTGGACCAATTTGCAAAAACCTCCACACATGCGCAGTAATGTGAAAGCCACCTGAAGATCAACTCCAGCCACATCCACCAGACTTGTGAGCAATTTCTTGGATTCATCACACTTGTCAGCGATAAATCTAGAACAGTGTAAGTTGGCGCCAACAGGAGCACCAAGAATGTCAAGGTTTGGTAGAAGGGAGCACTTCATGGCTGGTGAGAAAGTGGGTTTGCCTTTGCTGCTGAAGAGTTCACATTTGGCAAAGTTGATGTAAAGGCCCAGAGCAGGTCCCATCTCTTCAATGATATGCATGGCCCGCAACACAGCTGGACGGTTTCCAGCTAAGGCCCCTTACTCTTTGCACTGGTCTTGCAAAAACTAATTTCCAGCATAGACCTCCTCTACCAGGCATGGTACCTCAATGATGGTACCCAGGGGATCACCCTGTTGAACCCCTGACTTGAACTAATTTGTCCTAGTAGCAAAGGATGTGATCCATAACACCAAGACACCCATAGCAGAATTTCGGGGGGGGGGGGGGGGGGGGGGGGGGGGGAAGGTGTCAAATTCCTCCACAACTGCCTGTCTAGATACAGCATTAAAAGCATTTTTCATGTCTATCTTGAATGCTACAAAGTCATCATCAGACCAATGCTCCTCTATCCATATCCTCAGCCCATGGGTAACTTTTTCTGCACCTGCACGACATGCTACCCCAAATTGCAGAGGCTGAAAGAAATCAGCTGCCTTCACCTTCAGTAAGCACACATGCACTTTCCAACCAGCCTCCATAAGGTTTCTCCCACAGCAATTGGCCTAATGTCAGGTGTACATCTCTCCTTGTTCTTGTTCAGAGCAATTAGGCTTCTGCCAGCCAAGAACCGAGACACTGAACTGGGGGCCTTCCCTGCTGCAAGTATATTGATGACTGACCTAAGAGATGAGCATATGGGAGTGGGAAGAGGGATGTTAGCCACATCAAGCAGGTGTTGGACTCGTAAGCCGGAGGGACCAGCCGCAGTGTTATTAGGGAATGACTGCAGGACAGAGAGGATGTTGAAGTCCGGCTGCATGCAGTGTAATAGTTTCCGTGGACTGGAGAACAGGAACTACTGGAGCAGGGCGGCTGGGGTGTTTTGCTTTCAAAAGTTGCCATGTGTTCTCATTGTTTGGAGCAATACCACTTGACTGCAGAATCCGACAAGCTTTCCCAAACATATCAGATCTGCCCAGTGAGATGGCCATGTCAATGTTGTTAATGCGCTGGCGAATGGAAGAGATGCTCTGGTGGATGTGGCTGATTGCCCTGCCTTTAGCCAAGTTCCAAAGTGAACCCAGGTCATTGTCTATCCACATGTTGCACAAAGAATCCACTGGGAGAGGCTTGTCATGACGTCCCTGGCGGCGCCCATGTGATGGAAGAACACACTTTGGGAGCATGAAAAGTTTGAGCCATGGGTATTCTGAGTTCTCTTGAATGACACATCTCAAAGCTGATGACAGAGCTTGGGCAAATGCGGGCCTGGATCTTGATGGAATGAAGCGCAAGGTTGGCTGATTAAGGAAGCACACTTCCTCAAATGTAAGGAGACTTGGTTCAGGTTGATGGAAGGGTGGAGCTTCCACAGGTGGATTGTCAATCGGCATGAGTATGTCTTCTGAGCCTCGGGCAACAGCTGCCCCTCCAACACACTTTTTGGAATGTGAGGAAAGCCTAGAATTGGAGACCAGCTGAACACAGAAGCGACAGACGTAGAGGTCATTCTCCTCCAGCCAGGTGATTGGCACATCACCTGGGAATACACCTTGCGCATGAAGCGCCACGTGGGCTTTCAACTTGGAGTGAGCGATCAATTCTGGGCACCCTTCAATTACTATAATTATTTATTTTGTTTTCTAACGCTCGATCGAAAATCACGCCTACTTAGCCAATCCTACATAATTATAAATGAAGGGCAATTTTCTCGTGAACTGTCTCATATATAATATGGCAGAACATTTATATAACTGATTGCCATTCATGAACGCACATGCACTTACAAAACTGAAATCATGACACCATGTGAGGACTGGATCCACAGCCTAACCGACCAGGCCACCCAGCTAGTGCATGAGAGCATGCCCGTTTTTTTTACTCGGAGTTTTCTTCATACTGTCTCTATTTCTTCTTCTGTGCGTTCGTTTAGATGGATATTTGTGGTATGTTATTTCTATAGAGATAAAGAGGAAACATTATTACAAGGCTCAAATAAGAAGACTCAAACAACTATCAGAGCTAATACCGGTGGATAATACTGCATGAATCCGTCAGTTTTGCTGGCCTCGTATAGAATTGTATTGTACTGACATAAACGCAATCATGCCCCATCGCAATGCTATAATGCTGCATGGACTTATTAACATCAAATAATTTGAAATTTTGAAAAAAAATCCATGCATATATACATCCTATACAGGAATCTCCATGGACAAGCAAAAGAAGAGTAGACAGTTAAAATAATTTTTCATATCTGGTATCGATATATAGTATCTCTGACAATACTATTTAAAACCGCTCAGTAGTGCCATTCACGCAATGGCCTGGGTATCTGGACTTGCTATCACTTCTACACAACTCATATGCATGCATGGCAACTGGATGTAGGCAAAGGATTGTGTTTTATGCATTTTACGTTTGTGTGGTCACGCTGGTCTGCAGTATCCAAATGAAATAACTGTATGCATGTACAATCAATCTATTATTCCGTCAACTTGTCCTCATGCACCACTGACCCAAGGGATGCAAACCCATTCTAGAGATATTATTTATACAGTAATATACTTTCACCATCCTATAGTTAATTGATTGCTGCATGCTCACCTCGGCAATTTAGCGGAGTTGGTTTTAGCAGAGGCCTTGAAATTATCATACTTGTAGTAGCCACACGGCTTGGTCGGGAGGAAGTGGATTGTGGCAGTGATGAAGATGAAGAAGGTTTTGTTGTTAAAGACACATGGGGGCCAAGCGAGCGTGAGGTAGCCATGGATGTTGCCATGCTTGTTGCTTGCATGCTGGTGGTAGCAATGCGTGTAGTGATAGCAGCGTTCACACTCGGAGAAGAGGCGCTAGGGAAAGGGGAACGTATCGCACTAGGGAAAGGGGAACGTATCGCGCTGGGGGAAGGGGAACGTATCGAGCTGGGGGAAGGGGGACGGGAAGGGGAAGGTATCGCGCTAGAGGAAGGGGAAGGTATTGCGCTGGGGGAAGGGGAAAGTATCGCGCTAGAGGAAGGGGCGCTAGAAGGTATCGTGCTGGGGGAAGGGGAAGGTATCGCGCTGGGGGAAGGGGAAAGTATCGCGCTGGGGGAAGGGGGATGTATCGCGCTGGGAGGTATCGCACTCGAAGATATCGCTCTCTCGCACTGTAGACCAGTAAACTGTGGGGGACAGGCGCACGAGCACTGTGTCCCATTCGTTTGCGGTGTTCCTCCATTTTGACAGAGACAGGGAACTTAACATGTAATGAAATGGAGGTGGACGGTGAAAGGTGAAGGAGATACAGCTATTATTGTACTTTATCAGCCCGGTCTAATTAAATTTAATTGCTAACACCAAAAAATTAGTCAGTTATGAGATCTGTATATTGTACAGTCTGACCTCGTTAAGAGCGCCATGTTTGTTCCCTGCGCTCTTACCATACTTAGGGCATAGATAATGTTAGTACCCGCATTAACCATGAATACAAATTTCAATACATCTAACGAGGGAATACGCTTATAACGAGTGCGCTCTTAACGAGGTCAGACTGTACAGTCCTTCCTCGGAACAGTACCACCTTCGATGAAAACAATTTATTTCAAGTGTTTATAGTGTTATCTAATTTAAGCAGATTGGTCCAATTTGCCTGTGTCATTAACTTTGGATGAATAATAATTCAGTTAGTTTTTCTCTACAGCACTGAGTGTACGTACATTATTTACCTCAAGCATGGCCAAGTCTTCATGCTGTGTAAGCAAATGCAATGCGTACTCGTCACTAGCCGTTAGTTTGATAATGGTTCCAAGGTGTTTAGATTTATCTATGCATGGTAATAAGTACCGAATAATAGCGAAGGGACAGTTCGTCGGAAACTGTTCCATAATTACACCGGTAACTAGTAATCAATTATTGGAATGTTTTGTGAAATAATTAAATAATTATTTCATAATTATTTCTCATAGCGAAAGCGAAGGGGCATTTCACATAATACGTATAAGCCACAATGATTCAAACGAATAAGGTTTAGTACATTCTGGATAACCATAACACATGCATGCAACAATAGTTTAGAATAGCTTTATAATGTAGTTATATAGGCACCCCTCAGTGTTCTTACCACATGTTCTATTCGAATCAGGATATAACGGTAGTGGGCATGCAACAGTACATGTGCCATCAGACAGGTAGTAATTACAACAAGCTGTGCTGAAGTTTCTCCCCACAGGAGGGGTAGTGGTATCCGTTACATAGCACAGTGGTTGAGAACATCCGGTGCAGCCTGAAGAAAAAATATATACAAATATGTATGCATGGTCCCCCATTATTGTAACTAACTGTTGCAATGGTTGACCGCATCAGCGCTCCGAGGTGGAGAACTGAAGGTAGGGTTCAGGCAGTAGCCACAGTCTGTTCTATTATTGGCATTGACTGCGGCAGAGGTAGATGTCAGAGGCGTTCTGTCGAACACAGTAGCCTCCAAGAAGGTTGACGTGGCGCTCCACACAGAGTTGACACAAACTGACCATACTCCGGTCCTACTCCATTAATGGTGTAGAACGCCACTATAGAGACGAAGCGATACTGGTTGCGTACGCCAGAGCTCGATGCACACACGACGCGGTTCTTGAACCCCTCGGGTGCCGTCTGAAGCACAATTACGAAAGACGATGAGCCCTGTCCAGTTCCCGCGAAATTTGCGGAAATCAGATTTTCCACTTGGGCGCTGTTAGGAAGACTATTACACCCCGCCTGCTGGGCAACTGTTAGCGATGCAAAAAAACCCAGAACGCAGACAAAAAGCAACACCAGCTCCATCTGTTACTAGATTTTGTTCTCCCGCGTCTGTGACGTATTCACAATATAATCAGTCGAAATGTATTTTGCTCAACTTACAGTTTTTTTGCCCATATATATAATATTATTATTATTAATGTATTCAGTCTAAAAATTATTGGACTATGCTAATAGCAAACATTACACCAAACACAAGCAAAAGCAATTAGGAGAGTGGGCCGGACCTCCCTGGCCAGGATGGCTCTAGCAGTTAGGAGGGTGGGACCTCCCTGGGCAGGATGGCTCTAGCAGTTAGGAGGGAGGAGGTCCCTGGCCAGGGCTCTAACATTGGAGTGGATCAGACCAATAATCCACCAGCCATATATTTCGGCCACCCCTGATGACTTGGGGGAAGACTAGTGAATGACCAGGTGAGATGCCAGCCTGGAGATGGTATCGTGGGCCTGCTTGCCCCAATCCCCATATACCTCCACTGCCAATGGAATGCATGCAGGACCAATGTAACTCTTGGCATTTGGCATTTGGATCAGGTATTATGGCAGAATGGATTGACCTGTAGTGTCCAGTCTCAGCCACAGCCATTTGGTACTCATTGGACTCCAGGTGCATGCCCAAACCAGGGGATGGGACCACTGACAACCATGCAAGAAGAATGATGAGGGGCTGCCACCGACAGGAGGTGAGCCCTGTAGGCAGGAGAGGAAGACTCCAACATGGTGGGGAAAAGTTGGTCCTCGATTGTCTCAGACAAAACCTTTTGGATAGATGTGGGAGAGGTCAGAGTGGAAATATCTGAGATGGGATTGGGAAGTGAGACCTGAAAATGTAATACCGCTAACTGCCTGCTGAAGTTGGATACTGTCAGCACTGCCAAAGCCCGAGGATGAGAGGGATGCAATGAAGGCAGCAGCATGGAGTGAGACAAAGTGGAGGGCCTAGTCCACCAAACTTTAATCTGAGCTGTGTGCTCGGTACCATGCATCATTGGGAACAAGAATCATTTTCAAAGGATTATTATTTTGTTGTTTGTTGCTAATACTCCAATTTCAGTGACCCAACACTGATAGGTAATTATTATGGCAGCAGTGAGACAAGAAGGATAGCGTTTCAGAGAAGTGCTATGATTCTGGATCTCATTTCAGGTTATCATCAATATATAGGTTTTTTTTTTTTTTTTTTTTGTTCGGCTACATGCATTAGATCGATCAAAGGACAGCTGTGCACCAAATGTTTAGATTCAGAGGTACACTGTTTTAGGTGACATTTAAATGCTGTACATGAGAGATGATCCATTTACTACCCTGATGAGGTAGCAGTTTTTTCCACACTCATAGGGTACACATTTGCATCAGTGCAAATGTCTGTCCATAGGGTATTCAATGCTAACTATTGCCCCAGCCCATCCTACACAGTCTTAAAAGGAGACATACGCTTGGGTTAACCAAAACACATGTCCCAAACACATTAGCCTGAGATCCTTTTCATTACAGAGGCTATTCCCCTTGTTTCCTTATATTACTTTGGGTAGCATTGGTTCAAATGGGATTCCTAAATTTATGTAGAGATGTACTTCTCATTCAAAATTCTGATTTGCTAAAGTAGACCAGTGAACCTTTCAAACACTGACATTATTATGAAGTGCATCATTAATGGCTCCCCACTCTCAGTTCATGCACCTCTTATTTACCCTGTGAATTCTGCAATTGGTGCAAGTTAATTATACAAGTGCATATTTTGTCTAAATGGTAATTAGGCATTGACCTTGCTTCTGGCCTTTTAGAATGATTCATTGTTGTCAAAACACTATGAGGTTGATGATATAGTGCTTTTGATGTGAATGAACAGCCTCTGTCGTGAAGAAGGGAGTTCCTATATCATGCATGCCACCCTCCTCAATGTAGCTGCAGCTTACATGGTGGTTCAAACAGTTCGCTCCCATACATTTGAATAGTGAACGCCCACACTTTTCTATGTGTACCATGAGAAGAGGCAGTCAGACAATACATTCACATTTTGGATCAGTACATTTAAAGCTATATTCAGACATATCCCAGCATTTTTCTATTTGCCATTTTCTATTTTCTATTCTATTTGTCATAAATGAAAGGCCATTTTTGTGAAAACTGTTCAAATTATACGCATGATAAAAAATGAGATGTCTGCTCAGTATTAAATGATCGCATCTTGAATATTGTATTTTGATTTCATTCATTTGTAAGTTTTGTGCACTTATTATGTTGCATATGTGCATGTTTTACAGCAACACTATGCCTACTGTTACAGTGTAGCAAGGTCCTGTGAGGGAATATGGAATTTTTATTTTATTTTTACATCTTAGTATTTCATCCAAACAATACCATGCCGCATTCTGAGGTGTTGTAGGTCAGTTTTGAAGTGTCCACAGTGATCTACAGAGATACAATGGGCCAAAGGGCGACTACTACAAACTCTCACTAAACCCCAGAGATGGCCAAAAACAGCGCAACTTTGTGGCGGCCCTTTCCACCCTAAATTGGGAGTGCTCGACTGTATGCCGAGGCAATTCTCAATTCTGGTGGTAACTGAATTGCTCATACTGTACAAAAGGACAGAGGAGGAGTAGCTAAAGTATTTTGTGTAATTCATTCTACTGCTATTTTTTTTAAAGCACTTATACCATCCAGCTGAATTTTGTATACTGAAACAAGTGAAAACATTTGTCTGACAGCATTATCATCAAGCATAATATAGTAACACGACATTTATTATAACTGACTGCTGAACACATATTCATGTATGCACAAGTACAAAGCTGAATCATGACACTGTGTGCTAACTAAATGGATGGATCCCAAGCCCGACCAGGCCGCGGCCGTGGTGGTGGATGTCTTGCCGTTGGACTCCTGCTACCTTCACTCTTAGTGCGTGGTGATGAGCATCGTCGTGTGCCTTTTTGTTTACTTGGATCTCTGTTTCTTCGTTTGTGTGCTGGTCTAGCAGGATGTGTGTGGTGTGTACTTTCTACAAGAGATAAAGAAGGGAGGGAGGATGAGGATGGGGGGGGGGAGCAGAGGGAAGAGAGTACCACAAAGTTCAAAAGAGTATGACTGCTATTAGAATAGATAAGTGTTAATGCATCACATAATAATGTGTACTCTGGTTGTAAACCATCATAGTAAGTTGTCACATACTAAATACAGAGCCAGACTGTTTTTATGGCCTTGGATAGCGTCATATTGGTATCGACATGATTCATTCGACATGATTCATGCAATCATGCCACCTGAAGTTTATGTTGGACATGAATAAGAAAGAAGTTTTGGATGACCTTGGTAACTCTTAGATATCCAACATGTCCCATTGCATACAATTAGCAGTGAAAGTTTTGGGTTATATTGAATCAGAAAGGGGACAAATCTTGTAGGTGTTTATAGGCTCTTACAATCTTTAGCAGATTGGTTAGAGCTATTTACTAATTTCATTCCTAATCATGCTAATATCTATTTAATGGTTTCAACTTATGGCTTGTGGGGTTATATCTTATAGGTAGAGAATTGTATGGATAGGCATAATAAATTTTCTGGATTACTGTATATCTTACCAGTACAAGCAAACAAAGATTGAAGTGTATATACGGGTAATTAAAAATTCAGTGCCGCACATCTAAATGTAACCAATGGGATGAACAGACTGGGACTAATCCCACTAAGAATGACCATGAAGTAACTGATCTAACCAGTTAGGTTTTCGGCCTACCCATACAGGCTGTGTAAAATGAAATACTATAGCGTAGAGTTGGTCTTGTCAGTTTCCTTGTTCCCATGCACCACATGTCTCAGCCACCCAAAGGATGGACACCCACATGCACCCTAGTTCTGAGGTCTTATTATATACATGCAGCACCACTTTCCCTATCTAATTAAAACGATGTTGCTCACCTTTACAAGGAGCTGGAGTTAGTTTTGGCAAAGACGTTGTAGTAGCCACACTTGGGCGGGGGGAGGAAGTGGATTGTGGCAGTGATGAAGATGAAGAAGGTTTTAATGCTAAAGACGCACGGGGCCCATGCGAGCTTGAGGCAGCCATGGAGGTTGCCACGCTAGAGGCCCTGGTTGGTTGAATGCTGGTGGTAGCAATGTGTGTAGTGATGGCTACGTTCACACTCGGAGAAGGGGATGGTATCGCGCTCGGAGAAGAGGAGGGTATCGCGCTCGGAGAAGAGGAGGGTATCGCGCTCGGAGAAGAGGAGGGTATCACGCTCTCGCACTGTAGACCAGTAAACTGTGGGGGACAGGCGCACGAGCACAGCGTCCCATTCGTTTGCGGTGTTCCCCCATTTTGACAAAGACAGGGAACTTAATGAATGGTGAAAAAAAGAGAGGTAGATGGTGAAAGGAGATAAAACTAGAACCAACTATATCATGGTTGTACAACTACAACAATTAGTAATTTTAAAAATCTGCATGAAACACGCCGATATTATATATCTAGCACATACACATGCTCTATTTCATACATGTGTATTGAAGCTTGTTTCATACCACTATGACCTTGTAATCTGGCTATATCTTTATCCACGTACAATTCAAGACAAAGTAATGAATTGGTTGCTTTGCGAATAGACTTGCATCCCAAATAGTGCCGCATTCTTTGCATGCATGTATATATTGTAGGACACGCGACACACATAATATGCTATTTTCCGCTTTCTCCCGAGTCTGTTAGCTTTAGCTTCTCGTAACACAACTGCCTCATGCATACACAACATGACAGTCCAATGGAGTCCGCTATACAGATGAATTTGAATAATAGATGTTTGACCCAGGGACTAGAATGATGTTTAGTTTATTAATATAAGGTAAGCTACTACTATACTGCATACTGGCTTTAGTATTTTCCCCCAATATGATATATACGTCTATCTGTCCCCTAAATGCACCATACTGTTATCTTGTTGTCTAAAAGCCTGCTGCATGTGTTACGAACTTCGACAGGGCTGGGAACGAAGTTTGAACGTCCCTCGTTCCAAGCACGCACAATATTTTAATCAAGACAAAGTTTAATTACTTATCGCAGGCAATTTCGAATTAATAAGTTTGTTTAGGCTACAGCACCTCAGCCGGACCCCATCCGACGAAAGTTTCGTACCAATTAGAGCATATAATATAATATGATGCGTGAAGTTGCACGATTTTGTGGGTATGGGACGGAAGAACCGTGCGATCCAACATGCAATACTTCTAAGGATGGAAACGATTTTTCAAATTGGAAGGTATAGGTTTGAAAGCGTACAATAGTTATTTGATGTATCGGCACTCGGGAGCAGAAAACAGATCTTTCAGGTTTTGACATAATAGACCGTGGAATATTATGATCTCATTGACCTCGAATAAATGGCCCAATAATTCAATGGAACCGAAACCTTAATGGGTAAAAATTTACGTAAAAATCATGTCGATTGTGCTGCTCTAATAACCCTCTGGTGCTAAGCTGAGAAAAACCTGGTGATTCTGGGGGACACTATATTTTTACAGCAATAATGGAGGTACCAACTTGCGATATAAAAATAAAAGACGCTGTTAGTTTTTTATATTTAATTAATTAGATGTATTAAAACGCATTATTTAACCTCCATATACTATTGTAAGGAGATGTGATCCGAAATGCACCCCCAGTGTTCTTACCACATGTTCTGTTCGCATCAGGATACAATGAAGGTGGACACGCAACAGTACATGTGCCATCAGACAAGTAGTAATTGCAACAAGCTGTGCTGTAGTTATTCCCCGTAGTAGGGTACGTGGTATCCGTTACATAGCACAGTGGTTGAGAACATCCAGTGCAGCCTGAAGAAGAATATGCAAACTTGACGATATATATTATTATGTGTGTGTGTGTGTGTGTGTGTATGTGTGTGTGTGTATGTGTGTGTGTGTGTGTGTGTGTGTGTGTGTGTGTGTGTGTGTGTGTGTGTGTGTGTGTGTGTGTGTGTGTGTGTGTGTGTGTGTGTGTGTGTGTGTGTGTGTGTGTGTGTGTGTGTGTGTGTGTGTGTGTGTGTGTGTGTGTGTGTGTGTGTGTGTGTGCCGTGCATCATGTGTAACTAACTGCTGCAATGGTTGACCGCATCAGTGCTCCGAGGTGGAGAACTGAAGGTGGGGTTCAGGCAGTAGCCACAGTCTGTTCTATTATTGGCATTGACTGCGGCAGAGGTAGATGTCAGAGTCGTTCTGTCGAACACGGTATTCTCCAAGAAGGTTGACGTGGCGCTCCACACAGAGTTGACACACTCGAACTCGAACTGGCCGTACACCGGTCCTACTCCATTATTGGTGTAGTACGCCACTATAGAGACGAAGCGATACTGGTTGCGTACGCCAGAGCTCGACGCACACACGACGCGGTACTGGAACCCCTCGGGTGCCGTCTGAAGCACAATGACGATAGACGATGAGGTCTCTCCAGTTCCCGCGAAATTAGCGGAGATCAGATTTGGCACTTGGGCGCTGCTAGGAAGGCTGTTACATCCCGCCTGCTGGGCAACTGTTAGCGATGTAAGACGAGCCAGAGCGCCCACAAAAAGCAGCGCTAGCTCCATTTGTACTGGATATTCGTACGGCCGGTGACGTATCTACACTGTATCATGCAGTCACCAATAAATCTTTCATGCACTAAGTGTCTCCTTATATATACAATTCTGAAATATTGAATTTGGAGTTAATTTGTTCAAATGCTCAATAACCCCTGGGACCGCCATTAATAGCAAAAACTCGCTGCACGGTGTACTTTACAAAAGTTTTCTGGCACCATATGCATTTAAATTTAAACTGATGCAGTATCTGTTTTATATATAAGATCCCTTCCTGAAATTGAATGATTGTATGAGTTTGCATGTATTTGTTTAATTATAGCAGAGCGTCTCAGACCTATTCAAGAGGGAAGTTATTTTGGGCGCGTTGTCAAAACCAAAACAATAGGCGCATATATACACATGACATTGTCATCTTGTCCAATGCCATTCCGTAGACCGTCCCATGTATTGCAACACACCGGACCATCACATGCACATTCATGATCAATTAGGGCAACAGGAACGTTGATGGCCACAATCTGCTATGCTTACAAACTGCGTATATAACATATGTACTGTTTACGACAGACTATTTGTACTAGACTAAGTACCCAGACTTGCGTGTGCATGGCAGTCAGGCAATTGTGTTGTGCACGGGGCCAACCTAGCTAGAAGCTAAATCATATATAGAAAAGGTTTTGCTCCAGGCACCAAAGGGATTAGACACTCCCATCCCGAACTGAAATCACATTACTGCATAGCTTCCTATATTCTCTGACTCATGCAGTGGCAGCATGAAGTAGTAGCACCATGCAGCAGTTCCTAGCTCTGACTTGTGCATGCAGTGGCAGCATGAAGTAGTAGCGCCATGCAGCAGTTCCTAGCTCTGACTCGTGCATGCAGTGGCAGCATGAAGTAGTAGCACCATGCAGCAGTTCCCAACAGTTACAAATAATTTCCCAGAGATGTAGCTGCTACAACAAGAGCTGCTGACCTACCATGCACCCCCAGTTGTCTAATGAGGATATCAGCTGGATGAGTCTTCCGTTCAAGTCCACTAATAATATACCCGCATGCTCATATGTTTCTGTGATGGTGTTCGTTAATCAGTTCTCTCACTGATACTTACGGCAGCAAACCTTCTTCATGCAAGTGGAACATAGAGCAGTAACCTTAGACATCGAATTAGTGTAAATGAGCGCGATAGTTATGTAAACCACAATAATTGCGTAGCACCGCGCGCGCTCTATTTAGAGTCGCGGGAAATGATTTTCACGGCTATCGGTGTAGCCATTTACTTGGCGGTTATCATTGTAGTAGTGGCATCTGCTGTCAAGTGCTCACTGCAACGGTGTAGCCGTTCTTGCACGGTGGATTTGAGTTCAAGGACACTTTTTATTACAGCGCACCCGGATGACGAATGCATGTTTTTTGCACCCTTAATTCTCGCTTTGACCGCTCATAATAGGGAAAGCGCATTTCTTTTATGTCTCTCAGAAGGTAAATTTACCTGTCAAAAAATATTACTGTGTTTATATATGTATATTTGTGGGCGTTGTTGTTTTTGTGCTGATTTCATATTTCAGTTTAATAATCAGTGACCCAACTCTGATAGGTAATTATTATGGCGGCGGTGAGACAAGAAGGAAAGAGCTTCAGAGAAGTGCTATGATTCTGGATCTCGTATTAGACCATGTTGCTATCATCAACGACAGGTTTGTTTATATATGCAGCAACATGTCTTAGAGTTTAGATCAAAGGACAGCTGTGCGGGCAAATGTATGGAGGTGGTGCAGTTTGTAGGGTGACACAGATCTTAAGAATGCTGTACATGAGAGATAATCCATTGACTCTGGTAATATTACTTGACAATGGTTAGCGATTGTCACCACACCCATAGGGTGCCCCCCCACACCACACCCACAGGGTGCCCACACACTAAATGTTTACACATTGTAAATGTCTGTCCATAGTGATCTTATGTTGTTTGTGAGATCATGCTGGGTGGATGGCTAATGTTTTTACATTGGGTGGGTGTGTACATAACTGTACAAGGAGATATAATGTGGGAAGGGTCGTCGGAAGTAGACCGTTTTTGTCGAGGTGGCATCCCGACTATGGTTATTCCAAGGTACCCTCCCTGCAGCATGGTTGTGCGTGCTTTGCCTATTCTGGTCTGGTGGAATGAACCGCCTCTGCATTGTTAGCCCCAAACATTACCTCTTGACTGGATGGTGGGAGACATTGTTTTTGCCAATGGCTGTAGCAGGCTGGGATATTTTGTAGCTTTGCCCTTGGCACCAAACATTTTAGCTGCCTAATACAGCATCTCCTGCTTCTACCCTACAAGCCTTGTTATGGGTTTTCTTTGTTACTAATCACCTATCCCTCCCTCTAATCATCCCTCCCTCCCTTCCTATCCTCTCTTTTCTCTCTTCCTCCCTTCCTATCCTCTCTTTTCTCTCTTCCTCCCTACAAACTTTCCTCTCTCTCTCTCTCTCTCTCTCTCTCTCTCTCTCTCTCTCTCTCTCTCTCTCTCTCTCTCTCTCTCTCTCTCTCTCTCTCTCTCTCTCTCTCTCTCTCTCTCTCTCTCTCTCTCTCTGTTCTGTATTTCATGATGCAGTGTTATTTGACAGTTCAGCATTGTGCCAAGACTTGTTTAATGACTGTGTGCTGTGACTTCCTTTCTCAGGCAGCTCCAGGATGGTCTCGATATGTGTTGGCCAACTGACGTAATTGCCAGACACATCCTTGCGACTGTGAAGAAGCATGGGATACAGAAAGTTAGATTTCATCCACTCACCCCACCCACCTTGATTCACAATCCTCCCACCCCTCTCCCTCCCCTCCCTTTCTCCCTCCCACCCCTCTTCTCTTCCCTCCCTACCTCCCTTCCCTCCCTCCCTCCCTCTTGCTGCTTTTCCTCTTCTTCACACTAATCCTTCTCTCTCTACTACTATCTCTTTCCTATCCCTTCACCTCCGTGATATTTCCTATCCCTTCACCTCCATGATATTTCTTGCTCTTACATCTATTTACATGTGGTCACCTTCCTCTCCTCCTTTCCCCTCCTCCCCACTTTCCCTCCCTTAATACCTCACTTCTGACCTTTTCTGTGCAGATTGTAACCTTTGACTCCCGTGGTGTTTCTGGCCACCCAAACCACATTGCCATATACAATGCCGTAGTGTGAGTGTCCACTTTTGCATATGTCTGCATGATGTTATATAGACCGAAATTGTTTTGCTGTGTGATATTCGTTATGGTTTGGATGCAGTCTGCAACGATCAGTGGCGGATCTGATGTCCTCGTTCACGTTGGGGGGGGGGGGGGGGGGGGTCTACCCAGGATATTGTCCAGTAAACTTGTAGTAAACCATTGGTGGACCACCAGCCATGTGAATGGACCCTGGATATGTCACTGTTCATTCCAATGAGCTCAATAGAATATTTCCCCCTTACATCCATGTTTCATGCATTTGCCAAGTATGCAATTACATAGATTACACCTGTCTGCTTCAAAGGTAGCCCCTTTTGCATACCTGTCTGTGTGGATACGGTGGCTATGGTTCCACATCTTGAGGAACAATCTACGGGGGGGGGGGGGGACCTCAAAATACTACGTATCGGAGACATGCCTCATGTTAGAATGAACACTGCAATTTCTAAGTGATACATGCATGCTTCTGTGTGCACACACACACACACACACACACACACACACACACACACACACACACACAATGTGGTCCCATTTGTCCTGTACTTGCATGCCAATCTAAGCTTGCTTGCAACTAAGGAAATATAAGCACCTGCCCCTCCCCTCCCACTAGATGCAAATAGGTATGGTTCTTGTCCATTGTCTAATTTCTTTGTAACACGTGTGTGCCAGGCTTCCTATTGACCCATGGGAAACATCTGGCAATTTCCAATTCATGATGTGGCTTCGTCCGTTGTCACCAAGCATATGTCAGCTAGAAACTCAACTCTGATGCCAAGCTCACATCCATACAAGCTGTGAAGGCCACCGCTTACCTCAACTGCAGCTAGTGCCAAGCTGCTTCATCGGTGCTGTTCCACGCTCGCGACGTCCAATCATCCAATCACCTGCGTAGCCCCCCAAATACACGTACTCAGCACCACACGTACACACAAGCCTTCTTTCTGTTCACATGCACAGCGCATGCCTGACCCGATGTGTTGACATCAGAGACCTCAGTTCCCCCCCCCCCCCCCCCCCCCCACATTTCTTCCCACCTGCGATTAACGTCGATAGTTTTACCGTCGAACACACATTCCCGACTCCTTTTCTTTCCAACCATCGTTTCAGTTACGCTGTTAGCTAGCTTTTCCATCTTCAGTCCTGAATCCCCACACGTGAGTACAACTTAAACTTTCTTTGCACTCCGTACACGGATGGCTCGGCTACCTCAGGTTCTCATCTCTAGAGTACTGCTAGCCTTCTCTCTCTAGCCAGCTACCTACCATTTCTGTGTAGGCTGCCAAACTTTCTGTCTCCCTCTCTCCTCTCTAGGCCCACCTTGGTCCTTCCTGTACCCAGTGACGACGCTCCTTCTGGATCCATGGGTCTAACCTCACAACTGTCAGGGATGGATCCCACTTCTGACACCAGATGTGAAGGACTGAACTAGTCGCTGCCCGGGCCAAGCAGCTGCTTCATCATGTTCTTCCAACTGCTACCTCACATACAATCACCTACTCCACACCTTTTGTACACGTACGAACAAGCCTTCTAACAACGTTCTATTCACATGCACCAACATATGCCTGACCCCGATGTGTTGACATCAGAGGCAAAAATGGTTCTTGAGGCAGTGTTGAGACAACAATGTTGACATTCACTACAGTTCATAAGAGCCACAAACTCTAAATACAAACCATTTATACAGTACGTTACTAAATTAGTGCTGTGATTTTTTAATGGTTATTATATAATATGATTTAATGATTACATCAAATAATTATGGTGAAAGGAAATTTTACAACAATAGAAGCCATTTCCTATAATTTTAATTTATTGTACAAAACAATTTTTTTAATTATAAATTACTGCATTTATTTTTTTTACTTATTCATAAGATATGACTATGAAATACATGTACATAAATAAATAAATACAAATGAAAGTGTTAATCAAAGCTTGATAACTCTGTTGGCAATCCTGCACCATCATCTATACCAACTCCACTCCTCCACTTGGTGCGAGACCCACATAGACAAAGATTTGTGGCTCTGAGGATAGCAAAAGAGAGAGCCTTGTGCGCAGCCATCCTGTGATTTGTCCAAGAGGTTTATCCCATTTCATGCTGATTCTGTGGGCCAAACGTTTAAGTAAGAAGTTTGCTTCTCTGCCCAACATTCCATCAGTGGATACCACAAAGGATGTGAAGGATGCCGGTCGTGCTTCAGCAGCGACATTGTATTTCCTTTTCTTATCCTGTTCTGCTGTGGAGAGTGCTGCGACTGTGTTGTGATGCACGTGCGATGGTACCACAACACACACATCAAGCTGATACTGGTGTCTGCTATCAAGGCGGGAGTGCCATCCCTGGTGTTAGCCTCCTGCACTACTGGCTCTTTTTACTGAACACTATTGAGGCCAGATATCCTGGTGCATCTCTTTACGTCATTGTGGCGCCGGGGGCCTCTCTTTTTGCAGTCCGAGGCTTGCTCAAGATTAAATACAGCATCACGGGTTGCAGGCATGTGTATACACAACACTGAATGATGTGCAACATTAAAGGTTAATCTCCAGCTTGCCGTCCTTATACAGGGTGTTTGCGAAAAAAAAAAAAACAACGCTTTAAAATCCCTATAACTCAGGATTGAAATTAATTAATAGCTTGATTTATTTAACATGTTGCAGTAGTTAGGCAAATACAAATAATTCAATTAGATTAAGCGGTTAAGTAACTATCAAAACCCTCATAAATCAAAATATTCAAAGCCCTCTATTAACAAAGTTATTCCGGTTTATGATAATTGATTTTAATAACTACTAGTAAGTAACACAAGATCTGGATATGTGGTGGAACAGTACTGATTTCAAGTTACTAGGTTCAATAGTGAGCTGTTTACATTTAAGACCACCATTTGCTTTAAAGTTATTAAGGTTGAAGCTGTTATGTGGTAAATATTTTTTTAATAACCATCATAAATTATTATAAAATGAAGTACAAAACAAGTGCTATTTGATTTGGTAATGGATTATTTAATGGTGCGTTATTAAAACTCAAAGTTAATTTATAATGTAATGGTCATATAGCTTTTTCAAGTTTGATTTGTTGTTTTGAATCTTAACTAGTAAAACGCCAATCAAATTTAATAATCAATAAATCAAGTTAAAAATTGTATATTGTTTTTGTCAATGTAGTTAATTGCAAGCTATTTGATTTTATCTTTTGAACTGCTAAAGATAAAACTGTAACAATGAGGTTCGTATTTGACTAAACGTGGTTATTGTAGGTTCATAAATTCATATAGATTGACAATCCTATTATATTCATTTAAAAGTGTTGCGCTCTTTTGCAAAGACCCTGTATAAGCGTGGTTAGTGTCCTTAATTAATTAAGGGCGTGCTTTTCTGAACTATATTTCCATGAAGAAGAGTAACTAAGAGCAGCTTATTTCATTTTCCGATTTTACAAAGGTCACCCCTTCTTTTTCAACTTTAATGAAATAAATTATGTCAAGAACTGCTAGTTCATACTGATTTTAACCCACCTATTTTAGCGTTGGAATCGGTCTTTTTGTAACAATGACTTTGGCGCACCATATTGACAGCATTATAAACGACAAACTGCTATAAAATTATGTTTTCGGAAAGCTGGATGATTGAGCATTACTTTAGTTCTTTTCATTGAAAATCAGGTGTGTGGTTCATTATACAATTGAAGTTTTGTCATGCATTGAAAAAATTTCATTTATTTCAATGATTTGGTAGTCATCTCTGACCTCAGTAAGCACAGTTTGTACCATTGTCATAGTAGCTGTCAACTTGCAGTACACAATTCTATGGTACTGCTTTGCCATTCAAATGTTACTGATTCCAACTTAACCCCTTCGATTTCCTTATAAGGATTTGACAGATGTCTGTAATAAAATTACTTCAGTCATGTGACCAATTCTACTTTCGACCAACGATAATTCTAGTACCGAGTGGACACCATTGTTTTTATACTCCAACATCAGACCATGCTCCTTGGACGATTGTAGATTAAACGTTAACAACCTAATCGTTCAACTACATTAGACTACTAACAACTACGTTTAAACTATTCATCCTCAAGGCCAAGCGTTGGACCATAACAGTTGCAGCGTTGGACCATAACAGATGCAGCATTGGACCATAACAGCTGCAGCATTGGACTATAACATCTTCAGCATTGGACCATAGCAGCTGCAGCATTGGACCATAACAGCTGCAGCATTGGACCATAACAAAGAATGCACACGCACACACACATATACATTTTTTCTTTTGTGGGGGGGGGGGGGGGGGGGGGGGGGGGTAGTTTACACATTAGAACTACGCTACATCTAAGTCTAAGCCTGCTCACCTCAAATTGCCATGCAACAGAGCTTTGCTGGTATAGGTGGTATGCCTTTGGCTCATTGAATGTAACTTTAATCCAGCAGACCCAATTACATATATATGATCGTGTAGGCACCTGGGCCAATGACATCTGATGTTTCAATAGCGATGGTAGAAAAGGTGCACAATTTTATACACATCTCACTCTGCTAAAGCTGCAACAGGTCCTGCTAACTAATTTTCATACAGAGCTATAATATTTATTTGTTACTATCCAGGGAACGTTCTACAGTTTTCTAGAGTGGGTCTAGGGTTCAGATTGTGTCTGTTTAATTCCTCCCCTCCGTTATGTTGTTTTAATCTCATTGCATAATTACTAGTTAGTAAAAATTGAAGTTAAGTAAATAAACTTGAACACTACTTCAATTGATTGATAGCCACTTCTCTTTTAATTAATGTATTAATTATTTATGTATCTATTGTATGTACAAGATAAGAAATAGTTAATACATTGTAGAATGTATTCAAAAAGATTTTAATGTTTATCCTGGTTATCGTAATGAACTAACTCAAGTTATGAAGTTTGAATATATCTTTTAGCTTAATTTTTATTTATTTTGTCACTGTGACAAATAGTTACTTGGATTTTGAGGGGTAGCTCATTTACAGTTGTATCTTTGTCCTGAAAATTGTAACAAACTAAGATAGCCATTCCTATGGAGTTTAATTTGCCAACCCAAATGTGTCCTGAAGCTTATTAACAAAAAGTCATTATTTAATTCCCCTTTTTTTTTTAACATTTGTACTATGTAACCTTTTATTTGATTTGAAACAAACTACACCGATTATCTGTTTGCCTTTCTTTATTAGGTAGCATTGCATAGCTACAAAATTGCCCCTTTTGTCTAATGATGATTGTACATTCTTTTAAAAATAAATTGGCTGTATAATTGCTGTATCTTCTCGTTCTGGGAGGCTGCTATCGTGTTATGCATTGCAGCAGCCCCCCACATTGCACATCATTTGGACCTCACTGCCTACAAACACTATGTCATCTTCTTTCCTTGTCCAATAGGGGACTGTGTCGGGAGAAGCAGCTAATGTCAGGTTAGAGTTTTGATAATGCTTTTTATATGATAACTAGAGTATATGCATATGCTGGAAGGGAAAATAACAATATGAATTGTTACTTTTGAATTGACTGGATAGTATTTCCAAGAATGGGAATTTGGCATGGGGTACACTGCACTGTGTGTCCGTAATGTCAGCGCTCACTCATCTAACAATACCAGTCAGCCAGATACTCCTGCTGAAGACAACTAATGTATTCAGGAAGTACTCAACGTTTTTGGATTTGCCCTGGAGCAGATGTTCAAGGTAACGAGCAACTGCTGAATAGGTAAACCCAATCTGACTCACTCTTATGTTATTAGGTTTCATGTGGTCTCCAGTCTATGTCAGTTTGTCACAGCTAGGGTAAGTTGGACTGTTCTATACTTATCTGCTTTTGATCTTATCCGTTGTTTAGAACGCCATGTACGCCCATGCCAGCCAGTGTCTTTGGTTCAGAAAGTTGTATATCACCTTTTCAAGATATTTGCTGACTAACACATATGACGTTCTTGAGTAGCTTTTTTTTTTTTTTTGCCCCACAAGACTTCCAAATTGTGCGTATATAGTTACTCCATTTGTTGTTTAGATAATATGAGGTCAATTACTGAGGTCATAAAGTGGCACCAGCAAGGTTTAGTTATTAGAGGGCATGAATGTGATCAAGTTAATTTGTCTGGTAGCCATATCATGTTTCGTCGGCTAGTCTTTGTGGTGTAGCTAAATTCACACATGCAGTTAACGATAATCCAATTTAGATGGGGGGGGGGGGGGGGGGGGGGGGGAGAATAAATTTATTATTATGAGCAATACCTTGCTACCCTGTCCAAAGTCAACAGTTTATATGATGTGCGCTATTTTCCATCTGTGTGCGCTTGTCATCTGTTTTACATGTGGTTAACTCACTACATTGAAACATTATGGTCTGGATACCAAGTGCAACGACCCCTTGCACCGTGTGTATGTTTTTATCAGTTCATCATTCCTTCTTCCCTCCCCTTCCTCAGCCTTCTCTTCTAATTGCTAAACTCTACAGTCTTGATGCCATTCGATTATTAATAGCTACTGTATCTATACCCATCTGTCCATGATTAGCTCAACTGTAAATTCATTAGTTAAGACCAGACATGAAATAGAGTCATGCGCATCAAAACGTTATGATGACTGTAATAATAATCAATGGACGCTATTTTATCCTGTAAGGCAACTGCATTCTCTTATGGCCAGGATGGGTGTGGTGCCCCCCTCCAGGCCAACGAAGGTGTGAACAGTGATGCTTGAGGGGGCGCAGCGTGGCCGTTCACTGGTCTGTAGGCACCTATTTGCAAAAGAACTGAGTTTGTGATGATGTCAGGAAAGATGAGAAATATATTTTACTTTTACTTCAAATTACACTGCCCACTACAACCCCTGGTATGCATGATATAAAATGGCTCCGGACAGGACAAGGTGCGGGAATATCATTATTATCTATGTAGGTGTGCCTGCCCCTGTAACAGCAGTTAGCCTAACTTACAGATAGCATCTTGGTTGAAGGTTGACACCACTGCACTCACCAGTACATCTGCCTATGTTGATGACCTGCATAAAGAGCGTGCTTTGCCTCATAGTACATGCATGCCCGGTGGTATTATAATGATCACAACCACCCCTCACGCCCCCTCCTCCGTCCTGTAGTGAGTTAACCATTAATTGTTGGGGTGCAGAGGGGGCTTAAATGTTCGTTTTCTTCCCTCTTCTCCCTCCGTCTCCCCAAACTCCCTGCCTCCCTCCTCCACTTCCTACCCCCCCCCCCCCCTTCCCTCTTCGCTCTCTCAGTTGTATTTGTACCTTATCTTTCACTATCACTCTGGATTCGTTCCCATCGGCATTGATTTGAGTCTCCACCTCCCAGAAAGCCTGGAAATAGTCTTCTCTACGACATCTGCTATCAGCACATGCGCATTCCTCCACAACCGCCACATTCAAAGCGCCTGAGCGTGTATGAAACGCATGATATCATGCATGGTTTATAAATTGTCATGCGGTGTACAATTATTCGCTTCATCAAATGCCGGGCCTTAAAATTTTAATGATTAATTTCATATACATATAACCCACCGTTTGGTCCGCCCACAGCATATTGGCTGCTCCTTTTTGGTGCACAAATATTACTTTCCCCTGTTTCATAATAATAAACGCAATCAATTAACGTGCAGCACTGATGTGCGCAGTCTTACGCTGTGTATTCGTGCATGTATTTAATCGTATAAACTTACCCGCGCATTGACCCTCGCATGTACCAACGTCTACAGTTCTCTCGTATCTCGAATTAGAGAAGAATGTTGTCCAGCGTGCGTGCCGGCCACAGCAACTACTGGAGGCGTTCACCTCGCGGCACGACACGACAACAGCGACGTCAAAAGGGCCGCTCCTGTTACTGTGTGTCTGCATTTCGGAGGTGTCCGGAACGCACAACGTGACGGGTTCATCAGTGGAATTCGTGTCCTGTGTAAGAATACTCATTCGATACCAAGGCAAGGACGATTTGTAGCATATACTGATATGAATGCGCACTTGCCGACGTCGACAACCAGTGGTCGTAGTGCGGCATCTTTGCGGGGAGAGGATTAATAGATAATCGACGCGGAAATGGTACACAGTGCACCATAATTTATCACTCACCAAACCCGTAGTTAACCTCCAGATCAGTCCGCTTGCATACCCATCCTTCAACAGACGCTGTCAAAAATACTTGGGAGGGCCAACATTCGTTTATCAAACAGTATACACATTGCGCAAGTTTCATGCAAACTGATTTAACCCTCGCCCTTCGGTGACCTTACTTTGTACTATAAGTGGTCCTGAGATGAGCATCGCTGTGACGTGACTATCTTCATGTAGTACATAATCCGTGGCCTCTATCGCTATTCTTATATATATCAGCAGGGTTACATAACGATTTCCCATATGCTTAGCGGCGCTGCGCCACTTATAATATGATTCCAGTGCAAATTATAATTGCGCTATTTGAGGTATGAATTAAGTAATAAGCAACGTACTAAACCCTAACCCCAACGCTAACCGTACAAGGGTACTATAGGTAATTAATATCGATAACATTTCCATTCGTAGAATTGTACTACGCACTTTTAATGCTGAGGTGTCACATATTTGTACATGCATGTAGTCACGTTTAGACACATGCAAAGTTAACCACGTGTTGCCATTCGTGAGAACATGAGAATACATGCTAGGCGTGTCCTAGATATACTCTGCTTGCACATCAGCACTTTCACACATTCGCATATCAGCACAAATAATTACATTCACAAAAAGGTTGTAGGGGCTTTTAGCTTCCTTAGCGAAGTCATATAATGATATTCACTGCGCGTAAACGATGACTATCGTTAAATAGGGTCGATAAGCGGAAAGCTAACAGCATCTATACAACCTTTTTATGAATGTAATTAGTTGTGCTGCTATACGAATGTGTGAACTTGATGTGCTGATGCGCGAGCACTTAGTTGTATATATATATATACCATAAAGTTTACGCTCCTCTCAAGAATATACCGCACTCTCCCTAAGTCATGCATGGAACCTTGTTGGTGTCAAGTTTGCACAAATGACATGTTACGTAACATTGCGTCAATTCGGTTGAAGTGCATGCATAGCAGGCTTATTAGTTTTGGCAATGTAATGGCCTTTCTACATTCCAAATGTGATTCGGTCAATTCATTAGCTGCATAATCATGACTTTGAATACCCTGGCTGGAATGCACTCATCTGACAACATTTTGGTCGTACAGAGCAAAGATGTGGAGAACTAATTACAGCAGACATGCCATGCACTTCAGAAAAATGCATCGCTGCAGGAATATTTCCATTTGGGTGCACTGTTAGTTAATCTGCATGCATGGGAGTATGTTGACCAGGTAGAGTGGTGTAAAGTAACGGTGCATGTATAGTTATCATGCACAGTGAAAAAAAAAAACGCGCTTGATTGTATCGCTGATTGAGCACACGCAATATAAGAATACGGGCCAATCATACGGTGAATTTACTTGTGATTTGAATTGATGCAGGAATGAGCTAGCTAGGCGCCAAATGATATACGTGCGCGGGCAGTTCTGGTACACAAAGGTTAAAATTATAATAGTCAAATCATGTTATACACGGGGTACAATTAATAATCTTACATGCAGGCACATGCACAGGATAATATGCACCATGGCAACATGTATATATTTTTTAGAGGGATGTACATGCACCTCAGAATCACTGAAAAAATACACCGGCATACGCGCACACACACCAGCACATGCACGCACACGCACACACACACACACACACACACACACACACACACACACACACACACACACACACACACACACACACACACGCACACATGCACCGGCACACACACCTTTACACACATGCCTGCATGCATGTTTACACATATCATGCACATAAAGAAATTAAGGTTGTCGCGATGGGAACCTGCGGAAGCAGGGTGATTGTAATGGCCCCCGAGAGCAAGCCTCATGCATGCACGCGAACCCTTTGATAGAGAGGTTGCAGTGTCATCCCGGGAAGAGTGGCGGGGTGTCCCCAGTTCTGTTACAGGTTGTAAATAACCTGTTACAGATTGGAAACATTCTGTAACAGAGCTGGAGACACCAAAAAACATGGCCGCCGCTCTTCCCGGGATGACACTGCAACCTTTCTATATTATTTCAACCATACATGTTATAGATTAATTAGCTGCGTCATGCGTACGTATTGGGGCGTACGCAATAACGTTCCAACAGCAGTGTTATAGTATAAACAATGTAATTGAGGTTTAGCTCGTACCCAGACCCTCAATCCCACAGTTGCGGATGGATTACGTACATGTACCTCTTCCACGTATGTAATCCATCCGCAGCTGTGGGATTGAAGGTCTGGGTACGAGATTAATTGAGGTTGGTAGTTTAGGGACCTCGGGGTACGTAATATAAGCGCGGGAATTTCCACTGATGTACTGATTAAATCGTGATGACAAAGTACTCTTCGCTTCCATGCATGATCGAAGAAGAATAAAATGTCGCGCCGTCAATGCAACAGTACACCTCACTTGTTGTGTCGATGATTCCAATTGTAACAAGTAAATTAAAATATTCTCTAGTTGGTGGCATATATGACAATTTGGTGGGAAACGACTGTAATGGACCGGGAAAATAAAATACACCTATAGGTGTAATCTAGCACATGCACTCCTGTACTTAAGCTATAGTCAGTCATTCTGCTTAATCTGCTAAATATTCTGAGGCCTGTTTTATTTTTATAACACATAAACACATGAACTCACGCACGCACACACACACACACACACACATACACACACATACACATACACACGCAATACAGAGAGGAGAGAGGAGAGAGAGAGAGAGAGAGAGACAGAGAGAGAGAGAGACAGAGAGAGAGAGAGAGAGAGAGAGAGAGAGAGAGAGAGAGAGAGAGAGAGAGAGAGAGAGAGAGAGAGAGAGAGAGAGAGAGAGAGAGAGAGAGAGAGAGAGAGAGAGAGAGAGAGAGAGAGAGAGAGAGAGAGAGAGAGAGAGAGAGAGAGAGAGAGAGAGAGAGAGAGAGAGAGAGAGAGAGGGAGGGAGGGGGAGGGAGGGAGGGAGGGGATAGAGAGGAAGGATGGACGGGAGGACATAGGCGTCGGAACCGGGGGGGGGGGGCAGAGAGGGGGCTATCACCCCCCTGCAGCGATAAAGGGGGGGCGAACGTATCCTTCCGCCGCCCCCCCCCATTATTGGCTGGGTTAATTTTATTCACAATCCTAAGTATCGCTGCAAATTACGATCGAACATCCGCACAGCACAATCTATTAACATTTCAGTGAATCAGATAATGCTAACAGCTGCCGATTCCCGCTCGCGTAGGGTCAACTGCCATATTAAGTGCTGGTTGGATCGCGTATTGCAGTGATGAAGTGTCAGCAAAGAATAATACTAACCCCACTCCGCCACCACCAAAAAAATGCATTTGCTACAAACGAATTGCTCCGAATTGCTCACGCGTGATCAATTGGGAGCAATTGCTCCAAACGAATAGATCCGAATTGCTCCGGAGCAATTGCTCCAACCCGAATTGCTCCGAATTGGTCCCGCGGGAACAATTGGGAGCAATTGGACCAAATGAATTCCTCCGAATTGCTCCCGCGGGAGCAATTGGGAGCAATTGGTCCAAACGAATTGCTCCGAAAGGTAAGGGGTTAAGTCTATATAGGGGCGCTGATTAGTCTATAAGGGTGAGACTTGTGTGGCCATAAAGGCGTTGCCGAAGGCGATAGATAGAAGATCGCAGCCAGACCTCTCAATTTCACCTCGTACCCTAACCATACTTTAAAACAAAAGTTGACAAACGTGCGTCAATTTTAACTGAGCGCTTCGCTCCGGTCCCCCATGCCCCCTAGCTGGGCGGGAGGGGTCCCCGGGGCATCACCCTTAGCGCCCCCCCTACTATTATCTCCTTCCGACGCCACTGAAGGAGGGAGGGGGAGAGAGAAAGAGCATCCGGGGGGGAGCACGTGCCCCCACTTTCGTTCGTCTTATTAGTAGGTAAGGTGATGCAATATTAAAGGTTACAACAAATAATATGGCTGCATTGTTCGTTGGCAGATTTGGGCGTACGGTTAAACACTTTGCGACAAGAGGAAATACCCGTTGCTTGAGCTATGTGCCTATTGACGACGCTCTGTATGGCTTGAATCATGACCAGTCGGAGGTGTGTCCGGCCATACTGGCCAAACATTGTGTGTGTTTATGTGTGTGTGTGTGTGTGTGTGTGTGTGTGCATGTGTGGGTGCGCTGTGGTGTGAAAGAGTGCATGTTACGTGTATACTTTTGTCCCACCTTTGGGGGGGGGCGTGGCGGGGCGTGGCGGAGGTGTGGGTAACAACAATAGCATGGAAGGTTGAACTCCTTTTTCGCAGCTGAGGAAAATGGTACGCAAGCTGTGCGATAAAGAGCTGGCTCCATACGCGCAAGAAATAGACAAGAACAATGGATTCTCCCAGTTAAGGGTAAGCGTGCATAGGGCGAACACACTGCACACGTGAGGTGCCGACAGGTGTTGTATGCTGGGTTTAGTGTACATGTATGCAACTTGCATATGCTTGTTTATGTGTGTGTGTGTGTGTGTGTGTGTGTGTGTGTGTGTGTGTGTGTGTTTTGCCTGTGCGTTTTTATGTGTGTATGTGTTTTTTTTTTTTGTATTTTGGCTCTTCATCTGTAGGAGTTCTGGAAGCAGCTTGGATCACTTGGACTTTTGGGTATCACAGCACCGGGTAAGGTCTGGCTGAGTGGATGCATGGAGATGTTTGGTGCTATATGCTACTCGTTGATTGTGCATATGCACATACACACACACACATACACACATACACACACACACACACATACACACACATACACACACATACACACACACACAATGCAGCTAAATATGGTGGCTCTGAGCTAGGTTACTTGGAGCACTGCATTGTGATGGAGGAGATCAGCAGGGCATCAGGGGCCATCGGACTTAGCTATGGTGCTCACTCCAACCTTGCCGTCAACCAGCTGGTACGTAACGGTACCGACATCCAGAAAGAGAAGTACCTTCCAAGGTAAGGATTCTATTAATGGCAGACCTTGAACTAGAAATTTTTGCCAAAGACAGTCTTTAAAAAGTGCATGAGGTAAAAACTTTTTTACCAAATGAACAGTCCAAACAAAAAGAATGAAGTATAATTATAATTATGATTTAGCCTCCCCTCCCCCTCCCCTCCCCCTCTCCTCCCTCCCCTCCCCCTCTCCTCCCTCCCCTCTCCTCCCCTCCCTTCCATCAGCTCATCAGTGGTGAACACATTGGGGCACTGGCTATGAGCGAGTCTGGATCAGGAAGTGATGTCGTTTCTATGCAGTTGCAAGCTGAAAAGAATGGTGAGTAATGCATCCCCAATGTATTTGTAACTACCTCTCTCCTCCTCTACCTCCTCCCCTCCCCATTCCTTCCCTACCTCCTCTCTCTTCCCCATCCCTTCCCTACCTCCTCTTACCTCCCCATCCCTTCCCTACCTCCTACCTCCTCCCCATCCCTTCCCTACCTCCTCTCTCCTCCCCATCCCTTCCCTACCTCCTACCTCCTCCCCATCCCTTCCCTACCTCCTCTCTCCTCCCCATCCCTTCCCTACCTCCTCTCTCTTCCCCATCCCTTCCCTACCTCCTCCCTAGGTAACCACTATGTTCTTAATGGACATAAGTTCTGGATCACTAACGGTCCAGACGCAGATGTACTGCTTGTGTACGGCAAGACCAGCCCTAAGGGCGGGGCCAATGGCATCACTACCTTCATTGTTGAGAAGGTGAGGAAGACCTTGTGGCATTTGCTTTAAAAGATAAATTGGATTCTGCCACATTTCCATACTATGAAATAATAAATGGGACAGTGTCCAGCAAAATCACCCTTCTGGGTAGTTTTCAAGTTTTCAAATTTTTTGATTTTCCATGAACTTCAAAGAGCTTCTATCAAATGGTCCTTGCGCATCTTAAGTTGAACTATCCATCATAAAGTTGTTAGGCACTGAATTTATAATTAGCCATAATTTCAACGAGACAGTTACTTTTCTTTTGCTTGTCCTGGAAAATTTGAAAAAGTATCACAAGGGTGATTTTGCTGGACACTGTTTCATATATTTACTACTTTTTAAAAACTATTGGTCCAAAATATTACCCTGTACAATTCTTTCGACTGCCCACCCACCCACTCACCCATCCACTCACCCACCTTTGAACCAGTAAATTGCTTGCATGTGCCGTGTGGATTTAAGCAACCTTTCTCTACCGTTGGTTTCAGGGGACACCAGGATTCTCCACTTCCCCGAAGTTGGACAAACTGGGTATGCGAGGCTCCAACACCTGTGAGCTGGTGTTCAACAACTGTCATGTGCCAGGTGAGTTGCCTAGTTGGGCTGGGAACTGGGCAGGACATTAGCAAGGTCCCCTCCCCCCCTCCCTCCCCACCCGCATGTAAGCTACAAGACAGGCGGCAACCTGAGAGAAAAAGTTGACTATCTCACTTTTTTTTTTTTAATTTTAAAAATCTGGCATGGTCTGCACAGTGGAGAACGTTGTTGGGGAGGTGAATAAAGGCGTTTACGTCCTGATGAGTGGGTTGGACTATGAGCGATGTGTACTGGCGGCTGGTCCTGTGGGCATCATGCAGGCGTGTGTGGATGTGGCCTTCTCCTATGTGCACCAGAGGAAACAGTTTGGTCAGAACATTGGTACATTCCAGGTACAGTTTCCTTGTTTGTTTGCTTGTTTGTGTGTGAGTGTGTGTGTGCATGTGTTTGTGTTTACGCAGTGTGCATTGTGTGTGTGCGTGTTTGTGTGTGTGCGTGTGTGTGTGCGCATGTGTGTGTGCATGTCTGTGTGTGTGCACGTGTACAATGTGTGTGTGCTTGTGTGTATGTGTATGTGTGCATGTGTGTGGGCATGTGTTTGTGTGTGTGCATGTTTGTGTGCATGTGCATATGTATTTGCTTGTGTGTGTGTGTGGTGTATTTTGTTTCTGAGTCTTCTTTGTACATATTTGCACTGTGTCTGCATTACTATGTACATGTTTAATTATTTTAATTGTTTGTTATATTAACCATTCACCTGAATCATTCTGCAGTACAGGTTCTGTCCCTTTTTTTAATTTTACATTCAATATGAATATTACATTGGTTTACATGTTTAGCTCACTGTTTTTGTGAGTCGTAATGCCGTTTGAAGGTAGTGAATTAGACGCCCTTAATTGGGTATGACATGTAGGTGATACAGTGGGTGGTGCCACATTGTGGGGGGGGGGGGGGGGGGGGGGGGGGGGGGGGGGCCGGTGTATGAAAATGTGAATTTTTATTTCATATTGGAGGCACATTGTTCCTTGGCTAACTAACTGCACGGGTAGAAGCTTAAAGATTCTAACTGTATTCTCTCTTCTTTTGTTCAGTTTTGTTTTGTCCAGGGTAGTATGTATATGGGTTCTATTTTTCCCTCACCCAGTGGGTTATTTCCCCCTGATATAGACTACCTCTTACTAAAATCAAATTAACCACAGGTACCTGGCCCCTTGATCTGTGCGTGTGTTGATTTAAATTTGGTTGCGTTCGTAAAAGTATTATTATTGGATGTTTGCCTGTATATAAGTGAAGTTATCTAAGGTCACAGCCGACACTACACCAATGTGTTGTCCCTGGGGATGGGGAGGGTGTGAAGGATATGTGTGAGGCAGTAGGAGAGATCACTTGCTGCTTGCTAACAATGCTCAAAATGTTCGTCTCCAGTTGATCCAGGGGAAGATGGCAGACATGTACACGCGGCTGGGAGCCTGCCGCTCCTATGTATACAATGTTGGAAGATCATGTGATGCAGGCCCCGCCTACTCCAAGGACTGTGCTGGAGCTATCTTGTATTGCTGCAGAGAATGGCACCCAAGTTGCCCTTGACGCCATACAGTGCCTTGGTAACCCTTAGGGAGTTGGGGAGAGGGAGAGGAGAGGGAGGGAGGGGGAGAGAGAGAGAGAGAGAGAGAGAGAGAGAGAGAGAGAGAGAGAGAGAGAGAGAGAGAGAGAGAGAGAGAGAGAGAGAGAGAGAGAGAGAGAGAGAGAGAGAGAGAGAGAGAGAGAGAGAGAGAGAGAGAGAGAGAGAGAGAGAGAGAGAGAGAGAGAGAGAGAGAGAGAGAAGAGAGAGAGAGAGAGAGAGAGAGAGAGAGAGAGAGAGAGAGAGAGAGAGGATGAAGGGGGGGGGGGAGAGAGAGAGAGAGAGAGAGAGGGAGGGGGGGAGAGAGAGAAAGAGAGAGAGATGTAACTACACAAGGATAGAGCTATCTCCAAAGGTTACTGCAGTTGCCTTACATGGTTGCAGGTGGAAATGGCTACATCAATGATTATCCAACTGGACGGTTCCTGAGGGACGCCAAACTTTACGAAATTGGTGCCGGTACAAGTGAAATACGGCGTTGGCTCATTGGTAGGGCTATCAACACGATGTTTGAAGACAACTGAGTCAGCCGGCTGGCCAGCTAACCAATCGATTCAAACACAACACTGGAAGTGTTTTGTGCTTGAGAATCTCTTTATGTTCATATCATGCATGCTTGCAATAATGTTGAAAAGGCGATCTTGCAGAAAAGGCAAACTGGGACCGTCCTGCGGCATGCTGTAAATGTTTGCCGTGCATACGTTACTCAAGCAGACTGGGATCTGTTTAAAATCTGCAATGTCAAAAATTATCGAATTGGAAAAGGAACAGATACTAACTATATGCAGTGCAATGATGTCATAGAAAGAATAGCTGCAGCATTGGCACGAAACGGTGGGAGGTTCAGCCGGCCATTTTGATGTCCTTGAGCACCACCACCGACTTTGGGAGGTAGTCTCGGCCCCAGAGTCTCCCGTTGAGCAGCGGATGGATTACATCAGCGCTGAATGGGATGTAATCCATCCGCTGCTAACGGGTCTGGGGCCGAGACTAGGAGGTCAAGGAGAAATGCAACCATCTCCCGTCCCCAGGCTCCAAAGTTCTACCATCTTTAGCCTTTCATTTAGGACACCTAACCACCCTAGTTCTAAACATGTAGGGTTATTTGCACTGGTATTACTGATTTTAGCCAGATTTATATGTAACGTACTTTACATACTAGTTTCCCACCTAAATAGTTGGACGCTTTACCCAAACATTGTACTTTTTTTTTTAAACGTCACCCATTCGTACCGTATATACTTGACCGCGTGTAATACGCGTAATAATAATATTAAAGTATACATGTAGACGAGCGACCGGTGGAGACTGTATGCGTTTTTTGAAACTATGGACAAAACAGCCAGAGCGCACGTGAAACATGCTGCTGAAACTGCACTGCGCTGCCTCTCACAGGGAGTACCTGTGGAGGCTCTGTACGGCCTACTTCAGCTCACACGTGACTACCCGGGACACGTGTGCGTCATCAAGCAGAGCTTTCTCAGCTGCCTCGCTGCCTTCCTGGACTCGATAAACTGCGGGGACAGCGAAGCCGACCTCCAGAGGTTCTCCCGCGTAGCCCGCGACGTGTGCGAGGTTTTACTGCCACGACGACGCGGCCCTGACCATGTTGGGCGTGAAGTGTCTGGACGAGGGCCTCGTTAGGCAGGCGCAGTTCTTTCTGGAGGCGGCCCTGCGCGTCGACCCGGACTGCCTTGGCGCGAAAGAAAACCTGCGCGCCCTCTACGACCGTATGGTGGTGCGGTGGCACTTCCTGATGCTGAACGACTTCAGCAGGAACATGGCGTATGCGACCGCTATCGAGAGAGCCGTGGCTTCGCGCCCCGACTGCTACGTTCTCGATATAGGATCCGGCACAGGTATACTAAGGTGTGCGATTAATTTTCAAAAAAAAAAAAAACAACTGTATGCAGTATTTCCTTTCTGCATGCAACCTTCCCGTGGATTGGGGAGACGGGGGGGGGGGGGGGGGAGGGGTATTTCATTGCCCTTCTATGGTGTGTACTACCTGGAATTTTTATTTGGGACTGTGTCCAGCAAAATCACCCTTCTGGATAGTTTTTCAAGTTTTCAATTTTTTTCATTCCCCGTGAACTCCAAAGAGCCTCTATCAAATGGTCCTTCTGCATCCTATATTGGACTATCCCATCATTAAGTCATTGGGCACTGAATTTATAATTAACCATACATTTCAATGCGAGCGTTACTTTTCTTTTGCTTGTCCTAGAAAATTTTGAAAAAGTATCACAAGGGTGATTTTGTTGGACACTGCTCCATTTGTTTATTTACATTTGCACACATGTCTGTGTGTATACACACATACCCCACACAAACACCCACACACACACACACACACACACACACACACACACACACCTCCACACATGGCTGCAGTATGATGGCAGCCAAGGCAGGTGCCAAGTTGGTCAGTGCCTGCGACTTCAGTGAGACGTTGTTCTCACTGTCGCGGGACATCATTGCAGCCAATGGGCTGGAGGACCAGGTCAGCGTTATGCACGCCCTCTCTACAAGTCTCACTGTACAGAGAGACATTCCAAGCAGGTGTGTTGCACGAGAGGGGAGGGGCATAGACATTTACCGTAAAGTCCTGCATATAATACCCTCCGCCCCCATCGAAAAAAATATGCGCGTCTCCGTAACCACAAGAGCAGGGACTAAGCTATTTCGTTTTTCGAGATAAAAAGGGTTGTCTATAATTGTTTTAGCCCAGCGCTGATGGTTACCGGAGATACGTGCGTTTAAAAAACATTTTTCGATGGGGACGGAGGGGGGTATTATATGCGGGACTTTACGGTAAATACTTTTGTGTGTTGGTTATATCTTTCAACCTCATGGGATCCGTCATCATTGCTGCAAAGAAGCAAATTACTTGATATTCTAGGAGATACCTAAGGTCCTCTACAACTTCTTTGTACGCACTGGGAAATTGTCTGTCCATTGTGTGGAGTTAGAATCTTTAGAACCATGTATCTACTGTTAACAGATGTAGGTCAGCTGTACTAGTTGTAATAGCTAATGAATTAAGTAAACGTACACATGTACGGATTCATTAAAGACTAGGAGTTGGCAAGATGGATTCAATCATCATTTCGTCATTTCTAGGTAGGGAAGTAAAACAACACTTCCCTTTTTGTTAAACAACCCACTCATAATGATTCATTATGGTCTATTGCTTAGGGAGTTAGAAAGCGATCATTTCTAGGTAGGGAAGTAAAAAAAACCCATTTTTCGCCACCAACATCTGCAGTTGTTGTTGGAATAGTTCCAGTCCTGTGCCTGTGGCCTTACTATCAATGCCACAGTGTCCAATGGTAGCGCGTGAACCCATGGCTTTGTTCGCACAAGCACCCATTTTGAGGTGCTTAACCTTTTACCGTAGTAACTGAAGCAGCAATGGACGTGTTGAAGCCAGTAAGGAAGTGATGTTAAATTTTGTATGCGTGAATAAGTAATGAATTACTCATTTCAGCTCCAGGAGTGACAGTAACGGTTCCGTCACCCCTGAGTTAGTCATTAGCGTGAGGTAGGTGGGAACATATTTGCAACCACAGCATTTGTAGTTTTTTTTCCCCACACTTATGAACCACACAAGTTAAACATCAACATTTACTGACCATATCTAAGCACATAGGTCAAGTTTTTTTTTTCCTGTAGCTGTGTGCTTCAACATATGCTTGACTGACTTAAAGGGAAAATTTTACCCATAGATTAAAAAACGTTCAACAGAGATGAAGGAAGTAGTCCTATGATGATATGAAGGAAGTAGTCCTATGATGATATGAAGGACTCCCTCCCCATGCTCCCAGTACAGCACTACCCCTTAACCACACATAGGTATAGCGTCATTGTGCACGCCTGCAAACACAAGGAACAAACACAACACACACACAAGATCAATACAATTACAACCCATCAATAACATGGAGCGAGGGTCAGCCAAACAACACATATATTTAGAGGGGTGGACCCCACACACCCTCAAGGGAAAAACCTGGTGCGCAGATAAAAAACCCTTTGGGAAAAAATCTGCACTTCAGGAAAAGCCTTAAAACAAGCACGCTCCCTAACCCTAAACACCTAATAACTATCACAGTCAATTCTTCCATCACATCATGATCTGATAGGCTGTCAAGGAAACCTCAACTGAGATGAGAACTGTTCTGCAGGGGCAAAGAACACACACAAATATAAGAACACACACAACACCAACAAAAAGTTTGCAGCACGTGCACGACACTTAGACTGAGCCCAAAGCCCCGCTCATACCTATTTAAACCCCCCACCACGTGGCTATCACGTGCCGTACAACCAATCACATATGGAGGGAGCATAGTTTCTGTCTAATTCACCGTGTTCAACCGACAGAAACGTATATAGTAGTCCTATGATGATATGAAGGAAGTAGTCCTATGATGATATGAAGGAAGTAGTCCTATGATGAGATGAAGGAAGTAGTCCTATGATGATATGAAGGAAGCAGTCCTATGATGTACATTTCAACACCACGTATCCCTTCCTTGCAATGATGCCATATAGTGTTGGGACTCCATCTGTGTTAGCCACAAGGGCACCACCTCAGAAACCTCCACTGTTGTAAATTTTCACACCTGTGTCCATCACGTCAGTCTCAGCGTCTGCAGTACTTGTAAACACTTCTGTATCAGCTGGCAAACCTGTGCAGTCATGGTTCATTAGTTTTTATTTGGCTACGTGTTGTTACCGAGATTCTTTAACTCAGACAACTTAATCTCAGCACAGATAGAAATAGCCTCGTCCCCAGGCCGTCAATTTTAATTGACGGCCTGGGGACGAGGCTAAGATAGAAATTAATGAAGGGGCTGTACCCAATGCACAGTTACAACATGCATAACACACACAAACACACGTTCATTGATTTTGGGCCTTCCTGTGTATTCAAGGCTGGCAATGCACAAACTCCATTTTTAAAAAGAGTATTTATTTTCCCTCTTGGTGACTTAGGGTTGACTTGGTTGTCACGGAGATTGTAGATGCAGGTCTTCTTGGTGAGTACATTGTACCAACGCTCAGACATGCTTGGAAGGAACTCTTGTTGCCAAGGATACCACAATCATTTGCAACCACGGCAGCCATGTCTGATCGAGGAGGGCGTGTCATCCCGCGTGGAGCAACTGTATATGCAGTGGCACTGGAATGTGCAGAGATTCGTGGCCAAAGCAGGTAAGGACCAGGAGGAGAGGGGGGTGTGCCTGTGTGTGTGTATGTGTGTGTGTGTGCCTGTGTGTATGTGTGTGTGTGTGTGTCACACACCTGCACACCAAGTATGCACACCTGCACACACACACACACACACACACACACACACACTTGTGTGTCGTTGGATGATGTAGCAATTCTTTCTGTTATCTTTCGTTGCACTTCTGTATTAGTGATTAGTCGTCGTCGTAATTGGATGTCTACATTGCGTACTGTTTGAATTGCTATAAGTTACGAACCATAAATGTTATCAACCTTCTATTTTCAATATATCATACCACGCCATTTCTGTATGGTAGAGTCTATTTATGTTCCCTATGTCTTCTTCACACAGAACCTACCAAGGACATTACCCCTAGGGTTTCAAAATTCTGCAAGAATGTGCAGATCCCTTCAAATATGTAGAGTTGTCCAGTAGCTATTTATTTACTTGCCCTGTCATTAATGTTTACTTAACCCGTTATGAAGATCTGGTTAAACCCATTTAGCATTTTCAGGAATGTATTTCAGTTGAGTGCGTTCTTTGCGGCCGTTTCAACCATGGCGAGATAGTGTGGTCGGAAGATGGGGTTCAAAGAGGCTTTGTATCTCAGCTGTAAATGTAAGCGTAGCCTAACTGCGGCCTGAACAGCTAAGGGGGCAGGATAGACATTCTAATTATAATTCCAAACGTTCTGCGTTAAGTTCCTCTGACACAGAATGCTCTATGGGCTAGAAGCAGACCAATATTTTATGATATGGTCTGGTCCCCAGACTAATTCACACCAATGATTTAGGCACCCGTCCTCCTATACGTTGAGTGGGATGTTGGCGCAAAAATGTGCAGTTACAGAACAGGTTAAGTAAAAGTTAATAAACAGTGAAATCAATAGCAACAGTACCTGTGTATGTATGAAGTGATCTGAAGGGGAAGATGTTAAAGCATTGAACCCTTAATGGTAAAAAAAAAGTTCTTGTTTTGTTTGATATAAATTGCATTTCGTCTGGAAATTAGCGAGATGGGGTGCCAAAGGGGTTTTGGTCATTTAATTTGTTTTTTAATTTTACTAATTGCAAATAAATGCAGTGGTATTATAGTATTAACAGTATTTATGTAGATACGGGGAGTTTGATCAGCAAGTGATTCTAAGGATACAATGTTGTATGCATTCAAAATGTTTAGTCAATACACATATGTATGGTGGAAGAGGAAGAATCAGTTTGGTACTGTTGTCCATGCCACTGCTGTAGTTCAATATATGCATGCATATACACGCGCGCGCGCGCGCACACACACACACACACACACACACACACACGCACGCACACAAACACGCACACACACACATGCGCGCCCACACACACACACATGCACACACACACACACACACACACATACACACACACACCTAACCATCCCATTGCCCACACTTGCGCAGGCTCCTGTCCAATCACATCTGCGGTCTGGACATGAGTTGTGTTGAGTTGGAGGGAAGTAACAAGACCGGTGAAGCAAACGGGACGACCACCACTACCTTCCTGCCCCTGGGCACCCTACATCAGGGTATGGCCCCTCTTGTCCACGAACCTTACACTTGTGAGCGTCTCGCACAGATTCGAGGCGGGTATGCCACCCTGACCAGTGTGTGCAAGGTCCTAGAGTTCGATTTTTTGGATCCAGAGGTCAGTTACCTCCTGTGCTGTTAATTAGAGCTGACACCAGAACGGGAGGGAAGGGGGGGGTGGGGGTGCCATTCACACCGCTCCAATGCATAATGTGTGAAAGTAGGCTACACACCCAGGCAGTTTCGTACTGTATCAAAAACTAAAAAGCGTATTTGAAACATTGATTTCGGTGAAACATTGATTTCGGTAAGCACATGCATAATTGGGTATTGCGTCATAACAGCCAAACATTTCTGATACACATCTGCTTAACCCTAGTAGATAGATTTCATGATGCGGCCATCAGATATGATACGATATGAATTTGCCTGGTCATTCAGCCCCTACACATCAGTAGCCACTCTTGGCTAGTCTCCTTTCGTACCCAATGTGCATGTATGTACTTGCATTTTAATGGTCACTAATTTTAATGGAGTATCACTGAGTGGGTAGGACGGTACCTTGTGGCTTCTGCACCATGAGACTGCATGTCCATTCACCCGTACTCTTTGCCCTCCCTAGATCCCTCTCCCTGAAAGCAACTTGACGCTAGCGGTCACGTCATCAGGACAAGTGGACGCCATAGCAACCTGGTTTGACCTACATCTTGACGAAGATATCTCCATCTCCACTTCCCCACTGTGGGACATCTCCTGGGAGCAGGCCCTCTTCCCGGTACAGAGGGGTGTGGTTGTTGCACCGGGAGACTTTGTCCACCTGCACAGCAGCTGCTCCGACATCCTGTTGGACGTGAAACTGGTGGGCGTGTCCGGCGGGGCACAAACTCCGCCTCCTACTCCACCACAATTGGTTCCCTCAGCTTTCCTAGCGACCAACGTGGTTGGACAAACGCATCGTGTGTCGGAAACCTCAGTCTTGACGCAAGCTGGTTCTCTCCTCCTCCCTCCTCCTCCTCTCATGACGCAGCTCTTGTGTCCGCACCAGGCCCGACTGTTCTATGTGGAGAGGCACGAGTTGTCCCGTCTGAATGATCAGCTCTACATGGAGACCTACTTTCAGGCCCTTCGCCGGGCCATTGTGGCGGGAAGGGACCCGCGCTCCGAGGAGGAGGGGGAGGAGGAGATGGAGGGTGGAGTGTGTGAGGACATGAGGGGGCTGTGCCTTGAAGGAGGGGGCGGGGCAAGGGGCGGAGGTGTGTGCGGCGATGCGCGGGACGATGGAGGGGGCGTGGTCGATTGCATCGTGTTGGACCTGACGCACGGGCCGTCCTTGTTTGGCATAGCTGCAGCAAAGGAAGGTACTGATGGCATGTACCGTGTGTATGTGTGGGTGTGTGTGGGTGTACTTGTGTGCCATGCGTATGTGTGGGTGTACTTGTGTGCCATGCGTATGTGTGGGTGTGTGTGTGTGCATGTGTAATAGTGCACATGAGTGCACTTGTGTCTATATACAAGTGCATGTCAATGTGTGTGCGTGCATTTGTGTTAAAGTATAGTGCATGTATGTGCTATGAGGTTGCATCACTGAGGGGTGAGGGTATGATATTCCACGTTGTGACATCTTAAGATGGAGGAAGGCTTTACTTGTGCAATGTTCCTTTGCCATCACACATGCACACACACACGCACACACACACACACACACACACACACACATGCACACACACACACACACACACACACATACAGGTGCTGACTTTGTCCAGATAGGGAGAAGCCAGCACATTTACCGGTCGCTCCTTAGCCATGTTGCAGAGGCCAATGGTGTCATGGATAGTGTTGCCATATCACGCTTGGAGCTGTCATCTCTGACACCCTCCCATCCGGTGTGGGATATCGTAGTGTCTGACGTTGTGAGTCCCCAGGGCACCCTCCACCCTGGCATATTGGATGAGCTGGCGTATCTCAGGTGTGTGTGTGTGTGTGTGTGTGTGAAGGGAGAATGCCATATACTGTAATTTTGGCTTCTAATGTTCTCTGTGTGTGGGGGGAACTACCTCCTGCTAAAGATGGTTCCACCTTTATTACAATACCATCATGTGTCCCAAAGGAACATAGATCTCCTACAGGTGATAACAAGGTCTATTCGTCATCATCCCCCCCCCCCCCCCCCCCCTGTGTCACAGGGTCCCCCTCCCTTCCTCCCCATGTGTATGTGTGTATGCAGGTGGTAAAAGGGTTCCCCCCCCCCCCCTCCTCCCATATGTGTGCAGGTGGTAACAGGGCCCCCCCTCCCATGTGTGTGCAGGTGGTAACAGGACCCCCCCCCCCCCTCCCATGTGTGTGCAGGTCACAGTTCTTTCATTCTGGCACGGAAGTTCTGCCATCAAAGTTGACAGTGCATGCTGTCTGCATATCGTCTCCCACCTTGAAGGCCCAGTCGTGTGTCCTGGGGACCATACCCACTCTGGGGTTTGACATAGCTAGCTTCATCAATCGGTACCAGGTGTGCCCCTCCCCCCCCCCCCCCCCCCGTACGATTATATTCATATTATAATCTCTCCCTCCCTGTCTCAGTCCTCTGTTTTTGCCTCTTCCCCGTTCCTTTCCCTCCTGTCTAGGTATCTCATTTCATCGACGTAGACCTTTCCACTCTACCTTACGATGAGTTATCTGACACTTTCAAACTCTTGTCCGTTAATTTGGCCACGCTTAGCACAAAGCCATTACAGGTTGCCCAGGGAGATGGGCAGTATTAGTTGACATTGCGGTTTGGGTGTTATGGGTTAAACAGTGTTATCTATAGTGAGGGTTGGTTGCGGGAGGAAGGAGGGAGGGAGTGGATGCAACCTTAGGAGGTATAAGGTGTGGGGGATCGATCAATGGTTCACTGTGGTCATATATGTGTTGGTGGTGTATGGTATTGTGTGGTGTGTGGGGAGGGTGCAGGTGTGTGGGGAGAGTGTAGGTGTATGGGGAGGGTGCAGGTGTATGGGGAGGGTGCAGGTGTATGGGGAGGGGCAGGTGTATGGGGAGGGTGCAGTTGTATGGGGGAGGGTGCAGGAGTATGGGGGGTGCAGGTGTATGAGGAGGGTGTAGGTGCATGGGGAGGGTGTAGGTGTATGGGGGAGGGTGTAGGTGTATGGGGAGGGTGTAGGTGTATGAGGAGGGTGCAGGTGTATGGGGAGGGTGTATGGGGGAGGGTGCAGTTGTATGGGGGAGGGTGCAGGAGTATGGGGGTGCAGGTGTATGGGGAGGGTGTAGGTGCATGGGGAGGGTGTAGGTGCATGGGGAGGGTGCAGGTGTATGGGGAGGGCGTAGGTGTATGGGGGAGGGTGCAGGTGTATGGGGGAGGGTGCAGGTGTATGGGGAGGGCGTAGGTGTATGGGGGAGGTGCAGGTGTATGGGGGAGGGTGCAGGTATATGGGGAGGGTGCAGGTGTATGGGGAGGGTGCAGGTGTATGGGGAGGGTGCAGGTGACCTTGTACTGCTTTCCTATGCAGGCTGAAGTTACGATGTACGTCACCGTGACAACCCCAGGTGCTATCACGGGAATCGCCTACTGGTTTGAACTGGCCATGCAAGGCAACCTGTCCATATCAACTGGACCATCAGCCTACAAAGGGGTGTGTATTGATTTCAGTACTGGTGTACCCTACAGTACTATTTATTAGGATTGTGTGTGTGTGTGTGTGTATGTGTGTGTGTGTGTGTGTGTGTGTGTGTGTGTGTGTGCAACGACAATGGAAGGAATTGAATATTGTAGCCGCCATTGTGAATAATATATGATTAATAATCTTCACTTATAGCTAGTATACCATGTATTTAATTGCTATGAAAATTAATAAGATCACGAATAATTAATCATCAGTACAATGAAGTAGAGCCGCCATGGCAACCATTCCCATCGCCACTGTAGTATTATGCTATTGTATGTGTTTGTTTCTCTCAGAGTCACTGGCATCAAGCTGTGTTCCTTCTCAACGAAGATCTTGCCGTCCACAGAGGTGACCAACTTATTGTGAGGGGTGTGGTCAGGGACAGCTGCTTGGACATTTCACTCAGACAGACCAGTACAACGTAACCGCATTCATGCAAGTGTTCCCCAAGAAGCGGTGTCCTTGCCAGTAGACCTTTTGAGTTGGGGGCAGGTGGAGAGAGGAACTTGATGCTGTGACCGACTTATTATCAGCATTAATATAATTATATGTATAATAATAATTTATATAATAACCATTTGTGCGCTGGATAAGCATTTGTACAGGATTTGCATCAATGTTCATTGGTAGACTGCAATCAAATAACCCCTCTGGAGGCTGGAGTTGAACGTTGACCAGTTACTGTTCAGTGTGGCTCTTCTGTGTTCTTCTGTTCTAACACATACTTGGACCACTGTGAGTTGGAGGGGGTCAGAGGTTTTGTGTGGCCACCACTGGCTGGTGAGGAGAAAAGCAGGCCAATCACTTAGGTATACACTTGATGGGAGCAAGGAGGGGGGAGGGGGGAAACGCTTATGCAACTCCTGTGTTCTTCTCACATTGTGTGAGGGGGAGTTCCACTTTTTTTGTATGCAAACATGATTATGCAGGCGCATGTTTGTGCATACACACATGGACCACTTGCGGAAACGATGACAATGAACATAATAAAGATTCAAACAGTGTATGGTCTGCAGCTCCTCCTCCACATCCCTTCATTCCTTCACACACGGTTCTCCACCGATACAAACCCCATTACCCTACTAACCTCACCTGCCTCATCCCACCCTCACCTCACCCTCTCCTCACCCCTCATCCCACCCTCACCTCACCCCTCAGCCCACCCTCACCTCACCTCACCCCACCCTCACCCTCTCATCACCCCATCCACCCTCACCTCACTCTATCTACCTCACCTCACCCTCTATCCACCCTCACCTCACTCCACCCTCTCTTCACTCACCTCACCCCACCCTCACCTCACCCTCTATCCACCCTCTCCCCACCTCACCCTCTCTTCACCCACCTCCCCACCCTCCTCACCCCACCCTCCTCACTCCACCCTCCCCTCACCTACCTATCTCATACTGGCTGATATCTGTTTTGATCTGCGATATCTCCTCTCGATGGTAGGGCCTGCTGTTTAATGGAGGACCCCGTGGGGTAGTGGTGTCCACATCGGGCAGCTTTGGTGTGTCCAGCTTACGGTAGTTCCCCTCCGTAACGTCCTCTGGAATGCCCTCGCCAATCAGATCATGTGATTGGTCGTTGGGTGGCGTGTAGGCGCTGTGTGTGGGAGAGGGAGGTGCAGAGGTGGACTATTGATGTTTGCCCTGAGCAACAATAGAACCACCCTTGGTGTGTTGAGAGTGAAGTGGGTGGAAGCAGAGCAGATCTACAGCTCTTGACCCAACTAGGAGGAGCGTACCCTCCCCCCCCCCCCCCCCCCCCCCCAAACCCACCCTCCCTTCCCCTTCTGTACCTGGTACCCCTGTCATCTTTCTTTTTCCTCCTCTTGTTTGTGACCTCACACACGTCATACACGGCCCTCTCGGTTGTGAAGGGTCCTTCACCATCCACGTCCTGGACAAAGCAAAAACGTAACGCCACACGCTGGTTGTATAGGAGGAGTATACCCGAGTGGTATGCATGTACAGTGGCATCCCTCTCTACAGACACCCCCTGAAATGCGGACGTCTACCAGATACATTAATCCCAGGAAAATTTAAAAATTACATGCACTGTGAACTCCCTGGAATGCAAACTGAACACTTAAAAAAAAAGAAAAACATCTCACCACACTGTATGTGCCCATGAAGACAACTGTACAGTGGAAACCCCATCTCTATGGACCCTCCTGAAATACCAGATACATTTTGAATCCCCGAAAAGTTTGTGGAATTCCATAAACTTACATGCATTATGAACCCCCTGAAATGCGGACACCTCGATAATCACGACACTGGGTGGAGACAGTGTCAACCGATCAAGGGGGCAGCACTGTACATTGGTGTGGGTAATACTGGGCTCATGTACAGCTGCAATAGCAAATGCCGAGGGTACGCCCACAATAAAAATTATTATTGGTTACATATTAAACATTTATTACACACAAGTGAGGCATGCATAGAGGACAGGATGGGGGAGGGGCCTCACCTCATCTGGTTCTGATGTCTGGTCACAGTACATTGTCCATCTGCTGTCTACGCTTGTTACCAACACCGGCATCTGCAACAGAAACTAATGTCACCCAGAGGAAAGCAAGTTTTAAGCCTCAAAGTGTGTCCCTATACAACTTGTTTGTGCTCTACTGTTACATAGAAGGGCGGCAAAACTACCAGGACGTTATTACAGTAGAGTATGCAGGGGCATTACAGTAGTATGCAGGGGTATTACAGTAGTATGCAGGAGTATGCAGGAGTGTGCAGGGGCATTACAACAGTATGCAGGAGTATGCAGGGGTATTACAGTAGTATGCAGGAGTATGCAGGGGTATTACAGTAGTATGCAGGAGGATGCAGGGTATTATAACAGTATGCAGGAGTATGCAGGGGTATTACAGTAGTATGCAGGAGTATGCAGGGTATTATAACAGTATGCAGGGGTATTACAGTAGTATGCAGGAGTATGCAGGGGGTATGCAGGAGTATGCAGGGTATTATAACAGTATCCAGGGGGTATCGCAGCAGTATGACCCTGCTAATGCCCATGTAGGGTCATGCTAATTGCATAGGGTACTCATGCAAATACCATGTAGGGTCATGTTAATGCCATGTAGGGTCATTAATGCCATAGGGTCGTGCTAATGCCATGTAGGGTCATGCTAATGCCATAGGGTCGTGCTAATACCATGTAGGGTCATGTTAATGCCATGTAGGGTCACTAATGCCATAGGGTCATGCTAATGCCATGTAGGGTCATGCTAATGCCATGTAGGGTCGTGCTAATGCATATGTAGGATACTAATGCCCATGTAAGGTCATGCTGATGCTATGTGGAGTCATTCCTTCCCATTACGTGATTACTTGTATCAGGGAACAGTCAGAACCAAGTGAGTCTTTGTGGTCTTGTGAGGAAGTGGGTGCAATATATTCATCAGTGGGGTACATCCTGTAATGAAACCATATAACATCAAGGTTATGTAATAGTATGTGATTTACATTGAGAGGGGGGGTAGTGTTTGAGGCACATTTTAATACAAATTTCTACAACTCACTGTCCTTTGTTCAGGCATTTCATATGTACTAGTGCACCCTCCCATGGGCACCATGCACCCTCCCATGGGCACCATGCACCCTCCCATAGATACCATGCACCCTCCCATAAGTACCATGCACCCTCCCATAGATACCATGCACCCTCCCATATGCACTATGCACCCTCCCATAGGCACCATGCACCCTCCCATGGGTACCATGCACCCTCCCATGGGTACCATGCACCCTCCCATAGGTACCATGCACCCTCCCATGGGCACCATGCACCCTCCCATAGATACCATGCACCCTCCCATAGGTACCATGCACCCTCCCATAGGTACCATGCACCCTCCCGTGGGCACCATGCACCCTCCCATAGGCACCATGCACCCTCCCATAGGTACCATGCACCCTCCCATAGGTACCATGCACCCTCCCATGGGTACCATGCACCCTCCCATAGGTACCATGCACCCTCCCATGGGCACCATGCACCCTCCCATAGGTACCATGCACCCTCCCATGGGCACCATGCACCCTCCCATATGTACCATGCACCCTCCCATAGGTACCATGCACCCTCCCATAGGTACCATGCACCCTCCCATAGGTACCATGCACCCTCCCATGGGCACCATGCACCCTCCCATATGTACCATGCACCCTCCCATGGGCACCATGCACCCTCCCATAGGTACCATGCACCCTCCCATGGGCACCATGCACCCTCCCATATGTACCATGCACCCTCCCATAGGTACCATGCACCCTCCCATAGGTACCATGCACCCTCCCATAGGTACCATGCACCCTCCCATGGGCACCATGCACCCTCCCATCGGTACCATGCACCCTCCCATATGTACCATGCACCCTCCCATGGGTACCATGCACCCTCCCATAGGTACCATGCACCCTCCCATGGGCACCATGCACCCTCCCATATGTACCATGCACCCTCCCATGGGTACCATGCACCCTCCTGTGGGTACCATGCACCCTCCCATGGGTACCATGCACCCTCCCATGGGCACCATGCACCCTCCCATAGGTACCATGCACCCTCCCATGGGCACCATGCACCCTCCCATAGGTACCATGCACCCTCCCATGGGCACCATGCACCCTCCCATGGGCACCATGCACCCTCCCATAGATACCATGCACCCTCCCATAAGTACCATGCACCTCCCATAGATACCATGCACCTCCCATAGATACCATGCACCACCCTCCCATAGGCACCATGTACCCTCCCATAGGCACTATGCACCTCCCATAGATACCATGCACCCTCCCATAAGTACCATGCACCCTCCCATGGGCACCATGCACCCTCCCATAGGCACCATGCACCCTCCCATAGGCACCATGCACCCTCCCATAGGCACCATGCACCCTCCCATAGGTACCATGCACCCTCCCATAGGCACCATGCACCCTCCCATAGGCACCATGCACCCTCCCATAGGTACCATGCACCCTCCCATAGGCACCATGCACCCTCCCATAGGTACCATGCACCCTCCCATAGGTACCATGCACCCTCCCATCGGTACCATGCACCCTCCCATAGGTACCATGCACCCTCCCATGGGCACCATGCACCCTCCCATGGGCACCATGCACCCTCCCATAGGTACCATGCACCCTCCCATGGGTACCATGCACCCTCCCATAGGTACCATGCACCCTCCCATAGGTACCATGCACCCTCCCATAAGTACCATGCACCCTCCCATGGGCACCATGCACCCTCCCATAGGCACCATGCACCCTCCCATAGATACCATGCACCCTCCCATAAGTACCATGCACCCTCCCATAGGTACCATGCACCCTCCCATGGGCACCATGCACCCTCCCGTGGGTACCATGCACCCTCCCATGGGTACCATGCACCCTCCCGTGGGTACCATGCACCCTCCCATGGGTACCATGCACCCTCCCATGGGCACCATGCACCCTCCCATAGGTACCATGCACCCTCCCATAGGCACCATGCACCCTCCCATCGGTACCATGCACCCTCCCATCGGTACCATGCACCCTCCCATAGGTACCATGCACCCTCCCATAGGTACCATGCACCCTCCCATGGGCACCATGCACCCTCCCATGGGCACCATGCACCCTCCCATAGATACCATGCACCCTCCCATAAGTACCATGCACCTCCCATAGATACCATGCACCCCCCATAGATACCATGCACCACCCTCCCATAGGCACCATGTACCCTCCCATAGGCACTATGCACCTCCCATATGCACTATGCACCCTCCCGTAAGTATCATGCACCCTCCCATGGGCACCATGCACCCTCCCATAGGTACCATGCACCCTCCCATAGGCACCATGCACCCTCCCATAGGTACCATGCACCCTCCCATAGGTACCATGCACCCTCCCATCGGTACCATGCACCCTCCCATAGGTACCATGCACCCTCCCATGGGCACCATGCACCCTCCCATAGGTACCATGCACCCTCCCATAGGTACCATGCACCCTCCCATAAGTACCATGCACCCTCCCATGGGCACCATGCACCCTCCCATAGGTACCATGCACCCTCCCATAGGTACCATGCACCCTCCCATAGGCACCATGCACCCTCCCAGGGGCACCATGCACCCTCCCATAGATACCATGCACCCTCCCATAAGTACCATGCACCCTCCCATCGGTACCATGCACCCTCCCATAGGTACCATGCACCCTCCCATGGGCACCATGCACCCTCCCATAGGTACCATGCACCCTCCCATAAGTACCATGCACCCTCCCATAAGTACCATGCACCCTCCCATGGGCACCATGCACCCTCCCATAGGCACCATGCACCCTCCCATAGGTACCATGCACCCTCCCATGGGCACCATGCACCCTCCCATAGGTACCATGCACCCTCCCATAGGTACCATGCACCCTCCCATAAGTACCATGCACCCTCCCATGGGCACCATGCACCCTCCCATAGGTACCATGCACCCTCCCATAGGTACCATGCACCCTCCCATATGTACCATGCACCCTCCCATAGTTACCATGCACCACCCTCCCATAGGCACCATGTACCCTCCCATAGGCACTATGCACCTCCCATATGCACTATGCACCCTCCCGTAAGTGTTTTCATGGTGGCATATCTGGAGAGATATCATTAGCATTTAGCAAGTAGATGACAATGCGACGTGACCGTAAGCATAGATATTATACGTGCGGCTCCCTACTACAACCTGGCCTCAGGCCCGCATTGCCTTGTATTCTTACCTCTCGGCTGCATCCTTCTCACCGCGCGCCAGGTTCAACTTTTGCACGTGCTTTCTGCAGTCCGCGGAGCTGCCTGTTCCGTAAACCTGCAACGTTTTGGAACACAGTGGAAATGGAGTGGGGGTGGGGCAGCTAGGAGTAGAATCAGAAACCAATTTTAGACCAACCTTAGTTATGGATTGCTTTTCGTTACATATTTTGCAGATCCACTTATTCGATTTCTTCACCTGTGCCAATTTATGCGAACAAGCCAAAGCGGGGAAGTGGGCAAGGAGAAAATGAAGAGGAGGGGTAGATGTGTAAACCCGCGAACTATTTTTGACACTCAAGCGTGTAACTCACCTGGCTAACTTGAAACGTTTCACATGAAAAACACTTGAGTACGAGGAAGACTTGAGCCATACTCTTCTGTACCCGCCGTATGGCACGTGACACAAGTTTTCCCGCTAAATTTAGCTGAATGAAATGCGCATCAAATGGTCGCTTATACCATAGATATTTAATAATCTATCAGTATGCTTGTATATGAGCAACTCGGTGCTCCTTTTGTAATTACTGTCTAATTTATTTGGGAAGCGTGGTCATGGCGACGAAAAGGGCTTGCACGTTCTCAAAGCAGTTATTAACCTCATTAGTGTAGACGCCCACGTCTCGTGACTGATGTTTGTAATTAATGGCTTCAATGCAAGTGTGCGACACGAAGAAGGCAGCGGAGGGTTGTGATGGCTACGAACAAACGATGGAACTGAAGAGGCTTCAAGTCGCCCATGAGGGAATACGTCTACTCCTGAATAGCGATGTAAAGCAGGCGGAAGAGCTGTTTAGAGTTTCAAGGTGAGTTGTCAATTTTTTTTAATGAACTGTTAGTACACACTATACGCTTCCTGGTGGAACACGCAACCTAGATTCAATTAGCTGTTATGTATGTGCGTTCATACCTGGCAAGACGCACGTACGAAACTGTGTCTACGCTTACAGGAACCTCCGATAGCATGATAATATTTTGGCTGTCGCAAGAGAGCGCGCGCGCGTGTGTGTGTGTGTGTGTGTGTGTGTGTGTGTGTGTGTGTGTGTGTGTGTGCGTGCGTGCGTGCGTGCGTGCTTGCGTGTCTGTTGCCTGCCTTTGCTTAGCATGCGTAGTGCATGCATGTGTACGTTGTTCGCTTGCGTGCTGTGTGTGTGTGTGTGTGTGTGCGCGCGTGTGTGTGCATGCACCACTGCACGTCTGCATGTGTGTATTTCCATAGAGATACCGACCTGTAGGTGTATCTACTGACCGTAACTAACCAAAGCCAACTCTCTTGACCGTTGGTATCAAAAGGAACCCTTAGCTACCTTTGTGTTGCTACTACCATCACTGAAGCGGGTCCCCAATTATCTCTGAAACCTTTATCTTTGTCTCTCTAAAGGCTTCCCTTGTAACCCTTTGCGTACTGGTGTTGGGTAGCTTGATACCACCTGGCAACAGAACCTATTTGTGCCTGTATGTATACATGTTCCAACTGTACTTACCTCGGTTCCTGATAATTTGGAAGGGGGGGAGGGGGGGGGGTACCATAGCAAGTCCTGACCAGAACGATTCTTGAAGAGTTGAGGAAGGGTGTCTGTGATTTCCTAGAAAAGGGATGGAGGGTGAGGTTGCATAAACTTCAAAGGTACACATACATATGCAAAGTAAATCATACATCCTGGCACAATGTGATGTCATCTTACACAAAATGCATCTAAGTCTATTAACTATTGGATGGGAATTTGGGGAAACTTTGCACACTGTTTCAGCTCCACTTAAAGGAGATTGTGCTGTTCTGTTTTGAGGTACAATGAGTGATTAGATGTTATTGTCAAACAATGATGTTACATGTTTTTTTTTTAGAAACAATGTATTTATGCAAATGTGTATATGTGTATGTATGTATGTGTGTATGTATGCATGCATGTATGTATGTATATATGTATATATGTATATATGTATAGATGTTTTTTATAATCTATAGCCTTCCTAATGTATACTTTGGTTATCATTGTGTGTGTGCATGTGTGTGTGCATTTGTGCATGTGTGTAAGTGTGTGTGTGTGTGTGTGTGTGTGTGTGTGTGTGTGTGTGTGTGTGTGTGTGTGTGTGTGTGTGTGTGTGTGTGTGTGTGTGTGCATTTGTGGGACTAATACTGTTCTTGCTTACAGGTTTATGGGACCAGAGCTCAATGCTGGATACAGCTTAGTAACAATGGTGGTAAGGTCTTGGTTTGTATGTTTATGACCAGCAGCCAGGATACAGTACAAACTACCTCTTGGGGGGGAGGGGAACCCTGTACTTGGATTTACAGTACCCGCTAGGTCATAGAGAAATTTCGCAGCTCGATCATAGCGAAAATAAAGCGTATACATTGGTAACTAAAGAAACCATCAGTGTTCATAGCAACCGCTATGAAAACTAATAGTTGGCTTAGTCCCAATGTATATGCTTTATTTTCTCTATGACTGAGTGGGTACTGTACATGTATAGAGCAAAGTTGTTTGTGTTTTTAATTATTAATTTGAAGGGTACAGTTTGAAATATTGATGGTGAAGTCGCACTGAGGGAAAGGGAAATGTGCCCACACACACACACACATGCAATGAATCTTGGAGGATATGTTATTGCTAATTGTGCGGGCGGTATTAGCTCCCTCAGCTGTGGTTTGGATGAAGTGCACAGCGTATGCACTAGTATGCTGGAAAGCCAGTTTAGTGTGAATTGCCCTATATCACTTCACAGAGTTTCTACATGTACATACACAAGTCTTTGAATGATAGTGCCTAGTGCAATTATAATAATCAGAACAAAATGCGATATTACATTTTAAGTCCTGTCATTTGCTATTTCATGCAAATCTTGCGCGCACACGCACACACACATACCCACACACATACACACACATACCCATACACACATACCCACACACACACACACACACACACACACACACCTCCTCCCCCACTTCCACAGCGAGCCATCATGACTTACGACGAAGCCTCCATGGACACTGCCTACAGGAACCTCGAGGCCACGGAGAAGTTCTGCGACACGAGCAGGAAGCTCTTTGGTTCCAACGCCGTCCAGGACGCCCTCACCCCCCACGAGCGGCTCTACCGTCAGGCCATCGTCGCCGACTGCCTCCTGTACGAGTCCATCCTCGTCTTCCTTAAGCAGGGTATCACCAGCTACGTGAAGGGAGGCTACATACTCCGCAAGGCCTGGAAGACCTACGAGAAGGTGTTTGCCGAGTTGGACGCCGTGTGCACCCTCCCGTGCCCCCTGGCCCAGCCGGGGGTCATGAGTCCCGCAGACGTGCACGTGGGGACCTCTGTGTACGACTCGCTGGGTCAGGATGGGGAGAGGCTGTCGGAGGAGGTGGTGGATGGAGGGGGGGTTGAGGAGGAGGGGGAGAGGGCGGAGATGGACTTGGAGGGGAGGAGGGAGCTGGCTGCTTCGCTGGCGGCTGTTGCCGAGGGAATTGGAGGACTGGGGCTGGACAGTGGGCTGCTGGACGTGAGCGAAGCAGTGCACATGGACAGCGTACAGGTACGTATGCGATGTACTAGTGGGGGGGGTGTGCTAGTGGGATTGTGTGTTGTGTGTTGCGTGATGTGCTAGTGGGTATGTGGTGTGGGTTGTGTGATGTGGTGCTAGTGGGAGTGTGGTGTGGATTGTGTGATGTACTAGTGAGGGTGTGATGTGCTGGTGAGGGTGTGGGATGTAGTGGGGTGATGTGCTGGTGAGGGTGTGTGGTGTGCTGTTGAGGGTGTGATAGCTAGTGGGGTGTGTGTGTGTGCTAGTGAGAGTGGTGTGGTAATGGGGTGTGTATGTGATGTGATAGTGAGTGGTGGTTTTTTGCAGTACATAGTAAGAGGTTAGGGTATATTTCTGTGTAAATTTGGGTGTGCTGATGTCATGTCTACCATTGTCTCCGATGAGTGAGTGTGTCTCTGTTATCTGTAATGTGCACTAACATACTTGTATTATATGTATACCGTTAAAGCTGCTGTTTGAAGACAGTTGCTGAATGGCAAAAATATTATTAGCATTTTCTGTGTGTGGATGGTATGGTGTGTGGATAGTGTATGTGGATGGTATGATGTGTGGGCATTTGTGTGGGTGGTGTGGTTAGTCATTTATAAAGCTGTTGATCAGTACGACTGCTGCTAGAAGTTAGACGGGGTTAGGGTCATGATTAGGGTGATCTGTTAGACAGTGCTAGGGTCATGATTAGGGTGATCTGTTAGACAGTGCTAGGGTCATGATTAGGGTGATCTGTTAGACAGTGCTAGGGTCATGATTAGGGTGATCTGTTAGACAGTGCTAGGGTCATGATTAGGGTGATCTGTTAGACAGTGCTAGGGTCATGATTAGGGTGATCTGTTAGACAGTGCTAGGGTCATGATTAGGGTGATCTGTTAGACAGTGCTAGGGTCATGATTAGGGTGATCTGTTAGACAGTGCTAGGGTCATGATTAGGGTGATCTGTTAGACAGTGCTAGGGTCATGATTGGGGTGATCTGTTAGACAGTGCTAGGGTCATGATTAGGGTGATCTGTTAGACAGTGCTAGGGTCATGATTAGGGTGATCTGTTAGACAGTGCTAGGGTCATGATTAGGGTGATCTGTTAGACAGTGTTAGGGTCATGATTAGGGTGATCTGTTAGACAGTGCTAGGGTCATGATTAGGGTGATCCCGGTATGATGGCCCCCCTGCCCCCCTCCCTCTGGCATGATGGCCCCCCTGTCCCCCTTCCCCCTGGCATGATGGCTCCCTGACCCCCTCCCCGGTATGATGGGCCCCCCCTGCTCCCCTCCCTCTGGCATGATGGCCCCCCTTGGCATGATGGCCCCCCTGCCCCCCCTCCCTGGTATGATGGCCATCTGGTCTCTTGCTGGTCTCGGAATGCTGTTGAGTGACATCCTATTATCTCTGTGCCATAATATTGTGGAGGGGCAGGCAGACCCAAACAATGTCTCTGCATTTTTTAGTTTCACTATAACATAACAGTTCAGTATATGTGTGTGTGTGTGTGTGCGCATTGTGTGTGTGGTGTATGAATGTACATGTACATGTTTTATGTGCATGTGGTGTGTGGTGTACGTGCATGTGGTGTGGTGTATGTGCATGTGGTGTGGTGTATGTGCATGTGGTGTGTATTGTATGTGTATGTGGTGTGTGGTGTGTGGTGTATGTGCATGTGGTTTATGTGCATGTGGTTTGTGTTGTATGTGCATGTGGTGTGTGGTGTATGTGCATGTGGTGTGTTGTATGTGCATGTGGTGTGTTGTATGTGCATGTGGTGTGTATTGTATGTGCATGTGGTGTGTGGTGTATGTGCATGTGGTGTGTATTGTATGTGCATGTGGTGTGTGGTGTATGTGCCTAGCAAACATTCATTTGTACTTGGTATATCTGCCCCTCCCACGTTCCTTCAGGAGGTCCCGCCCTCCACCAATGGTGGCAGAAGTGGCAGTTCCAGTCCTGACCCTAATGTGGTGGATGGCCCGGGAGAGCAGGGGGGAGGGGTCACAGAACCAGGATCATCCCAGAAGGGTGTCCAACCAACCACCACCACCACCACCACCAACGGCGATGCCCTCAACAAGGGGAGTCTGAGGAGGGGGGCTCCAAATGGAGTAGCTGAGGGCAAAACCCTCCCTGAAGTCAGTTCCCCCCTGGTGTCCCTGGATCACAAGGACATGCGGCTGAGGGGGGCGGTGTACTTTGGCTATGGCCTCCTGAACATCATCGTCTCCCTCATCCCCCCCAAGCTGATGAAAGTGGCCAACCTCTTTGGTTTCCATGGGAGCAGGAGGGTGGGGCTTCAGGCGCTGGAGTTCTCCAGCAACAGTCAGGATGCCAAGGCACCACTGGCGAGGTGTGTGCCTCCTCACACACACACACACACACACACACACACACACACACGCACACACACACACACACACACACACACACACACACACACACACACACACACGCACACACACACACGCACACACGCACACACACACACACGCACGCACACACACACACACACACACACACACACACACACACACACAAATACGCTCATACAACTTTAAGGAAAGCTAAACATTCACTCATAGTGGATGGTTCCACATTAAACTTGGGTGTAAGATGGTGGCTATAGTTGCAGGCAGCAGTGATGCTGTACCAATTCCCCCCATGCAGGATAGCCTTGCTCTGGTACCACACCATTGTAAGGCCATTCTTTGCCCTCGATGGAGAACAGGAAGCAGCTGGTATGTGCATTTGTAATGTTTCTGCCTGTCCTATGTATGCTACACATGTATGGGTTGCTTCTATTTAACTTGTTTGTACATGTACCACATACCCCCATCCTGGGAGAGTTAGCACTAAGCCATTTGTACCTCCCCTCCTCTCTAGCACTCCCTTGCCTTCCCTCTCCTCCCCAGCACTCCCTCTGTGCCTCCCTCTCCTCCCCAGCACTCCCCTCCTCCCCAGTACTCCCTTTGTGCCTCCCTCTCCTCCCCAGCACTCCCCTCTCTTTCATGTATTATAGAGCATGCATACATTATGTTATAGCTGTGGCAGTGTGTTGTAGACCACATGATTGAAGGACAATTCAGTGGTCATATATTAATATTCAGTGGAGGAATCTAGCAATCGTCAAGTTCTTTTCACAACTTTATGTAGTTATGCAGTATCTGATTGAACTTGTAACAGTACGTACTACAAGACATAATCCTGCATTATAATGTTTTTCAGGCCAGCTAGTTTGCCATAAAGTTGTTCTTTTTACCTTAGTTCATCAGCCTTCCTTTATAAAAAAAAAACAGGCCAAGCATTGAGGTGCACTAATGTCTGTGTCATCACCTTTAGGTGCTGCAGAAGCAGAGAAGCTGCTTAAGGAGGTGGAGAAGCTATATCCAAATTCACCTCTCTTTTTGTATTTCCAAGGAAAGATATTCTATTTGAAGGTACATCTTTACCAGGGGTACATGAATTTTATTATTTTGAACCCTTCATAGATTTTTAATTTACATTTTTGTATTTTCACTGCCTTTCCTGTGGGTGGGTTCATTATATGACAGAGAGTATATTATTATTGTGCTAGGGGGTGTGTATATATGGGACCCACAAAAATGGCATCAGTGGATGTATAAACAAGTTACAAAAATTCATATATATTTGATCCACTATATCTTGTGAATGATAAATGCTATTAATGATAGATCGTCACCTACGCGTAGGTGCGTTAACCTACATGAAGGCGTTGCAAATCGTTTTATTCCAAACAATGGACAAACAGCCAATGCTTGAAATAATAAGGACCAATATAATAAAGACTGAGGGCTACTTGCAAGCTGGCGGCAGGAAACAACGCCAGCATGCTGCTAGTGCTACGAACGCTCTGTTGGGGCACGCCCCTTCATTTAGCTGGAGTTGTTCCGATTTTGCAAAAAAAACTTACTAGAAGCATTCTTCATTTTATAGGCAGATATAATTTTAACTCTTTTTGCCAAAGACACACAATTTCCAACTTTTATACTCACTTTCATCAAGATCGTGGGCAATTTTTGTACGCTCCTCCATCTCGATCGTGTATATCTAAAGAGCCGATGGTTGAATGAGCTCCAAAGCAAATTAAAAACGAAGCCCTATGCTTAAGTGTTACTTTATTTGAGTTCAAAGTTTTATACGGCATTGAATGCGAGGACCATACGTTGCAATAGAACGCCTACACGTAGGCTAAAACAGCACTTTTCGTCTACATGTAGGCGTTCGTTCGATCTATCATTAACTTCCTCCAACACTTCATACTACACCATTTCTATATATGAGGTCCGACCATGAGGGTTTTTTTTAAAACGCCTATCTGGTATACACTTACACCGTGAAGGGGGGTCATGTTGCTACTGAATTTTTCTGTTACAGGGATACAGCTGTGTTTTCCCGCCTGATTCATGCCAGTGATTTAGGCACCTGCCTCCCATCCATTGAATGGGCACAGTTTACCTAAATCATTGATGCAAAACAACTGGGAAATGTGCAATTACTTTACATACTTTTTCTCTGTAACGGAAAATTTAACGTTCAAAAGATATAGACTGCATCAAATATACATGCGTTTAAAATGTGGGAACTGGAAGGGAGAAGTGATTTTTAAAATGTGAAACATTTGTATGTATGTATGTATGTATTTGTATGCATGCATGTTGTATGTATGTATGTATGTATGCATGCATGTATGTATTTATGTATGTATGTATGTATGTATGCATGCATGTATGTATTTATGTATGTATGTATGTATGTATGTATGTATGTATGTATGTATGTATGTATGTATGTATGTATGTAAATTGATTCTGGCTGTATTAACACTGTTCAGTCTGAACTGGAGAATGCACTGGGAGCATTTGAAGCAGCCTGTGTCCAAGCAAAAGACCAAAGAGAAATAGAACATATTGCGTTGTATGAAAAGGGTAGGTCTTGTGTTTTGTTATGTTCCTGCGTATGTGTGTGTTAGTGGTGTGTGTGTTAGTGGTGTGTGTGTTAGTGGTGTGTGTGTGTGTGTTAGTGGTGTGTGTGTTAGTGGTGTGTGTGTGTGTTGATTGTTAATGTGCATGTGTGCATTGTAGATTAACTTGTTGAAATTTTTTTCTTTTACTAAATCATTTTATGCTTGCAGTGTAGTGGCCAAGATTCCATTGCAGTGTAGTGAACTTGTACTGCTGATGATGATAGAGCTTAAATCTTTATTTTTGGCAACATTACAATGCTCCTGTTCACTCCCTTCTCCTCCCTCCTCTCTCTCCCCCTCCCTCCCTCATCCTGCACATTCCCATCCATTGTCAGGTTGGACCAACCTTCTGCGTCTCAACTACTCAGATGCTCTACCGTGTTTTGTGAAGTAAGGCAAATGATGGTTTCCATGGCACCATACAATCTCTCCCTCCGCAGGCTCAAGAATGAGACCAGGTGGTCAGCCTCATACTACGCTTACCTTGCAGCTGGTAAGGATTTATTTCTTCCCATCTCACACCACCACCACCACCATCACAAGCATCACCACCGCCATCACAATCATCACCACCACCACCATCACCACCATCATCACCACCATCATCACAACCACCATCACCACCACCACCATCACCACCATCACCACCGTCATCATCACCACCACCACCACCACCATCATCACCACCATCATCACAACCACCACCATCACCACCACCACCATCATCACAACCATTATGTTGGACCCAATAAGCAGTAATTATATCACAACAGGTATTACTGGTGTAATCGGTTCACCAAAGTTGACAACTAATGGGTGGTGTTGTGTGTGTTATGTGGTGATGGGATGTCATATTTCACCGTGCCCAGTTGTCACAGGGATCATTGGAGATGCGAAGCAGTCCAGAGAGCTCTTCCTGGAATCTGCAAAACTAGTTAAGAAGAAGAATAACAATGTTGAAAAGTTCTGCTCTAGAAGGGTACGGCAAAATAACGTTTTAGTCCAGCAGTTTGTATCTCATCTTGGGACCACATATGCTCTGTACTTCCATGTTTATCTTGTAGTATTGTTCGTTTCTGCCCATGTTAATTGTACGTGTTTGTATGTTAGTGTATGTGTGTGTCCATAAATATGTGTGTGAATGTTTCTGTGTGTATATATATGTGTGTGCATACATATAAATATGTATGTATGTGTGTGTGCTTACAATGTGCATTAATACGTACATGTGTATCAGTGCAATAAAATATGCACACACTGATGCTGGCCAGTGGTTGCACAGATGTTACTATTGTTTTCTTTGTCACCCTCACTGACCCCTCCCTCTTTCCTTATTCCCCCTGTGCCAACGCCAACAGGCGCAGAACTACAAAAGTGCCCCTAGTCCACTGATGTCGCTGGAGGCCCAGTTGATGGCCATTGAGGTGGTCTACCTCTGGAGAGCGCTGCCATTCTGTGGGGAGGAGGTGCGGCTTCGGCTGCTGGAGGTTCTGCAGGTACCCCTGACCCCAGAGGCACAACCTTTCCACCATGCTATCAGGGCGTGGCTGATAGGAGGAGTCCTTAACTCCATGCAGCGTTTTGCTGAAGCTGAAAACGTAAGTGTGGTTGTGTGGGTGCAATTGTGGGTGGATGTAAATTAAGCGCGTGTAAGTTCATATTCTGGTCAAAGTGTACACTAATAAGCTCTTAAGTGCACATGTAGCTTGTGAGAACTGCACGTGGTGAAAGTGTGAACTGTGGTGTGGGTTAACGTGAGGATCTGGAGTATAGTGTACATGTATGGAGATACTGGAAGTACAATAATGTATTGTGCAGGACGAGGGAAGATGGGCTGAAAGAGGAAAGTGTGTGTGTGTGTGTGTGTGTGTGTGTGTGTGTGTGTGTGTGTGTGTGTGTGTGTGTGTGTGTGTGTGTGCAATTTGTTTATGCTTTTTTTTTTACTCCAGTTCCTCCTTGAGGCTATGCGTTATGATGGACAGGTCAAAAATGACCTGCACATTTTCAGTTTTTCATTATACGAACTGGCCACTGTACACATCTCTAGAAATGAGGTAATTCATTGGGAGTGGGCTTCTATTGGGAGTGGGCTTCTATTGGGAGTGGGCTTCTATTGGGAGTGGGCTTCTATTGGGAGTGGCTCCATGGGATGTACACATAGACAGAAGTTATTAAGTGCCATCATTTACTGCCATCTTCCGTCCCTACATGCCACAATACACAGTTCGCAAGAGCAAGGATTCTGTTAAATATGGCCAAGGTAAGAGAAAAAGTCGTGCATGTGACAACATTTCAAGGTTTTCTCTTATTTTGATAGGACGGGTACAGTGATTATGAGTTTGAGGCTCGCCTCAACTTCAAAGTTCATTCTGCGCTAATTTCACTAAACTAACCCTCTCAAAAACAAAGAAGTCCCCTGCAGCCAATGAGAGCCGCTGCAGCTGTCAGTTTTTGTTCTCTGTCTTCTGAGCCAGGTTGTGCACGTCTGTGTGTGTGTGTGTGTTTGTGTGTATGCTTGTGTGTATCAACTCTATATACCTGTATGTGTGTGTGTATATATGCTTGTGTGTATCAACTCTATATATATGTGTTTGTCATTTGTTAATTGTAAGTAATGATTATTTGCCAAGAGTAATTTCGATAACTGTCAGAAGTGTAGTCATGACTCCCTGTCCTATACAGCTTCGTTCACTTCAGGTGGCCATGCATTATGTAGCATTTGTACGACAAACTTTTCTTTGCAAACTACCTGTTAGACCCTCTTCTCCCCCCTCTCCTCCCCAACGCGCGAGGTTGAAAAAAATGGGCACTTTTTAAAACCACCGTAATTCAGTAACCATTTACGCTAGCGCTTACCTTTTTCAAACTTTTGTAGGACTACCATTCCTTTCCAGGAAAATGTACCTGTGTGGCATCGCACTGACATGAATTACTTGTGACAAGGTCATATAACTTACCTGGTTCGGGACAGCCATATCTTTCGAACCGCTCGTCTCCAACCGCGGAAATTTGGTGTACATTTAGTAAAAACATCCTTCAACACGGGCAACGTGTTATTTGCACGTTTACCTTATACTTGACGGTGATAAACATCGTCAGACCCTTTCGGTCCACCACTTTGAAGTTGGTTTGTAATGACAGAGGCCCGAGTCCGAACCGTGTCTCTAGTTCTCATAGTTAGTTGAGATCGTATGATTTTTATGCAGCAATGTTATGTCTAACCTTGTAAATGTTAACAATGCAGCCTGCATAAAACCTAGACATGCTCACTACTGCAGAAGCGTAGGAACGTAAACAAGATTGGGGGGGGCCCAGAGGGTGTGTCCAATATAAATTCAGCGTACTTTATATACATATTGTCCAAGATTGGGGGGGGGACAAGGTCCCCTCTGCCCCCTCTGTCCCCCCCCCCCCCCCCCCCCCCCCGGTTCCTACGCCTATGCTACTGTTCCATTTCATTGAGAAGTTGGACAAAAAGACCTACGCCCGGAAATATTGGAATATGACGTCACGTACATAGCAGCAGAATATTACTATCAAGCTGCATAGAAATCTGGATGTTTGTTAAAAGATAAAACAAGCACGGACTTTATAGACTGAATACTGTAAGAATACGGTCTGTTTTGTATCGATTATAACAAGTGCCACGATTACAACTTACACCATTCGGTCATGGTGTGGCTGCAAAGTGACAACATCTCGCGGTAGTCCCTTCACTCATTGATTTACACACAGGAACTTTTCCTGTGTGGATGAAGTATGCCACTGTGCTGTAGATGGGACGGAGTAAGTTTTTCATTATGTTTGAAGGTGGCTCTCGATATTCGTACAAAGTTAACCACATCTCATGGGCCATGACACATATGATTCAGTCAAATGTTATTCGATAGCTAAAGGTATGATCAATGTGAATAGCATGTGGAAAATATGATAAATGATGGAGATGGTGTTGTGATTTTTGGCTCTTTTACTTGGGGGTGGTTTTGCTGTTATAAGTGTAGTAGATCCAGCTTCCGACACATAGTTCTGATTGTAAATGAAGTGGCACTTGGCAAGCAGTGAGAAAGTCTGCTTGAATGTTCCAGCTACCAGTTCTGCTTCCTGCAAGAGGGCAGGGGCCTCTCTCTGAGCCATAGCAATTATGTAAGATGATAAAGTTTCCAGGTTTGTACTCTATGAGTTATACTATATGATCAGTGCTTACATGCATATTATATGTCATGTACCTCAAGTGTCTTGTGTATGTGGTTGCCCACAAATGCACCACCATGGTAGTTCTGGCGACGTACATCAAAAGATTGTAGAGCTATGTCTAAGGCCTTGACAAAAGGCCCTTCTTTAGATGAAAACCCTTCTTCAACTTTCTTTCCCAAAATCTGTACTTTCTTCTCCTTTAGAATTTTTATATGTAGTGTTTATGTAATATGCAATTATTTATACTTAACTTACTGCATGCTGCCTTTATCTCCTTTCTACATTCCTTAATGTGTTCCTCAAAATTTGCTAGATAAGTCTGGTGTTCAACAAGGGTAGTTAGATACTGCACAGCTGTGTCAAGTTCAGCCTTAGCCCTATTTAGCTCCGTGACAATGTGGTATGTCCACTGTGGATGAGTACCATCTTCACATCAAGATCATGGCAGGCATTCTCAAGAAGGTTAAAGATCTTCAGGAAAAATGCCCTGGCTAATATGTAGCCCTGGCAAGCAAACCTACAAAATATGCAGTTATTTATACAGATGCACTGGCTTAGAAAACTGTGCACCTACTTGTGATAGCGGAACATCCAAAAATGGTTTGGATATGCAGTTGTAAAGTTCCTTGACATTTTTTGCATTCCCACTAGAATGCAAGAAACGATGATGGTCATGAAATGATTGCAATGAGCGGCTCTTTGACTGTGCCTGGCTTTCATAGGCATTGACAACTGCATCTCATCCTGGTTTATGGTGCAATAAGGGCATGGATGGCGACCTTAATGGATGCATGTTGTGTTTCTTATGCAATACAAGTCAGCAGTTCAGGGCTCACCACTAGCTCCAGATAAGCCATAAAGTTTGCTCAGGAACTCATAGTCACCACAGATAAAAATACGCATTGAATATTCTCTATAGTTAGCAAGTCAAGTGTTATAACAATCAATTGTTGCATCAAATTTTGCTAACCTCCATTTCATGCCTTGAAGAGATTCTATCTGAGGCTTGTATCGGTCCAGTGAAGGTGAAAGGAGCAATCTTTGCATCCAAGTTATCACCAACTAAGGTGCCAGCAAGCTGGCACTGCTTTCTTTCACTTGCTAGACAAATTCCTGATCCTTTGAGCCACCTTCAAAACTTATGTGTCAACCTTACATTGCAATGTGAAGCACACCTTATTTAAAACTAACCTAATCATCATCATCCTTATTTTATTCCATGGTAGAGTGAGGTCAGCTTTAATGGCCAACCCTTGTTCAGGAGAAATATCAAGGGTTATACCGACATTCTTTAGCAAGCTGTTCTTCTCATTCTTGCTGAGACTTCTGATTTCCTCCCGAAGGAGTGTAGTAGGATCATCACTGGTGAGTACATATCGCACCTTTTGAACTTTTTTTCTGTAGCGATATAGTGTTTTACTGCTAGCCTTGCTTATTGGGTGCTTACTGTTTGTAACATGCACAAGTGTTATTGGCTAAAAAAGATAATAATTTCATCATTGCCTAGTTACATATATCATGTCATATACATGCATACCCTTCCTCCAGTTGGAACTGTAATGATATCAGGCTCTGGACTGGAAGATAACATCCTGTGTATAATTCTTGCTGGTGAAACCTGGCCTTGGCCTTGTTCACCATTTATTGGTGGTGAGCATGATATTGGTGATTGAGCTGCTAATGCTGGTGGAGCTAGCAAAGGTAAGAGCTCATGTGAAGTGGGAGAGCTTGCATTGCATTTGTGGCTTTGATACAGTCCTGCCCTGATGTCAACATTGCAGGAAGGGCAATGGAGAGCTACATCCTCAAGCAAGTTGACACAGATGTTTGGAGCTGACTTGAGACTCTCAGCAGTCAGTTTGGTGCAGCAGCCCTTGCATGGACATTGCAGGCATCCATTTTTTTTTTACCAATTATTGGGCCAGACAGTCAGCACATACAACTGTTTGGCATGGTAGCTGAATGGGCCTGTGGAGGATGTCACAGGAAAGGGAACATTTCAAGTTATCCAACACTGAAATAGGTTGAACTGCTGCAAGTGGTATCCCTTTTATCATATTCTTCTTGTTTGGTGCAAGACGTTATATGTGTTTTAGGAGCAGTTGTACTAAGGGCGTTTTAGCCTTGTGTGGTCTTCCACCCTCATGTTGAGCTATAAAATGGTCACAAACCTATGATTTGAATGTAAATTATGTAGGTTAGTTAAGGTTACTACTTCATTGCTCCTCACCTTGCACCCACCATCTGATGCATGAGCTTCCCACTTGTACAGCTCCATGCGGCTGTTGAAATGGCGATGTTGACTCACTGCCTTTAGTTTGCGCTGCATCGCGTCGTAGCAACGCTTGCAGAAAGAATGTGGGTGAATCTGCGCTTCATCGTTTGCAGCATCAGTCCAAAGCATAAGTACAGCTCCGACGCAAATGTTGAACATAAGTAAACACTTGGGTGACTGGCCTTTAACTGTTTCCTTCCTTTCTTGTGGACCAACAAGGATCCACACAAGCGACAATGCAATTTGAGCTGGCATAAGTGGAAGTCCATTGTAGTCTCACTTGAATCATAGGGTCCATGAATATAAAAATGTATAGATTATTCATACTTTTTGCGATCGCTAAACTACCAAGAGAGCTCGAGAGCCACTCTGTGATCTACCTTTTTACACAGAATGACGCCCCTAGTCAAGGTCCAAGTGTTTAGAAACTTAAGAAAAAGTTCACGAAGCCCACGGCATCAATTGGACTAAACGAGGTCACCCGTACGTGCGCACGTGACCCTAATAGATATACTTCCCGACGGTCAGAGAAAAGATATTTACACATATGTTGGGCATAGATAGGTGCAGAAAGGATCTGTGTATATGTTTACGCACTGCATACACCTCGTAGAGGCTCCCGTTCTGCAGAAAACGGTACGATACTGAACGGTTGGATAATGAGTTCAATGATGCCACATTGCCATACATTTTAATGGTGTTCTAATTATACCCAGGTTGAAACATTAGTGTGCTTCGGACTCGGGCCTATGTCATTTCAAAATGGAGGACCGAAAGGGTCTCACAATTTGGACAATGTTTATCACCGCCAAGTGTAAGGTAAACGCTGCAAATAACACGTTGCCTGTGTTGAAGGATGTTTTTTACTAAATGTGCATCGCATTTCCGCGGTTTAAGGTACATGTAATAGTGTAATTACAAATAACATGAAGCAATCTATTCATAATTTGTTGATATGCCTAGATTTAAAAGTTCAAATCAGTATATCAACGATTGATCCAAGACTTTGAATTCTAATAATCATGGATAGAAGCACCAAAATATTCATGAGTCAAAAGCATCTGGTTTATGTGCCTCTTAGAGGAGGGGGAAGCCATGGACATGTGCTCATTCAAAGCAAAGGCGGTATACTGCTTTTACACTTCATACATCATCGTGTAATTAGCCAGGGCCATCATCGTGTAATTAGCCAGGGCCATCATCGTGTAATTAGCCAGGGCCATGCTGTAGTTTTATTCAGCAAAGGCAAAATACCACTTTCCATTGTTGATTACATCATTACAAATTGTTTTTTTTATATTAATTTTTTATTGGGGGGGGGGGCTTGAAATCATCTTTTAGTTTAGTGATAAAATCATCCTTTAGCTGATCAGTTATTTAGTTGATAGCGGTCTGGATCTCAGACCACTTGCCCAATGCAAGACCCCATGTATAAACTACTTGAATTCGTGTCCCATAATATATTAAACTAACAAAATCATTGTACAATAAAACCTTTGTTTTAGAGGTCACATAAGGTTTCAGTATTTAATGATCACATTTGGTAGTTGTTAAATTTTCCCAATTAATTTCAGCAATAATTACAAACCATCCCGGAAATGTAAAAGTTTTTATTTCTATCTCTTGCAATGCAGTGGATGTTACAGACAAAAGAGTTGGTGGATACACAACTGCATGCCTTTACCCACCATCATCGAGGGGGGATATCGCTAACTCCATGTTCTTGATCGTTAGCTACGTGTACACGCTACATACACACACCAGTCTATTATGCTTTCGTTGCATTACTGAGAGCCTCCAGTTTATCTTGACTATCCCCTCCAGCTTTGTCACCATCATCACCACCACCACCACCATCATCATTGTCATCACCACCATCATCATCATCATCATCATCATCATCATCATCATCATCATCACTCTCTGTGCTGCCACCACTCTCTTCCTCCTTGCTTAGCAACGACGCATTCTGGTCAAAGAAGTGGTCGAAGGCATAGGTCGAAGGTTCAGCCCTTGACGACATAGTGTCCAGCAGCTGTTGCCTCTTGCAGTGGGCACTGACCTGTGTGCATCAGAAGGGTAGCGGGAGGAAGGGACAATGAAGTATTTTGTTCTTTTTAAACAGTTATGTATGCACTTTTGCATTACCTCCAACATGAACTCCGCTTCGGTAGCCGCTTGGATGTTCATCCCCGTGGTGAAGTTGAACAGCTGATGTGGTGTCATGACATCCGGTACCCCAGCCTTGCTGAAGAAGTCGGACATGTTTGAGCAGTCTCTCAGGAGGAACCCGAGGGCGTTCTCGTGGGTGGGCTCCACACTCTGGCTGACATCAATGATGAAGACGCGGCCTTCATACCACAGAAGGTTGTACTCGCTGAGGTCAGCGTGGACCAGTCCACACTCCATGTACATGCGCTGCATTACCTGCAGCCCAAGGTGGGAGGGAGGGGGGAGGGAACACGGTGAACACATTTTACCCCACAGGGCACAGCAGTTAGTAGTGTAAGTATAGCTGTGCTCGTCTTTCCCTCCCCCCTCCCCCTTCATCTCACCTCGGTACACTGCTTGTAGGCGTCGCTCATCTGCTCGGGGGTCAGCTTTGCTTCCTTCAACTTTGGGGCAGGCACAGTGTCCTTGCCAATGAAGCTCATGACCAGAACATGTTTGCGCAGTAGCACCACCGTGGGGCAGGGAATGCCGGCCCTATGTAACCTGAGCCATGAAGAAAGAAAAATGACCAAAGGAGGAATGCCATGGAATTGTACACAAACAAAATCATACATGCATTGCAATAAACCATTTGTGCACAGGGGTGAGGGGAGAATGATGGCTACAACACTACTCTCTGATATTCCCGAAGTGCAGTTGCAACCACAACATGAAGCTATATGAATCCCTTCTCACCTCCAGAGGTTGTGCATTTCCTTCTCTGCCCAAAGTTTGACAATCTTTCGTGGGTTGTGCTTGTAACATTTGTTGAAGCGGTAGTCATCCTTGATGTAACGACGTCGATGTTTGAACTCATTGAGTGTTGTCTTGTATACCTTAATCGCACACTCAGAGGGCACCTCCTGGTTCTCAGGACTGCACAAGGTAACAAAAAACATAACTACAATAATAAAATCATTTTAAGTCACAGGTCACAGAAATTCTAAAGCAAACGACTTTATTGTTCAGTGTAAAACAGAAGACCTATGCGTTGTATTTCTGCACCCAGTAACAATGGCAGGCCTTTATGGAAGGCTCCACCTTAATAAGAGGCAATGTGAGGACTCTGCTAGATCACAGACCATTAAGTTGCATCCATTATTAAGTTATTTTGTTATTAAGTTGCAGTTGCTTAAGCTTATACCTGCAGCTCAAATGAACACGAGTAAAAACTGAATTTTTACCCATATTCTGTCCAAAGTCGACCCATGTATGCCTTTATGTTTGCTGATACTATGCAAAACTAATAACAACGGTTCAGACACTTCTTCCTACAGAGTTACGCAATTCAACTGACCTTTACAGCTATACCAGTGTCATGAGCACAACCACATTTGCCCCATATAAGGGAATGACCATCCCCCACCCTCCCTCCCTCACCCTAGTCCCTCCCAATGCACATCACTCATCCATGGCACGCTACAACTCACCTTCCACCATAGGCGTGGAACACACAAGCCTCCTTCCCAGTGCTGATGCAGCCATTGACATCCTTAAGCAAACCGGAGTCCACAAGCTTGAAGAGTAGCAGTCTGGTCTTCTGGTCCAGGGCCAGCTCCTGTGTGGAGTGTTCCTTCTTCTCGTGGAGCCGCTGGGAGTTCCTCTCCTCCCTCTGGGAGTGGCCTCGAAGGACGTTGAAAATGGCGTTGGAGAGTTGGAAGTCGTTTTGAGAGCCACCAAGGTCTCCACAGGGGAAGGTAGGGGGGAACTCCTGTTCAACAGGAACAGAGGAATGCAAAGTGACTGGGTGCAATATCATCACACACACATACATGCACACAGCACCATAGAACACACACACACATACATGTACACACACACACACACACACACACACACACACACACACACTGACCCTTTCCATAGCTCGAACATTTCTCCGCCCACACACAGCTGCATCGTGCTTAGTGGGCACACCCACTGGGACACCTTTGCCCCGCCCATGTCCTCTTGAAGGAGCAATCACCTCATCTGAGGGGCAACATTGCGTCATGTATCAATTCACACAACAATTAGTGAGCAATAGTTGGTGAGGGGAGTTGCCATGGTGAGGGGAGTTACTTTAAAACAGCAATGTCATCTGAACGCTACACCCATGTACACCAAGTGCACCCTGAACGCTACACCCATGTACACCAAGTGCACCCTGAACGCTACACCCATGTACACCAAGTGCACCCTGAATGCTACACCCATGTACACCAAGTGCACCCACAACACCCTGAACACATACATGTATCTGGCTTTGAATCTAGTTACATCAATGCATGGCACACACACACACACACACACACACACCACACACACACACACATGACATTCCATCACCAAATAGCTCTTCCGACTGTTACACACACATCATTGAAAAGCATCTGTTATGTTTAGCCAACTGCCATCTCTACACGACGAAACAATACTTTCCCCTGCACCAGCATATCCCACCACACCAATGCATGGGTGTACCTTGTTCCTCCTCCTCTTCCTCCTCCTCTGCGTCATTAGCAGGTCTTAAGTCATCTGTCAGATAGGGATGGACATGGCAGAACTTGTCCAGAGATACCTTCACTACAAGATTTGAGATGCAGTGGGGGGGGGGGAGGTAAGGGTAAGAGCAGTAACATGCACACATTGATCGATAAGCCACCAGACACACACACACACGTGCACCCCAACTGCACAATTAAAAACCCCACCACACACTTCAAACCCCCAACAAACACTGTGTACATGTGCTTCCTTCCTGTACACATGTACCAAACCACACAATCGTAAAACCGTCCCGTCATATGGGTACCCCAGCTCATCGGCTTGTATCGTAGATACTTCTGAGAATCTTTGACAGCACATGTCAAGTCTAACCCGTAAACGTTGCTCCTCTTGTTTAACCTCTAATCTTCGCTCTTCTTGTTTAACCCCTAACCTTTGCTCCTCTTGTTCAAGTGCCTCTCCTCAGCCTTCACCCGCACGTCATGCTCACGGTCAAACTCCAACTGAAGCATCTGGGCAAGCAGGAGATCACTGGCCGTGTCGGGAACCACATCCGACACGTGACTTAACACAGGGCTATCCGAAGCCACCTCCTTGCTGGGGAGGCAAGTAAAAACCCATATCTCGTGAACTGCACAACATTCGGGGTGGTCTTATTATTAGTAGCTATAATTGTATACACTGTTACAGGGTACATATGGGTAACGCCAAAGGTACGGTATATCCCCGTCCCTCCTCTGCGTATATTGTGGTACCTCGACTCAGTCCTCGCGTCCTCTTCCAGTGTGAGTTCTCTGGCCAACTCCTCGTCCATAACAGACGTCAGCGAGCAAGGTGCTAGGGCCTTCGGAGCTCCCCACGGGTTTTTTGGCTTAGAAACCGCCGCGGGCGTCAATACCTTCAGTCCTGACTCCATTGCCGACCTTAACACGTGTGCTTTTAACAGAGTGGCGTAGGCTAGACGGCAGGGACAAAGACGATGTGTTACTTGACGTGCAAAAAACAAGAATGTTTCAATATGTCATAGTGAAGACCGCTACATTCTACCATTAAGTTACTTACTGCTTTCCACCTGGGATGCCGCTTCTTGTCAGACTGGTTGTTTTTATACTAAATAGTGATGGTGACACAGTCGTTGTGCAATTACTTGCACCCGCCCTTTTGTGTGAAGTCATAATGACGACATGCGTTTAAAATACAAGTATTTTTAATTAATTCGAGTACGCAGAATTACAATACGACGTCGTGCGCACATGTGCACGAATAACAACAATGATATGCACATGATACTTTAACATGTACCTAAGATCGTGATAGCAATGATCCTGCCATACAAGTGGCGAGTATGCGGGCAAATTACAGCAAGTTCACTTATTTTAATTTTATGCATACCGGTAGATGTTCCTTTCCTGGAAAGGTTAATGATAAATCGCGCTTCATTTGCGGGTTCCTTGCTTGGTGATATATGCGTCCTTTAGTACGTCTTTAATATAATGATATCGGGGACGAAAGCCGCAAACTTCGTTATTTATTTGCTAATGGTTATAGGGATTTAAATAGTTCATGGGTGCGTGCGCATGTAAATGTACTTTTTTTCGGGGGGGGGGGGGGGGGGGAAGGGGGCGTGAATTCCACTTGATCAAAATATAGAGAAGATCCCAGGAAGGTCGGTGGCCACCAATCTTCCTGGAATGACACATCCCCACAATAGTAGGGTGAGAAGTGTGCCCGTCTTGTATAGAAGCAGAACATGTTTTCCACACCACATGCCCTGTTTTGAAACCATAATTTCTTCATAACCACACCTTCATAATTGGAAGGGGCAAGAAAAAAAAAAATGCAACAAGATGCGCAGCTGCACAGGCAGTACAAAGGTCGCGTCCTATATCGACCAACACAACTGGCCACACACATACACAAGAGCACAATGGTTACAACTACATAATTGAAGGTCCACATGGTATGAATACACTTGGAAGCTCCTGGGGGTGGGGGGTGGGGTTGGGTTGTGATTTATTTCCTCCGTTCAAATTTAGTGAGACCTCACAAATCCCCACACCTCGACCCCTGTACACTCAAATTCAGGCTTGGTAGAAAGACATGGATTCTTGAATGTTGCGCAGGGAGAGCTGCTGCCACGCAGGAGAGATTCGTGTAGCCACAGTCCAAAGTGACCCCTGTGAGGATGAGTAAAAAGAAGCTAAAAATACCTGCAGGCCTTTCACACAGTATCCAATCACTAATGCACATCTACAAATGCATGTATAAAAAATCTTACTACTGAATATTTTGTGTCACATGGAAAGAAAAAAAAAAATTCATTTCCCCCCATGAGGTGTGGTACAAATTGTCTGAAACATAACTACTCCGACATTCGGGCCAGTTCCACATGTAGACGTCATTTTCAAGTTTCCTTTTTTATTTTGTAAAGAGTCTACAGTCTTCCCTAAAAATTATTCTTATGCACATATTGAAAACTGGTCAGTCCAAAGACTAGGCATTGTAATGAGAGATATTGAATCTTAATGCAAAGAATATTTCAAATGCAGAACACTGCTTTTATTTATCCATCCATTGGTGAAATTTTCTCAGAAGCTATCCCGTTTCACCAGTTATTCTTACACACTGAAAATTCAACTTGTCCATCACCAAGTTAGAAGGTCTGAGTTTAAGGGAAGCTTTTACTAAAACAAAAAAAAAAAAGAGAAAGAGAAATGCTTCCTATCTGATGTGTACCTATGATTTATGTAAGACAACACCAATATGTATCTCTGAAGACAGGCAAGCACCAAAGGACAGTACACAAGGCGCTAAAACACTTACTCATCACTGCCAAATGCAACACTGTCACTGTTCCCTTGGAAGAAGTAGTCGTTAAGTCCACTCCAAGGATACACTTGAAGCTTTCCAAATTCTTCCACAGAGAAGAGGTAAGACTCTCCTGTCCCCAAGAAGTGTGTGCTAATTTTCATTGTACACGACAACATGGCTCCGAATCTCTGTAGTATGTGCGATTGTAGTATGTGCAATTGTGATGGTGTAAACATACATGCCACACATGTACACACAAACACTAACACAGCCTTATAACACACACTATGAAATGCAACTCACATCTTTCTGAATAATAAATCCACCACAATTCTAAATGTTACCCCACCCCTCTTCCCCCATCCACACCCATGCACACAGCACACACACATGCTCTCATTGAGTGACCAACTCCTGACCAGTCATGGCCAATGAACAGACTCAACACTTCCAACCAATAGAACTAATAAAGTACTGACCTTGTGGTACTCATCCCTGGCCACAAGCAACAGCGGGGAATCCTCGTCATACTCTCTAACATTGCGGTACAAGGTCTGCAGACTAATTCCATGCTTGAACGTGCTGTAGAGAAGAATCCAGTCACAACTGATGGCCTTTGGGAGCAGTTCACGGGACAACTATGAAAAAGTGTGTGTGTGTGTGTGTGTGTGTGTGTGTGTGTGTGTGTGTGTGTGTAGAGGGGAAGCAAAGCATTTCTTTCATCAGATGACTCAGCACCACAATAACAAACAAGTATTAGTAGATAGTTCTCTGTCTTGACACATGAATGCATGGGCCACACACTGGGGGGGGGGGTCTATGGGGAGGGCAGGGTGGGGGGGTCTATGGGGAGGGCAGGGTGGGACGGGTGGACTAAACAGGTCGTACCTGTCGGACCAGTTTTTCATCCACTAGGTCTGCCTTGTCACGAAGGACCGGCAGTGGCTCTAGCTCCACATCACTGCACAGAAGGCAATACACAAAGTTAGTAGTACACCACGTGACTGTGTGCCATCTTGGAGCTCATGAGCTCTAGCAAGCTGCACATGACATGTAACACATCTATTTAGAAATTTTTGCCAAAAACAACATTCAGGCTGTCAGCACAAAACAATAACTTCACCTACTAGGCACCTACAAGATTAATTTTTTAAAAAGAAAGACACTGGATTGCCTCCCATGGCCTTACATGTATGTAAGGTATACACCACAACTATGTCATGCCTTATGCATAGCCAGCACAAAACAATAACCTCTCCCACCCCCCCCACCCCCATCCCATGCTTTTGGCCACAAGGGCTTTCAAATACCTTGTTTCGTCATTTCCCCAACTGTAAATCTGAAAAACGAAGACATTTTATGCAACTGAGTGTGCGTTGTGTGTGTGTGTGTGTGTGTGTGTGTGTATGTGTGTGTGTGTGTGTGTTTATATGTATGTGTGTGTGTGTGCATGCATACACATCCAGGATGCTAACCTCCCAATCATTGTCGTAGTGCTCATTACTGATGACCAAATCCTGGATATCACAGATCACAGATGTCAGGGGGGGAGATCACAGATGTCAGGGGGAGATCACAGATGTCAGGGGGAGATCACAAATATCAGGGGGTGGTGGTGGGGGAGATCACAGATGTCAGGGGGGGAGATCACAGATATCAGGGGGAGATCACAGATGTCAGGGGGAGATCACAATTACAGATGTCAGGGGGGGAGATCACAGATATCAGGGGGAGATCACAGATATCAGGGTGGTGGTGGGGGAGATCACAGATGTCAGGGGGAGATCACAGATATCAGGGGGAGATCACAGATATCAGGGTGGTGGTGGGGGAGATCACAGGTGTCAGGGGGAGATCACAGATATCAGGGGGGGGGGGGGAGGGGGATCACAGATGTCAGGGGGATCACAGAAATGAAGCAGACAAATTAACTAATTCATAAACATTCACTTACGCACACTGGATATAAAATACTTGAGCTCCTTATTCAAAAAAAAAAACACTTGTATTGCCTTAAATACAAAACGTGTGAGCCCATGGGATGTTGACAAAAAAAGCCCTGCCCCTCCCCCTAACAGTGGATGTGTAAGTCACAGCAGTTTGAGCCCCACCCCCTTGCTACATACCAGCTGGGGTTCCCCCCACCCCCCTTGCTACATACCTGCTGGGGTTCCCCCACCCCCCTTGCTACATACCTGCTGGGGTTCCCCCACCCCCCTTGCTACATACCTGCTGGGGTTCCTCCACCCCCTTGCTTACATACCTGCTGGGGTTTCCCCACCCCCTTGCTACATACCTGCTGGGGTTCCCCACCCCCTTGCTACATACCTGCTGGGGTTCCCCCCACCCCCCTTGCTACATACCTGCTGGGGTTCCCCCACCCCCTTGCTACATACCTGCTGGGGTTCCCCCACCCCCTTGCTACATACCTGCTGGGGTTCCCCCACCCCCTTGCTACATACCTGCTGGGGTTCCTCCAGGTTAATGATTATAGCACTGTTCCTTGACTGCTTTGCAGGCAAGCAAGCGCTGGGGTGATGACGCATGACAGAGGCCACAATACCATCAATGCTACAACAACAAAGATGACATAGGGGGGGAAAGAAAGATGGGTGGGTCAGCCAACCAACTCAAAAGCATTTGCACTCATTCCACACATATCTTAGTTAACATTGAATACATAATATGTCATGCTTCTGAGAAGCATCTAGGTGGGGAATTTTTAGACTACCAATTGCACATTACACAACATTAGCTATCTAAAATTACATCATAGTTATTAGCAATGAATAAAAATTTTGGGGAAAAAAAAAAAGATTAACCACAGAATTCCTCAATAGTAAAAACTGCTACACCCTTCCAATCATGATATACCCCCCCCTCTCTCTCTCTCTCTCTCTCTCTCTCACACACACACACACACACACACACAACTCCTTGATCACTGCACCTGGAATCAGGGATAGCAAAACAGAACCCCGTCCTGACGAAGCTCCTCCTGTGCAAGTGGCGGGGCAGTGAGTGCCCAATGGTCACAGGCATGTAGGTATACTTCTGGTTAGCACTGTTGGAGATGCACACATTCAGGAAGCGGACGTCGTCCGACGAGGGAGAAGCACACTTCTCGTGTCTCTCGTCCCAGCCCTGCCTGGGGCCAGATGGTACGGGGTTGGCGCCAACAACTTCCTCCTTGCCCTCCGCATTGTCAGACCTCTCCAGCGGGACCTCCTGCCCGGCCCCCCCTTCCTCCCCCTCCTCTTCCCCTGCGCCTTCGGCCCCCGTCATTGTGGCATTCATGTCCACACACGCGCCGCACTCCTCGACCCCCTGCTGCAGGGTGTCAGGCCCACAATGTGCTGGCGTTCCCTGCCGCTCAACTCCCGCTGCGCCGACAAGTGGGTCCTCAGAGGCTACAAACGTCTTGTCGGGATCAAAGGAGGAGGCCATGTCTGAAGATTGCACGCATCCGAGCGAGTCCTTCACAGGGGTGGAAACAACACTGGGTGTGGCTTCACCCACGCTATCCGACGAAGCTGCATCTCGTTTTAGCGGGGACGTGCCCACCTCAAAGACTACAGGGGTTGAATGTCCTGCGAGGGTGGCACCAATTGGAGCCGGACAAGAATCCTTAACGGGCGTTGAGATTGTTGCGGTAGTATCCCACTCGGTGGGCTTAGATGGGGAGGAGAAGTCCGCCAACGTTGGTCCACTGGCTACAGGAGTGATTGGACTGGGCAACTCCGCAGCTGCAATGTCACTGCAGACTGGCGCGCTCACCGCAATGCCACTTGGCGTGCCTTTGCCGTCAACAGACTCGTGTCCTTCCTTTGGTGAAACAGTGGTCTCTATTCCACTTCCTGTTCCACTTCCTGCAGTCACGGGGGCGGGTCCCTCATCCTTCACACTCAAAGGTTTTTGTTCATTTGAATCTGTGACTACAGCTTTGCCCTGATCGGGGCTCCCTTGAGCTTGAAGGGAGCCATCTTGAGCAGTCTGGGGTTCTGCCTCCTTCCCTTGAAGGGAGCCATCTTGAGCGGTCTGAGACCCTGCCTCTTTCCCTTGAAGGGAGCCATCTTGAGTGGTCTGGGGCCCCGCCTCTTTCCCTTGAAGGGAGCCATCTTGAGGGGTCTGGGGCCCTGCCTCTTTCCCTTGAAGGGAGCCATCTTGAGTGGTCTGGGGCCCTGCCTCTTTCCCTTGAAGGGAGCCATCTTGAGGGGTCTGGGGCCCTGCCTCTTTCCCTTGAAGGGAGCCATCTTGAGCGGTCTGGGGCCCTGCCTCTTTCCCTTGAAGGGAACCATCTTGAGTGGTCTGGGGCACTGCCTCTTTCCCTTGAAGGGCACTGTCTTTAGGACCATGGACTGACTCTCTCTTCATGGGGGAGCTTCCCTGAGCCTTGATTGATTCTTTCTTCTTCATGGAAGGACTGTCCTGAGTACTTTGGACAGGGGAACCTTCTTTAGGGCCCAGTCTAGAGCTGCTGCTGCGACTGACACCATGTTCTCCTGAAGCGGCCATCTTGCCTTCTGAAGCTACTGCACTCTGAGGGTTATCGGACAGTGCCTGAGGCTGACTGCCTCTCTCCTCTTGGGTAACAGTAGCCTGAGCAGTGCTTGGTGGTTTCCTACAAAAAAGGGGGAGGAGGAGAGGATGAGAAGGAGAGGAGTAGAGGAAGGAGAGGGAGGAGGTAGGAGGGGGAGGAGAAAGAGAAGGAGGGGAAGGAGAGGGAGGAGGGGAAGGAGAGGGAGGAGGGGAAGGAGAGGGAGGAGGGGAAGGAGAGGGAGGAGGGGAAGGAGAGGGAGGAGGGGAAGGAGAGGGAGGAGGGGAAGGAGAGGGAGGAGGGGAAGGAGAGGGAGGAGGGGAAGGAGAGGGAGGAGGGGAAGGAGAGGGAGGAGGGGAAGGAGAGGGAGGAGGGGAAGGAGAGATAGGAGAGAGAGAGAGGGGTAGGAGAGGTAGGAGGAGGGGTAGGAAAACAAATGATCACTTAAACTCATCCTAGAGAATTACACTTATGTACATGTATGCGTTTGTACAATGACCTTTTTACAGTGCTCCTGATTAATACACAAACGTATTCATACCTGTGTGCATAGATGCAAGAAGCACAACTGCACCCACACCCAAACAACATGCACCCACACCCAAACAACATGCACCCACACCCACATCCACACCCATGTACAACATATGCAAAGTCACATACTCCTGACCTTGCCCGCTGGTTGACAGCACAGTGAGGATCTCCTGAGAGGCCCATGTACACAAGGTCTTGTATGAGCAGCTGAATATCGTACGAGTCCTCTCCGTTTTCTTGAACCAGTCGATCAGCAGGGTCAGGTCTGAAGTGGATTGCTGACGGGCTGAACACTAGAGACCCTCGTATGCAACCCTATATGTGCATGCATGTGGTGTGTGTGTGTGTATGTGCACGTTGCAGGTAAGTGTCATGTGAATGAGTGTTCGTATGAATAAGGCGCATGTACATGTACATGAAAACCTACACTAATCATTCAAGCATATGCAATGCATGCACATACATACACACACACACCCCACCCTAAATACCAGAGGCCAATATTCACCACAGCCATTACCATATCTCACTGTGTGAATAGCACAGACAGTCATTGTGCACCAAAGTGTAGCAACACTGCCAACAGTTGACTAATGAAGGCCTGAACTACTCCCACACAATATGTTCCACAGAACTCTGTCAATATAATATAGAGAGTACCCAAACCCACAAAGGAGCATGTCCCCAATCATGCGGCTGCCCCGCCCACACGAACCTCTCCATCAGCTCACCTGATCTTCAGTGACGTAGGTACACGGTATGCTGGTTATTTCAACATCACTTGCACTGCACAGCTTGGGAGATGCACTTCTAACCTCTCCTGCACAGTGAGGACAGGTTAGAAGCGATCACACTACATCCTACTTACAGTATAAAACCCCTTCCGTTGTAAAAAGCCACACCCATGATTAACCAACCACACCTTTCTCACATGTCCCCTCTTCCCCTTCCCCACCTAGCTCACTAGCATCTCCCTGTGTAGCAGTGACGTTGCCAGCAGCAGCAGCAGCTCCTGGTGCGGCAGTACCCTCAGGGCCCGCAGCATCAACACCAGGCTTCTGGGCACCAGGAAACTGGAATGTCTTAAGTTCAGGAGGGGCAGATTTGGGGGACACGTCGTCTGAAAAAAGGCTGGACGAACCATCTTCCCCTTCTCCTCGCTGGGAGTCCGGTACATACAGTACCTGCAAAAAAAAAAGCAGGGGGGGGGGGGGGGGTTGCGATGTCAGTATTGGGAGGAGTTGGGGGTGGGCTCAACCCAAGGAATCTATGCATATATCGCTTGACATATTTATAAGAATCTCAAGAAAGATCATCTCACTTTAGATTTCTGGGTTACTGCAGGGGAAGTTAGCTAGTTGGGTATAATGTATGCACTGAAGTCTAAACCATTGTAATTTAACCAAAATAAAACTTATGCACACACACAGTCACATATGCACACACATGCACGTGCACATACGCACGCACGCACACACACACACACACACACACACACCACAAACAAACAAACAAACACACCTCATGCAAATCTTTTACCTTCGACCTTCCAAATACCCTGCCAGACCATCTGAGCAGGTGCTCAATGGCCTGCTTGGGTGATGTCATATCACCAGGCAGTAGCCAACAGTGCCCCCCCAACTACCACAGTACGCTGGCTAACATCCTAAACAACTTGCACATGATGACAAATGCCAAACCGTTGAATTGAAGCAGAGCAGGTCAGAATGGTTCTCACAGCTATATATACTCTGTTTCCCCATGTACTTAAACACGCCTATGTGCTTTATCAGGCACAACACTATTTCACACTTCATCATGTGAGCTTGCAAGAGTGCGCTATCAACAGTACACACACACACACACACACACACACACACACACGTACCAGTACATTATACAAAAACCCTACAATGCAGTGAATGCACCTACCTGTACAATGCACCTACACTCCACCCCCTCCCCCATGCATGTACAATAGTAGCATTCAGCCCAAGTGCTAACTCGCAAAGAGAAAGAATATTTTGCATGTGTAAACAACAACGTAAAGATGTGTGTAGATGTATGTATGGTCAGATATTCAGAGTTCGCACACACCCCTTCCTTCTTTCACTACCCCTCACCTCCTCTCATCATCCCCTCTCTCCCTCCACCACCCCTGCCTTCCTTCCATCACGCCTTCCCCTCCTTCCACCACCCCTTCCCCTCCTTCCACCATCCCTTCCCCTCCTCACTGCCCCTTCCCCTCCTCCCACCACCCCTTCTCCTCCTTCCACCACCCCTTCCCCTCCTCCCACCACCCCTTCCCCTCCTCCCACCACTACTTCCCCTCCTCCCACCACCCCTTCCCCTCCTCCCACCACCCCTTCCCCTCCTTTCAGCCCAAAATACAGTAATACAATGTAAATTTTAAAAAGCATGCTAAGCTCACACATGGGCAACTACCTGCTCCTAAAAAATCTACCCTCCAGATTTAAAACATGCAGTTTAAGGTATCCATAATATTACAGATCCCAGTTCACACAGAGGCAAAGCCTCCGATCACATTCATTAAAGATACTGATGAGCCATAGACATGCTCAGGGAACTCCAAGGTGGAAAGTGAGGGAGAGGGGAACTAAACCAAATCAACCAACCTCTCCTGGAATAAGAGACACCATTCCCAGCTGCTTTCGGTTCAGGTGGGCTAACTGGCTAGGCGTGCTGTCAAACTTGAGAGCAATGCTGTTCATTGTGTCATGTTCCATCACCTGTGCAACAATACAAGTACATGTGTACCATTACAGAGCCAACATTGACATCCTTACACACATACACACAGGCACACACATATACACAGGCACACACATACACACAGGCACACACATACACACAGGCACACACATACACACTTAGAGCTGTTCTATCTTCTATCCTAGTTTTCACCCTCCACCCCCCTTCCTTCCTTCCTTCTCCCTCTGAAGACTATTTCACCAATGAACCTTACCACATAAGGGATTGTATTCTCTGGCTGCTTGAAGCTTGATGAAAACTGGAACTTGCGCTCAGACTCCTCCCCTGAAGCAAAAAACAAACAGATCCAGTATTGATATAGTAACTACAAGCAACATGCTGCCCTCACCTACAACCTTCCCAAGGCACAAGCACACTTAAGTCAGGTACATGCATGCATGCGCAGCAGTGGTGTGAAAAGCAGACCATACATACAGGGCATTGTGGGTGCAGAACACATAGCCTGGGGACATCAACATATAGCATGTCTGCACACAAATCTAACGAGGCATTGTCCTTCCCTCTATTCATAGCCCAAAGAATCAATGTAGGACAACCTTTAGCTAGGGGTACCAAGGTGCAGGGCACTCTAGCTCCAAGCAGAGTACTGGGTGCACCAAGCAGAGTACTGAGTGCATCAAGCAGAGCACTGGGTGCACCAAGCAGAGCACTGGGTGCACCAAGCAGAGTACTGGGTGCACCAAGCAGAGCACTGGGTGCACCAAGCATAGCACTGGGTGCACCAAGCAGAGCACTGGGTGCACCAAGCAGAGCACTGAGTGCACCAAGCAGAGCACTGGGTGCACCAAGTGCACCAAGCAGAGTACTGGGTGCACCAAGCAGAGTACTGGGTGCACCAAGCAGAGTACTGGGTGCACCAAGCAGAGTACTGGGTGCACCAAGCATAGCACTGGGTGCACCAAGCAGAGCACTGGGTGCACCAAGCAGAGCACTGAGTGCACCAAGCAGAGCACTGAGTGCACCAGGTCAGCTGTTTTAAACATTTTTGTACAACTTGTTAAAATTTAAATTTGCACAGACAACAAATTATACTTGGGAGAGTTCCTTTTTGATTAATTTTGTACGAGACTGGGTAGTGGGGAGTGACAGATACCTATTAGCAATACAACTGAAGCCATTGAAGGAGAAATCTGCCAAGCAAACAGTAACAGATGATCTAACGCAACACGCTGCACAGATACCTAAGGCTGATGTCTCAGCAGAACATCCTTGGCCAAGACGGCAAGATCTTGGCTGCCATAACCTCAGATATTAATAAAACTGAAACCAAAACACCTGTGTAATATATAATAAACCAAGGTGTCAATATCTATTCATAATGGTGATTTTTTAGACATTACTTCAACATACATTGAAACTACCAGGCCCACACACATACAGCAGTGGTGGTGTAGCCGGATCACCACCAGATATACCTGACAGGTAGTAAGGCAAAAAGGTTTATGACTGGTTAAGCTGCTATACTGGTGTGACTGTCAGTGTGCACTAAATAGAAGGTAGGTGCTAACTGTACCACCCCTCAACAGTAAAAAATCATTGGCCAGTTGTTTGTTTCCCATAACAGCCCACATCTATTTCCCCCCACCCACACGTCAGATAACCCTTCTGACCCCAGCTTTGCATTTCAAATGTTGCACAGTCATTATTACACAATTAGATTCATGAAGAAGGGAAAGGCCCCCCCCCCCCCCCCCCCCCCCAAAATATAAAAACGGTTTGTCTGCTAGACTATCATGTAGCTTACTTACTGATGATGTAATCAGAGGGGAGGTATCAGGACTAGG